>OY856412.1:1150519743-1151119743 GCA_963693085.1 Alisma plantago-aquatica
CTATAAATTGAAACATACAAAATAATACAACTAAGCACAATTCACATCAATAATATATATATTCGAGTCGGGAACTTACTTGTACGTTCTGCCAATTTATTGGCTGGTTCTTTTTCCTTGGGACCGTTCCTCCAGCCTTTTTGAATGCATCTAAACCCCTACATGTTAATATAACACAATAAATTGCATAAGTAAATAGTAATGTAATAAAAGATGTTAACGGATATAAAAATGAAATATTTCTCACCAGAATAATGGCATTCTCATTACGTGTCCAATTTTAGGGTTCAATGTACTCCCCGCAGGATCTAGATAATAAACAGTGAATGTCCCGGGGACAATAACTAGTAACTCCCAATGTCTACCGCTAGAGGTAAGAAGTTAACAATTAATAACTCAAAATGCAAAATAAAAATGGAATTTTCTTAAGTCCAAATTATAAATAAAGTAAACTTACTTGACATTGAATGGAGCTATTATTATCGTCTTCTTTTGCTGACCAAAAATTGTAAAAGCATCTATCCAGTATTGTTGAACATTATCAGGGTCTTTAGCTACCAAACTAATCAATGATGGAATCAAAAATCCCAAATGATCAAATGCAAATTGTTTGCAATGATCTTCGACTAAGTAGCTGCAAAACATATAGGCGTATGCATTAATATATAAGAAACCAGATCACCGGATCTCACACAAGGTATATGGATGTATAAACAAGATCTCACCTTATCCATGTCTCTATCATTGATGTATTCAGCCAATCATACATAAACAACTCAATAATATCTTGTATAAATAAAGAGCTATCGTATGATTGACCTGCATAATCTGCATCTAAAGAAATAATTATAGGGCAATGTACATTATGTGCCCGTAGCCAACATGCCATTCCCCTACAAGCAGGACCTAACGGGTATGTTAGGTCAGTTGGAACCCAATAGGGTAATGCGGGAAGTGGAAGTGGAGGCCTAGGTGCTCCTGGTGTCTTCTTTTTAACCTGTACATATAATTTCAGATCAGTTGACATCATATATACACATTAACAGTCTAAATCAATGTAAATTTATCTTACAATTTCAGTCATGTAGACGACATCTGCTTTGGGCCACAATATCACCCCGCCTTCTGCATCAGCAAGTCTATCAATATCCGGGTGGGGATATGGCAATGTAGCTTCTCTCCAATCGGGTAACACACGTATCAGGCTCACACGAACGTAGCCCTGTGGCATTGGAGTCCCGTGAAACATTGCCCCAGGAAGGGACAGGTAAGCCTGCGCCTCTGCAACAACGTAGTCTTGCATTCTTAAGCGGCATGGCTTCAATGCCTACAAATTTACGTAAAGAATATTATACATATATACATATCATCTTGAAAACATAACAACTTGAAAAGACTAACTACAATGTCATAAACAATACTTACAGCAGACGTGCTAGGCGATGGGTCTCTAGGATTACTCGTAGTCTGTGCATCAGGAGAAGAGTGGGTCGCCATAGGCGTATTGGAAGCCTGAGATGCCTGCCACCGTAACAATTCTTCCTTGACCTTCTCAACAACTACATCGTTGACCTTCTTAGCAACTAAATCCTCAACTCTCTTATTCTCCTATACATGGATAAAAGAAACATTAGCTTCTTATTAATGAATTTCCTTTTGGAGTAACATTCTAAAAAAAGAATAGGTTACCTCTTCTTGAGAAAGTCCCGCTCTGGGTGTGCGCTGGGATGGCCCAAAGAATGCTTTGATGCCAACACCAACGCCGACACCTCTAACACGTCCAGGATGCTCTGGGTTACCCAGAGCAACTGTCAATTCATCCCTTGTGCCCTGAGGGATGAACGTGCCTTGTTTCCTCTGCTCGTGCAGCTCCCGCTAATCACCATAAACAGAAATTGGTAAGTTAACACCACAAATAATCAATATTCAAACGATTTCTCTAAGAGTGTTATTTTACCATTTTTGCAGCCGCCTCAGCAGTTACAGGCTTCTTTATTTCACCCTTCTTGTTTTGCCTGCCAGCTATCCAGATATCATGGCGAGGCATGGGTGTGGCAGACTCCTGAGTAGGAGCAGACTCCTGAGTAGCCGCAGACTCCGCCTGTAGTCTTTGACGAACGCTTGCATAGCCTTTTGGACCCATAGTGTGGTCATGCACATTCAGTACACACCTTGCTTTTGTGCGTCACTGAGGGCCTAGTTAGTATGCACATTAATGATTTGGTTAGTAGCACTAAATGCAAATCTTGAATAGGTGAATACAATGTATATTAATTAAATTGGGAGTGACGCCTAATACCTTGAATTCTTTAGATTTTCTTGAAGCAACAAAATTGTCCCAATCTTCTTTGTCCAAGAAGTTCCATTGTTCAAGGGCTGACTTCTTCTTCTTATCACCCTCTTTTATGTATTCTCTGTTCAGATTTGTCCTATAATTCCTAAGCATCTTTCCAGCGCGTTGCATCACATTTTTACGATGCAACTTCTCATCCAATGCAAACAGATTCTGTAAAATAGAAATGTTATTAACTAGTATCCAAAATAGAATTGCAAACAATAGAATTTGTAGTCTACAAAATAGAAGTGCAAATAATAATAACTCACGCATAAATCCTTCCATATCAAGTCTTTTTTCCCTTGAGGAACTTTATGCCAATTGTCATACTTAACACCACAATGGCTCCGAGTGGTACACCCAAGATAGTTTACAAAATTATTGCAGTTCACTCCAATTGGATTTCCTCCATTATCAAACTCCACCACCAATCTGGATCCACTACCACTTAGCGCTAATAACTTCTTCAACAGAGTGATGCCCCTTTTCTTGTTAAGTGTTTGGTGTTGCGCATCAAGTTTCTCCAGTGCTTCAGTGGGTACAGGTGCATCAACCTAAAATTTGACAAAAATAAAACACACTAAATTAGCCCAATATAGAAATATAGGATATATGACATAACTAGAAGATAATGAATTTTATAGAAATACAGGATATGTTTTTAGAACTTACATTAGTATCCTCGCCATGCTCGTCATGGACAGCATGCTCATCATGGACTTCATGCTCATCATGGACATCATGCTCATCATGGTCAGCCATCTGAAAATGTCATTTAAAATGCAAACATTTAGCATTTGTATTAACTAGAAAAAGGCAAACATTTAGCATTTGTATTAACTAGAAAAAGGCAAACATTTATCATTTGTATTAACTAGAAAAAGGCAAACATTTAGCATTTGTATTAACATACATGTCTCTAAAATTGTGATCTTTTATCAATTAACAATCCTTCATTGTGATCTCCGTGCACATATAAGTCATCATTAGCTTCAATATTTTGTGGAGTGGGCAACCCAACTGAGAATGGACTGGAGTCATCATACTTATCATAGTACTCTTCTTCATCTATAGGATCTTCAATGAACTGTCTTTTACCATGAAGAACAACCGACCATTTATCATTCGCAGGATCATCGATATAGAATATTTGTTTCGCCTGTGATGCCAATATGAATGGTTCACCCTTCTCGCCAATCTTTTCAAAGTTCACCAAAGTGAAACCCAATTCATCCACTATAACTCCTTTGGTGTTATCAACCCAATTACATTTAAAGAGCGGAATTTTGAAATCTATGTAGTCAAACTCCCAAATGTCCTCAATGACACCGTAATATGACATTTTAGCTTCACGTGGACTCTTATCCTTTGCACTTGCAAAGTACATAGTCGACGCTTGAAGTGTGACCCCACTATTTTGGACGACACTCTTATCATCTTGGCGCTTTGTGTAATATGTGAATCCATTAATGTCAAACCCTTCATAAGACATAACATTCGGTTTTGGTTTAAAGGCGAGGCATTTGATAGTTTCTATAATATCATTTGGTGTTTGAGATAGTTGATGTAAGACTTTATCTTCAAACCACTTAGTAAAAGTCTTATTATGCTCTCTAGCAAGCCACATTGAACTTGCTCGAGGATGTTGTCTCTTTATGAAATTGGTATGTTCCTCGATATAAACACTCACTTCGTCCATATTGTGTAAAATATACAAGTGAGCTTGTTCCAACTGCTCACGACTGATTACTTTCACCCGTGATCCCAAAATTCCTTTGCCCTCCTCAATATTCTTGTCATTATCAGGAGTGTCATTACCACTGAAAAAGTCATTGCAAAAATCCATAACCTCTCTCGCCACATAACCTTCAATAATACTCCCTTCAGGCCGATAACGGTTTCGAACATCACCTTTAAAAACGCTCATGTATCGTTCAAAGGGATACATCCAATGCAAGAAAACTGGTCCCAACATTTTCACTTCCCTAGTCAAGTGGACAACAAGATGTACCATGATATCAAAGAACGAAGGAGGGAAATACATCTCAAGCTGACATAGGGTAACAACCACTTCTCTTTGCAAATTATCGAGAGTATCAGGGTCAATAACTTTGCTGCATAGACTGTTGAAAAAGAAACAAAGTCTGGTAATTGCAAACCTTACATGCTTCAGCAATATAGATCGAATTGCCACGGGCAATATTTGTTGCATTAGAGTGTGACAATCATGAGATTTAAGACCTATCAACTTCAGATCTTTCATTGATACCAATCTACGGATGTTGGATGAGTAACCATGTGGCACCTTAACATTTACTAAGCATTCACAAAAAGTTTTCTTCTCCTTTCTAGACAACGTGTAACAAGCGGGAGGTAAGTATGTTCTTTTATTACCCATTTCACGTAATTCTGTTAATTCTGACCTTATTCCCATTTCACGTAGGTCCAGTCTGGATTTTATCCCATCTTTAGTCTTACCTGGTATATTTAATAGAGTACCAATGATGCTATCACAGACATTTTTCTCAACGTGCATTACATTGATACAATGCCTGACTGTCAAAGAACTCCAATAAGGAAGATCCCAAAATATTGACTTCTTCTTGAATGAAGAATTGTCACTCCGTGTGGCCATACTACATTGTGATTTCTTACCAAATTCATTGACA
The DNA here is from genome assembly GCA_963693085.1 of Alisma plantago-aquatica. Taxonomy (NCBI): domain Eukaryota; kingdom Viridiplantae; phylum Streptophyta; class Magnoliopsida; order Alismatales; family Alismataceae; genus Alisma; species Alisma plantago-aquatica. The sequence continues at coordinate 1,150,524,748 of OY856412.1, forward strand.
ATGTCTTTTACTCTTTCATAAACAACATCCCCTGGTATAGGTTTAGGTGCACTCCGTTCATCATTCCATCCATTGAATGCTTTGCGCTTCTTACGATACGGATGGAATTTTGAAAGAAACCTTCAATGACCAAGATATACAGTCTTGCCGCCATGTTTTAGTCTTATTGAATCAGTGTTTTCTTCATATATAGGACACACTTTAGCTCCTTTGACACTATATCCAGACAAATTCCCATATGCTGGAAAGTCATTAATAGTGCAAAACAACATAGCGTGCAAACGAAATGTCTCTCTTACTGAAGCATCATAGGTCATCACACCTTCAGCCCAAAGTTTCTTTAAGTCATCAATCAAAGGTTCAAGATAAACATCAGTATCATTTCCGGGTTGTTTAGGGCCCGATATCAACAATGACAACATAACATACTTATTTTTCATACACATCCAGGGAGGAAGATTGTATATAACAAGCATGACTGGCCAAGTGCTATGTTGGCTGCTCAATGTCCCATACGGATTCATCCCATCTGTACAAAGCCCAAGTCTTAGATTCCTATCTTCTTCACCAAATTTAGGTTACAATAGATCAATCTTCTTCCACTGTGGGGAATCAGACGCATGTCGTAGGATCCCATCATTATTTTTCTTAACATCTGCATGCCACCTCAAATTCTTCGCATCTTTCGGATTTGCAAACAAGCGTTGAAACCGTGATATTATAGGTAGATACCACAACACCTTGGCAGGAGAACCAGTTTTGGACTCCCCTGAAGTCGTCAATTTATACCGTGACGCACCACATTTTGGACAATCTTTCAAATCTACATAGTCCTTTTGAAATAATACACAATCATTCGGGCATGCGTGTATCTTCTTGGCCTCCATTCCCATTGGGCACAACATTTTCTTTACCTGGTATGTTGAGATTGGAAGCTCGTTTCCTTCAGGAAGAATTTCTTTCAACAAAGTCAACAATGAAGTGAAGCTTTTGTCGCTCCATCTATTGTTAGCTTTCAACTTATACAATCTCAACACAGCGCTAAGCTTCGTAAACTTAGCACAGCCTGTGTATAACGGTATCTCAGCATCATGCACAATGTTTGTAAAGATAGGAGGTGGATCGGTGTGCTCTACCCTACAACTATCCAGCATCGCATCAACGATGTCTGCTGGAACTGGTTCGTTCACATTTACGTCATCGGAGGCAATTTCTTCTTCCACCCAAGCACTGCTATCGACATCTACTGGTTTCGATTTTGAAATCCCTCCATGCCAGTGCCATTCTGTATAGCCTTGTACAATCCCGTTGCACATGACATGACTTTTGATTTCCTCACCAGTGTTGACTTTCAAGTTGTTACCGCAATGCCTACATGGACAGTAGAACCTATCTGTAGGTTTTTTCCTATATTCCTCGGCAAATCTAATAAACTGATCAAGACCAGATATAAACTCTGGGGTGCAACGATTACGAATGGACATCCATGATCTATCCATTCTATGATCAGAGAAAACAAGTATATATTAGGAAACAAGTATATATTAGGAAAAGATTAGGCAGCATTTCCCCGTTGTTCTCTAAGTACATATGTACTTAGAGAACAAATGGGGAAATGCCAACAAACACATGTGATGTCATTCTTATATATAATAAATGTGTACCACCTATCCCATCCTTGAACACCTAATCTCACTAGTAAGTGTATAATGTGTATTGGGTTTTCAAGAAAATTTCGGCAGCATTTCCCCGCTGTTCTCTAAGTACATATGTACTTAGAGAACAAACGGGGAAATGCTACCAAAATTTTCTCGAAAACCCAATACACATTATACACTTACATCCTAAGTGAGATTAGGTGTTCAAGAACAGTCCCAAACCGGGGACTATCCAAGATTTACTCCTAATGAGTCAATCTTGGACGGGTTTCTAGGCCAACAAACACAATAATAGATATCTACAATGAAGCCGGACTCCATACAAACAGTATATAATTTAGTGATTGTTCATTCTAATTTATACCAATGTACAAGTAATATAAAAAACAATGATTGTTCACATTCTAGGCCAACAAACACATGTGATGTCATTCTTATATATAATAAATGTGTACCACCTATCCCATCCTTGAACACCTAATCTCACTAGTAAGTGTATAATGTGTATTGGGTTTTCGAGAAAATTTCGGCAGCATTTCCCCGCTGTTCTCTAAGTACATATGTACTTAGAGAACAAACAGGGAAATGCTACCAAAATTTTCTCGAAAACCCAATACACATTATACACTTACATCCTAAGTGAGATTAGGTGTTCAAGAACAGTCCCAAACCGGGGACTATCCAAGATTTACTCCTAATGAGTCAATCTTGGACGGGTTTCTAGGCCAACAAACACAATAATAGATATCTACAATGAAGCCGGACTCCATACAAACAGTATATAATTTAGTGATTGTTCATTCTAATTTATACCAATGTACAAGTAATATAAAAAACAATGATTGTTCACATTCTAGGCCAACAAACACATGTGATGTCATTCTTATATATAATAAATGTGTACCACCTATCCCATCCTTGAACACCTAATCTCACTAGTAAGTGTATAATGTGTATTGGGTTTTCAAGAAAATTTCGGCAGAATTTCCCCGCTGTTCTCTAAGTACATATGTACTTAGAGAACAAACGGGGAAATGCTACCAAAATTTTCTCAAAAACCCAATACACATTATACACTTACACCCTAAGTGAGATTAGGTATTCAAGAACAGTCCCAAACCGGGGACTATCCAAGATTTACTCCTAATGAGTCAATCTTGGACGGGTTTCTAGGCCAACAAACACAATAATAGATATGTACATGTTAGGGTTTCATCACAATTGATGTTAGGGTTTAAACAATGTTAGGGTTTAATCAAATCAAATTAGGATGCTAGAATGGACAAGTTTAAATCAAATTAGGATTTAAATTAGGGTTCCAATAGGATTCAATTTTAATTAATTTTTATGTGAAAGATGTAATATTATAATACATACAATGTCAATGAAATGAAACCCTAATTGTATTGGAACTCATAAAAGGATGTCTCAAAGGTTGAATCTAATATATGCATCCTAAAAAAGGTATCACATCACAAATGTGCATTTCAATAATCATATTTTATTTCCTTCCAATTAGTGTGGGTGCCAAGTTTGGAATTGTTTTCTAATCATGGGTCCCTTAATTTTATTTAGGATAGAAGATAAAATCAAGGATTTCAAATAGTATAAGGCACACCCCCAAATGTAGTAGGCGCACCCACTACTACAGAAACCCTAACATTACACAGCTAGTTCACCTTATTTAACCCATGGATACCTCTAGTACTTATGTATTGGACTAACGATGCTTGATACTTAAACACTCAAACAGAGTTTGTATAGTGGCTTCAGATTCATGTACACATGTTTCACAACTCTTCCTCCTTTATATGTCTAACCTTAAGATTTTGATAGGTGAGGAGGTGGTATTAGTATCTGTCTTGGTAGGTGGCATTAGGTTGTAGATGTTTATTATCATATTGTCATGTTCTTATTGTAATTAGCTAGAGAACTATACCTACCTATGTACAGAGTTGTATCCATTTAACTTCTCCATCTTTTTTTTTGTGAAAAACACTCAACTATTGATACCAAAAAAACTTTGGGCATTTACAGACAACACACCTGACCAAACGTAAAGAACAAAAGGAGAAAGTATCCCACACAGGGGATCAAAACATCTCCAAACAGCAAGACCATACACAACCAAGGAACAGGCTCATACACACAAAGAGAGCAGGAAAAAAAATACAGGGGATAGCTCATACATCAACCTAGATAGATAGCCCTGACACTAGCATTAAAACATCCTATAAAGAGTGCTCAGGCCACTAGCTAGAAGACCACATCAACAAACCCTGCAATAGACCTACCCTAATACAGTAAAACTCACCATATGGAACGAATGGATGAGAATAGGTAGATGTTTTTGAGCATGGGCTTGACATCAGACAAGTTATGTTGTGGAACGAGGAGATGAGACTGTTACTGAATGGAAAGAATGGCAGAGGAAGGGTTTGATGCTAGTACCTTGTGAGCAGCAGAGTTAGGGCGTGAGCAAGGAGACGCAGAGCAGCAACAAGGAGGAAGGAGCGGGCGGCGGCGGTGGCGACGCAGAGCAGCAGCAGGAGCAGGATCGTCGGCGAGCAGGAGCGGCGGCGAGCAGGCGGCGGCGGTGGCGGCGACGCAGAGCAACAACAGGAGTAGGATCGTTGGCGAGCAGGAGCGGCGGCGAGCAGGTGTCCAACGGCGGCAGGAGCAGCGACGAGTAGGAGTGGTGGCGGAGAAGGGGGCGCCGGAGAAGGGGAGCTGAAGAAGACATCGCCGGAGAGAAATCGGTGGCAGCAGAGAAATAGGGAAATCGCTCGCAATGAAACAGAAGAAAGGGGAAGAGTCGGGCGATCGAGGGTAATGAAGTTCCCAAATAGCGTCGGTTGTTTAAAACAACCGACGCCTAAACATCTTTAGCGTCAGTTGTTTGAAAAAACCGACGTCCAATTGGACGATATTTTCATGAAATTATTTGGCGGGAACCACTTTCAGCGTCGGTTATACAAGGATAACCGACGCTGAAAGTGACACTTTTCGCGCAAATTTTCATCGCACATAGGCGTCGCTTTCTACGTATATAACCGACGCTGAAAATGACACTATTTTTTTGATCAAAATATGGATTTCGCGGGCGACTTTACGCGTCGGTTTGTTATAAACAACCGACGCTTAATACAAAGCGGTACCCGTGTCTGGCTGGTCTTCGAATATAGACGTCGGGTTGCTTGAACAACCGACGCCGTAAATGTTAGGCGTCGGTTTTCCTTAATAACCGATGCCCAAAAAAGTGACACTGAATGCTATTTCTGTAGTAGTGCTCCATGTTCTGTTTCTGTATTGTTTAGTGACCATAATGCGCTTGAGTTTGAAAATGTAAAACAAGAATCACAACATTATTGGCTAATTGAAAGAACCTGGTTGAATCTACTCACATGTACATCAATCACTCGTAGTGACTAGTAGGAACTCAATGTAATTCCACAATTAGGTTTGATACTATTTGTTGGTATTGTAATTTTTTAACATTATAGCAAGAATAAAAATATTGAGTTGTGTAATTAATTTGATTGGAGTTTGATTCCATATAGTGAAAATTACTATAATCATATCAGTGATTCAATTGGAAAATTGTTTTTTAATGAAAATTATCTACAAATCTAAATATCGATATGGTGTTGGACTTAGTTTTATTAATCAATATTGGTTCTAGGTTGAGAGGTCTGATCAAAATCTAAATTCAGATTCAGGCAGATGCACTGAATACTAGTTACTTTTTACATGCTATTTTGATTATGTATTCAATGCACTTTTTTTAATTAAGCCAGGGGACCATCTATTCACCCCACTCCCCTCGTGTGGGCACAAAATAAAAGCAAACATACAGCTCCTACTGAATAGCAGGTAAAACCCCACATATCACACCAACACACACCACAAAAAAAAAAACTAGGCCGCACAAACATCCCACATCCCCTCTTACCTCTCTCTCCGCAACACAATATAAGGCGTCTTGTGTTTCTCAAGAAACACCATGCCCCTAATCCTACCAGGAACATCCCTTATATCAGAAACAACAAGCAGTTCATTCAAATGCATACCCCATCTCCCTATCTCCTTCGGGATCGAATTGATAACTTTATGCACTAACGATCCAGCAATGTCCCTCTCCGCAATGATCTCCTTCACCTCTTTGATCAAATTGACGATCTTCCAAGGGGCAACATCAGCTCCCCACAACATACCATAGACCGAACGATCATCAATCTCCACACTAGAGATGTGTAAAAACTAATCTTCCGCAAACTTAACACCAACAGCGCACGCTTGTACAAGCGCCATCTGGTAACAATCAGTCGTCAACCAAGCTCTAGTAATTTGACAGATAGCAGCATGATGGTTCCTAACAATCCCAGCCATCCACCATCTATTACGTCCATAGAAATCACGGTTCTGCCCAACCGCAATGTTCAGCTTCAGATTATAAATGTCAGGATTCATCCACCTCACCAAACTAATCTCCTTCAGCATGTACATAGGATCCTCCACCCCATAGGCCTTAATCCTATTATGAAAAGAAGAATCAGCTATGCGAGTGAATCTTTTCTGCTTCATCAAGGCGTTTATCTGATATATCAGCCAATCCACCTCCCTGTTCCAGAGGATCTTCCTATTATCATATCTAGCCGCACACCTCATCCGCCAAATACAGTAAGGAATAATGGTGGCCATGCACGCCACAAGCCACAGCTGTACATCATTAGAACTACCAAAAGAGCAAGCATCAATCAAAGACATCCGATCCGTGGGAGCAGGATAATCCGTAATCTCAGTGAACCTGGTCCAGAAAGACGTGGCAAGCTGACTATGGAACATAAGATGGTCAACATCTTCCACACTTGGCTCATCACAACAATCACACCGGGACGCTAAAGCAATACAACACCTGGCAACGTTCTCATCAGTTGGGATAGCATTCTTCATCATCTTCCAAATGAAAGCACACGCCTTAGGTGAATTGACGTGCCATATCCTGTGAAGTCCATGCGGTCCATCATAACTCGTACTCCCCAAGATCATCTTGGCAAAGCGAACGGAGAACTGTCCTCTCAAATTCGGTATCCAAATGGGATAATCATCCGTGTATGATACCTGTTGACCCGCCTTTCTAATAAGCTCCACCCCATGCTCATCGAGGACCTGCTGTAAAGATGGCCAATCCCATCCACTACCATGAATCCAAAAATCATGCACCAAAAAAGGTTGGTTGCGATCACTGTTAAACCGTGCGTGATCAAACAACCTCTCATCACACCACAAGAAATCCCAAAACGGAAAATTTCCCCTCCCAACAATCCAACGGCAGTGAGGATAGATGCTCGGGAACATATTCCAAACTTTCTTCCAATAGGGAGACACATTCGATCTATACTTCAGATGATGGGGATATAAAGTTGAACGACCAACCGCTCTATTCGCATACTTGGCGCTGCAGAACTTGGCCCATAAAGTGTCTCCAACAATCATCTCCCAACACACCTTGGCCACAAAAGCGTTGTTAATGCTGCGAGTATTAGACAACCCAAGACCACCTTGTTTCATAGACACCGCCACTCTGTCCCAGCTGACCCAAACCTTCCTGTGGACGTTGGCACGATCCGCCCAAAGGAATTTAGAGAACATGGCATCAAGACGAGAAGCAATACCATCCGGAATACCAATAGCAGTCGCTGCATACACCATAGTAGAAGATAACACATGTGCAATCAAAAGCTTCCTGCCTGCAAAAGATAACAGCCTGGACTTCCACGAAGCAATCTTATGAGAAACCTTCTGAATAAGATAGTCAAAGTCGGAAATCAAACTCCTTCCAGCTCTAATCGGCACTCCCAAGTAAACAAAATGATCAACCACATTATCCATCTAAATAGTTGCGCCTATATCCATCTTAGTAGCCAGGTCTTTGCTGCCAACAACACAAGAAGACTTCAACCTGTTAATCCTCTGGGCCGACACACTCTCATACATATACAGAAGCACCTGAATCTCATCCATCGTGTTAGGAGTAGCATTCACACAGATCATAATATCATCAGCATAACTCAGAAAGAAAGAAGAAATCCCATTTCCCCTAGTGTGAAATCTCGCCACTCTCCTCAAGTCCCCCATAAGCGCAATCCTTCTGCATAGGATTTCTTCAAACAAAATGAACAGAAATGGAGAGATGGCATTACCTTGTTTCAGCCCCCTAAGCAAAGGGAAAAAACCCGAGGATTCTTCCCCAATCGTAACCGTCGCCCAGGAGTTAGAGAAGAAACTAATACATAACTCGATGAACTCCTTGAAAAACCCGAACCTCGCCATTATCCGCTCTAGGACATCCCACTTAATCCGATCATAAGCCTTAGACATATCAAGTTTTATCATGATGTTCGGCCTCTCACCCCCATAGTAAATATCATGCATCAGCTCCTTCACCAACCGGACATGGTGAGTGATCTCCCTCCCTCTAATGAACGCCGCCTGCTCCTCAGAAATCAAAGCCGACATCAAATAGACCATCCTGTTACTAATAACACGAGCAAGAATCCTCAGCGCCACATTCTCTAAAGTAATCGGGCGGAAATCCTTCTCCAGGAGTGTCAGATCGTCCTTCTTAGGAATAAGCACAATACGGCAACAGAACAAGCTACGGTGACAATTCTGTCTAAGGAAAAAAGCTTCAGCGAGCCTCATAAAATCATCTTTTATATACTCCCAGGCAGCCATATAAAACGGAATAGTAAAACCATCAGGACCAGGAGCAGAAAACTTGTCCATTTGGCTCATAGTATCAAACACCTCGGTCACACTAGGAACAACAGTAAGAGACATATTATCATCCATAGACACAACCTCCGGTATACTAGCTAATAACTCCTCCAAAACATCATCATCATGAGGTACCATCTCGCTGTAAGCATTCCTATAAAAATCAGCAGCACACGACGCAATCTCCTGCGGGTCAGTCACCCGTACCCCCGATGGTAGAGTGATGCATCTAACTCTCTTATTCCTTCTACGTGACTTCACAACAGCATGGTAGAACTTTGAATTGCGCTCACCGTCGTTCAACCATTGGATCCGAGACTTCTCTTTTCATACATTCTCCTGCATATCTAAAACCTCTTGAAGCTCAAACTCCGCAATCCTCAAAGCTGTCTCATTGTCCATGCATGGGTACTCATCAAAGGTAGTTTGGGTAACGTGGACCACATCCTCTAGATCTAGGATCTTTTGGATTACATCCCCAAAGGTCTTCCTGCTCCAAGACTTTAAAACCTCTCGCATCTTTCGAAGCTTATAGTAGAAAACATTTGACGAGTGCCCCTCTCTGGAATCATCCCAAGTATCCACAATGATCTTCAGACACTCCTCATGCTGCAGCCACGTCTTCATGAAAGCAAAAAAACTCTTCTTTCTGACAGTAGCCAAATTCCCAGACTTGTACAAAATCGGGCAATGATCCGACACTCTATAACGAGTAAGATGAGTCGTACTGGAATCCGGTCGCAGAGCTTCCCAAGTATCATTCAACAATATTCTATCAAGTCTTTCCCAGATAGTAGGCGTATTGTATTGCTTATTGACCCACGTGAATCTGCTACCCTCAAACTGCGTCTCCTTAAAGTAACCGCTCTAGATAAAGGCGTTGAAGTCAACAATTTCCTGAAAGCTCCTGTTGTTTCCCCCTCTCTTCTCCTGATCACTTCTAATGATATTAAAATCACCTACTAGAAGCCAACTACTATCGCCAATGACACCCGACATCTCAAGAACGTCTTCCCAAAGAGACCGCCTGCAAATGTAGCTGCAACTTGCGTAGACCGCAGTAACAAAAAATATATTGCCCCTCTCATCAGTATATCTCAACGACACATGCTGCCTATGACATTTCACAACCTCCGGCTTGAGAGTGCTATCCACATAGCACCAAATTTTACCCCCTTCAGCTGAATTATCAGTCGCCCAATCCAAATTAACAATGTCCAGAAGTTCTTCCGCCACCTGAGCATGTAGAAAAGGCTCAAAAATACACACAATCCTGGGCTTATGCCTCCTGCATAACCTACCCAAGACCTTTCTCGTCTTATTATTCGCCGCTCCCCTAATATTCCAGAAAAGGTAGTTTGAGTCCATGGACTAAAAACAACCGACAACAACACCTCCTCCTTCAGAAATTCCTATCTCTTTCCTCCCGAACATCATAAGCAAACGGAAGTTCACCTTCAGATAACCTTCTTCTATGACCAGCTCTGTGTGAAGTACCGATACGCCCATGCTGACCCATACACTCCTCATGGCCGAAATCTTCACGATATCTACCATCTTTCTCACTGCCTATGTGTATGTAGTCACACAGGCTTCCATCATGGAGCATCTTCCTTGTACCATCTTCATCAAACACAATCCTACGTGGAGCGACCTGCTGTGTTGTACACTCAGCTACCTCACCACATGGTTCAGATTGTGGCGGCATCTGCTGTTCCTTCTCATGTTGTACATTCTCACTATCTCCCCCATCATGCACTATCATCATCTGTCCACCATCACTAGCATATCCGGCTACGCCTCCATTCCGATTAACAACCAACACATGCAACAGAATGTCAAGGTCACGGCCAACCTCCGTCAGCGAAAAAAGATTTGAACCAGGTTCCCCCCGAGCTACCATCTGCAAGTGCACGCTAGACCTTCTGTTCCCATATGTCAAAGTAACATATTGAGGTACATCTTCATTGAAAGCCTCAACTAGCACCAGTATACCAGCAATTTCATCGGGTCCTCTCATCCACCCAGAGGCCACTACCAATCTCCTAAAGCTATTCACAATGTCGTCTATCGCCTTGTCATCCCGACATACAATAGGTAAATCTTCGATCCAGAACCATATCGCCTCCTTTCTAGCACATTTCTCACCTTCCTCCATCCTATGCAAGCTAATATCAAACCCTTTGAACCCCATCATCTTGGAACTGGCTGCAGCCTGTGCTTCCTTCACACTACCGAAAAAGACGTCTGCTTTGCGCTTAGAGAATCTGTAAAGATCTGTGGCATGCTTCCACACATTCTTCAGGAAAGGGGATAACTCCATCCAAGACACCTGGGGTGGCCAGCGTATCTCCACCGCCTTGCACAATGCTTGAGCCTTTCTTTTACGTTCCTCATCATCTGGCCCTAAATCAACGACTGTTCTCTTCGGAACATGCTGAGGTGCACCACGAGCCGGGATACCTACGTGCAAGGGTGGGAACACAGTCCTCGACATGATATCCGGGGGGGAAGGATGACGGATGCTTAAGTCAGCAGTACATCTTCGAGCAAGGTGACCCGGCCTGCGGCACTTGTAGCACACTTTCTCCCGATTGCATTGCGACTGCCAGTGTCCTTTCTCCAAGCACCTGTAACATGTGTCCCAAGGGACGCCACTCATCTGTGTGCATCTATCATTTTTGAATTCCTTCCTCATGCTCGGTCGATCATCTTCAACCCTCCGATTAGGGTTTATCGTCAGGCTTCTACTGTCCATAGCACTGCTGCCCCTTCCGTAGTATTGCCGCTCCTCTTCCACGCGTGGGATGCGAACAATCGACGCCAGCCTATGGTTGTGCGTCGTGTGATTATCCATCTGCTCTCGCACCGATGCTTGTAGAGGTGTGTTAACATGCCTTGGCGTGCTCGCATCCCCCAACAATTGAGCCTGCGCCTCTCCACGAGAAGCCGAGCCTTCTCCATGCTCCACCATGTTGATCGCCGATGGCCTCGACTCGGATTGCACTAGCACCCTGACGTCAAGAAGGATGTCGTCGACTTGCACTGCTTGCGCCGCCAACACGGCTCTTCTCCCAGCGACGGCTTCCCGGGCTCTGCTACTTCCCCGAAACCCTTGGCTCCCGCACCCAGGACGGGCGTCGCTCATCTCCCCCGCGTCACAGGCTATGTAGACCACCGGGGGCGGAGTGCCGCACCGGTGATTAGGGCGCGACGACGCCGTCTCCTGATCGCCTCGGGATCGCCCACCCTATATCAAACTACTACTACTCCTCTATTCAATGCACTTTTGCTAATTTTAATATTATTTAATGCATGATTTATGATTATTAGACTGTGAAATACATTTGCATCAAATATTTGTTATTTGTATCATTTCATAGTGATTTATCATCGTTTACATGACTTATGTTCTTTCTTGTTTAATTTTAGGAAAAATTAACAAGAATTGAATCATCTTTGTGCTACCCAGTAGCGGAGCCAGAGATTATAGTCAAGGGGGGCACCAGTAATGAAGGGCCTTTGATACGGATTTTGGGTAGGGCACTATGCAGAAGTTTTCAATAGAGTGCAACCTTCTTTGCATTTAGTCAATACGTCAATCTAAAATCTGGGTCGGGCTTGTGCCCTCCCAGGTCAATACGTGGCTACGCCACTGGTGCTACCCACAACCCTGTTGGTGGTACCGATAATTGAAAAAAAGAACATGGATGAATCAAAGAAACTCAATGGCACTGATAGAAGAATCAATACTACCGATGTCGTCAATAGTAACTCATTCGAAGAGTCTCAGTGCCCCTAGGCTGAAACTACAAGGGAGGTGGAGGGATGTAGTTTTAGTCACAATGTTCCCCTTTAGTATAAGCTCAATGGAGATAATTCTTAGCAAGGTGCTCAAACAAGGGCCATGACCCCTCAGGTGGATTTTCCTTGAAGGTGCCTCCAAATGATGAATCAACATTGTTTTGGCTCAACTCGAATATCCCAATGTAGAAAGCTTGAACCAACTGCCACAAGGGTACCTCATTATGGGGGCATTATATTTATATAAATTACATTAATCCGGACATTAATAGTCTATTCATTGAAATAAAAAAAAACATTTATGACCAATAGTACTTTCAAAAATCTATAAGTAGTTATATTCTTTTGTAATTATATCTAATAAGTAAATGGGGTATGACTTTGATTGTAAATATGTTTAATTTAGACAATAGTCTATCATATATGAAATTTATATAATGAGTTCTAAGCATGGTAGTTTTATGGATTGATGCCTATGGATTACATGTAGCCATCCTACACATTATCAAATATGTGGATAATTTTTTTTTTATACATACATATACATATATAATAATAATAATAATAATAATAATAACAAATATATCATTATTTTTACTATGCTTCTTGGGTTACATATGTTTGTTATTATCTTTGGAAACAAAGTAGTACAAAAATATTCATGTCGCTGCCACATAACAGAGGAAGAAAAGGAGGAAAATATTGATGTAGCTTCAACATTCCAAACTCATAGGTGGGGTTAGACTGTCAAATGCCTCCCCTTATATAACAGTTAACTTTTTCTTTTCACCTTCTAGTCCTTGATTTAGAGTAATGATATTTCAGGCCATAAAGACAAAGATATAAAGGCCCTGGCCTTCAAGGATGATGAGGGATCACAACTACGAAATGAGACATCTCCTTACAATCATTACTAGAGCCCTAGGATGATGAGGGTGATGAGGGGACGTAATGCCAGTAGGAACTGGTGTTGATATTCTTATCGTTGTTGTCACAGATGACAAGGACATTGTTAATGTTGATTTTTATTAATATTTTAATGTTCTACTCTATTGTTTTAAGGGGAGCCAGCCCCAATTTGATACTTTTGAGCCAACCCATCGACATGGGTTTCGTATTTATCAATACATGTTGTACATGAAATTTGTTTTTTCCTCCACAACTCTTCATAACGCTATCGAGTTTCTGACAATGGTGTCTTCTTAATAGATTTTGTGAATGCCTAAATAAAACCTATACTTGTATTGTACCAGCGTACTAAAGGCAAGGACTCACCTCCATCACAACTTTAGGCATGTGACTAACATATAAATAAGTACACAGTTATGGTTAAATCACAATCTGATGGTGAGGTTGAAATCATCTAGCTATTATGTGAGAAAAAACAAGGGTGGGAAATTCTCATAGACTAGTAATAAATCAAAAGGATGGTGTAGTCTGTGGTACGAGAAGAATACACCATTGTGATGGAACTCCTCTTAGCTAGAGGTCTCTCAACAAAATAAGTAGAACCACACATGCGGTAGTATCCAATCCTACTTTGGCGATCAACAAAATCACCACCTACTTTATATGTTTCTTATTATCTACGACAGCATAATAGTAAATAAACGGTCATAAAAGAAAAAGAGGAGGAAAAGCTTCATGTATCCTCAATCTACTAAACTCATATGTGGAGGTAGGTAGTCCGGTGTCTCTCCTTATATAAGAGATAAATTTTTATTTTCTGCGTCTATTCCTCAATTTTAAAACTATGCTATTTCAGCCCATAAAGACAAAGACGAAGGCCCTAGGGCCCTGGCCTTCAAGGATGAGGAGTGGTCACAACTACTAAATGGGCCATATCCTTTTAATCATTACTAGAAGCCTAGGATGAGGAGGCTTACGAGGGGATGTGATACCAGTAGTATTTGGTGTTGGTGTTCTTATCATTGTTGTAACAGGCGAAAAGGATCTTGTCGACGTTAGTTTGTTTTTCATATTGTTTTAATGCTCAAGTGTATTGTCTTAAGAGGAGCCTACTCCCATTTGACACTGTTGGGCCAACTCCTTGGCCTTGGATTCCTCTATTTAATACTTTTTTCTATGCAAAATTTTGTTTATCCTTTTCGTGCTATCCACGATCCATCATGTTTGTGATGATTGTGTCCTTTTAATATATTGTGTGAATGGCTATAAAAAAACCATGGTATTGTACTATACTTGCGTACGAAGGGATATGCATCACCTCCATCCCATCCTTTACGAACGTGATTTGCATATAATTACTTAGTACATAATCGTGGTTAAAATCATAGTTCGATGCCAGTAATCACACTGAAAAAAGTCTGACTAGATGTGATTGGTATATATATGTTGGTAGGGTGACTAGATCCAATTTGTTGTTGTTATATCTGGTCTGTTGTGTTGTAAATTCTTATCTAGTGTTTTATTTTCTCTCTCCTCCTAATTTCACTCATAAAAGATAGATGTGTTGTTATAATTGGTCCAATTTATTGTTATCTCTGGTTTAGTCTTTTAACTTTTTAAGAGAGAGAAAATATAAGAGGAATAGAGGAAAGTACTACGATTGATTTTTTAAGTGAGTTCTTAACTCTATTTTAATTTGTTGTTATCTCATATCCAATTTGGTTTTATATTTGTTTTGTTATGTTATTACCTTTGATTTATTGTATCATTAGCTCTAGGCCATTGTGTTGTTATTATATTTTTCAAAGTTTGTCAAAATTAGTCTTGTTGTGACATTTTTTGTAACGATATATTTTTATTTAAAAAAACATTAAAGATTGAAAGTTATAAGCAAAATAAATTTCTCTCACCTATATTATTCTTTTTTATGCAGTCCCTCTCATTGTTTAGATTGTGTATTATATTTTCTCAAAAGTATGCCCTCAATGATCTTCTTGTAACATATTTTGTATAAGAAATACAAAGATTTTTATTTTCTCACAAAATACATTACAGTTTGAAAGTTATTAACAAAAATATTTGCTTATTTTTTCTCTCCTACAATCATTCCCTCTGTTCCCACTCCCTCTCTCCCACATTTTCCATCAATCTATTTTCTTTGGTGAAAAGACACGCCCATTGGGATGACACCTATAACAGACAAAAAAGTCATCTGATTTCTCATATTATACTTCCTCTATATAGGAATACTCTTTTAGCAATTATCTGTTGCAAGGGTTTCAATAGAAAGATTACGACTAGTTGCACATTCGTGCTTACTCACAAGGGATGTTTTTTTGTATGTGTCAACATCTGAAAAGTTGGATTCCACACTTAACGTTTTGGTTTGTGTTATGTGAATTCATTTTGGAACACAGAATGGGACACATCTTTTCATTTTTTCACTACAAAACACAATGCAAATACATGAAATAATGTATTTTATTTGTTATGTCCTTTCTTTTGTGTAAAATGAAAAAAATATCCTACGTAAGTTTCAAAATTCTATCCACATGGAATATTCATTACTTTTTATATTTTCATGCCACATTTCACAAATCCACAACACCAGCCCACCAAAATCATTACATTTATTTAGATACGACATCATTTTCTTCTTGACATGAAATCACAAATTTGAATAAAATGACTGAGAAGTAATCTATTCAACAAGCTAAGAATGCCAATGATGAGAGGGGAAGGAGGATATAAATTTTAATATTCTAGTGAAAAAGGTGGGAGCACTTTAAGGAACTATATACCAAGAAGGATCTGTCATCAAAATTGATAATAAAACCACTCTCCCACTAGGTTATTAAAATTCATACAAAACTTAGCGGTGTGTATAATAAATATAAATGTCAATAATGTCTTAAAAATTGAATACTTTTACAATAATGGGCCTACAAAAGACAAGCATAAAGTTAATTATGTAAAATATATAGAGACTTAGAGAAATATTATCTTGCAAGAAGATACAATACAAACAATTAGAAGCACAAGTAGTATACTATTCTACCCCACATGTCTTAATCATAATACTAATCACCCTAATTTGGATCCAAGTGCTCTAGATTGTGTATCACGATCGTAGTGTTGTGCACCACCTCTTATAGAAGGAAATTGTTTCCAGACCATGGCACTAGGAAGTGCAAGCACATGTCAACCCTATGGGATCCTACTAACTCCTTGATGATGTAATGACAAATAGAGTCTGGTTGGTCAAAAAAATAAATAAGCTCTGACCTTAGTTTTGACATTATGAATTGATTTCATATCTAAGATTGCATTTCCGAATCTAAACCAGTTCTAGTATGGGTTTAACTAGATAAATTATGTACATACTTATAAAAGGTTTACCCTTGTAAGCTTCCTCCATGTTCTATTTATGTATTGTTTAGTGACCATAATGCACTTGAGTTTGAAAATGTAAAACAACAATCACAAAATTATTGGCTAATTGAAAGAACCTGCTTGAATCTACTCACATGTACATCAATCACTCGTAGTTACTAGTAGGAACTCAATGTAATTACACAATTAAGTTTGATACTATTTGTTGGTATTATAATTTTTTAAAATTACAACAAGAATACAAATATTGAGTTGTGTAACTAATTTGATTGGAGTTTGATTCCATATAGTGAAAATGACTATAATCATACGGGTGTTTCCATTGGAAATTTTTTTTAATGAAAATTATCTACAAATCTAAATATCCATATGGTGTTGGACTTAATTTTATTTATCAGTATTGGTTCTAGGTTGAGAGGTCTGATCAAAATCTAAATTCAGATTCGAGCTTATGCACTGAATATTAGTTACTTTTTACATTCTATTTTGATTCTGTATTCAATGCACTTTTGCTCATTTTGATGTAATTTAATGCATGATTTATGATTATTAGAATATGAAATACATTTGCATCAAAAATTTGTTATTTGTATCGTTTCATAGTGATTTATCATCATTTACATGATTTATGTTCTTTCTTGTTTAATTTCAAGAAAAATTGGCAAGAATTGAATCAACTTGGTGCTACCAACAACCCTGTTGGTGGTACCGACAATTGAAAAAAAAGAACATGGATGAATCAAAGAAACTCAATGGCACTGATAGAAGAATCAGTACTACCGACGTCATCAATAGTAACTCATTCGAAGAGTCTCAGTGCCCCTGGGCTGAAACTACAAGGGAGGTGGAGGGATGTACTTTCAGTCACAGTGTTCCCCTTTAGTAGAAGCTCAATAGTGATAATTCTTAGCTAGGTGCTCAAACAAGGGCCATGACTCCTCAGGTGGTTTTTCCATGAAGGTGCCTCCAAATGATGAATCAACATTGTTTTGGCTCACTCCACTAGCCCAATGTAGATAGCTTGAACCAACTGCCACAAGGGTACCTCATGATGGGGGTATTATATTCATATAAATTACATCAATCGGGACATTAATAGTCTATTCATTGAAATAAAAAAATACATTTATGAGCAATAGTAGTTTAAAAAATCTATAAATAGTTCTATTCTTTTGTAATTATATCTAATAAGTAAATGGGGTATGACTTTGATTTTAAATATGTTTAATTTAGACAATAGTCTATCATATATCAAATTTATATAATGAGTTCTAAGCATGGTAGTTTTATTGATTGAGGCCTATGGATTACATGTAGCCATCCTACACATTATCAAATATGTTGATAATTTTGTTTTATACATATATATATATACAATAATAATAATAATAATAATAATAATAACAAATATATCATTATTTTTACTATGCTACTTGGGTTACATATGTTTCTTATTATCTTTAGAAAAAAAGTAGTACAAAAATATTCATGTAGCTTCCACATAACAGAGGAAGAAAAGGAGGAAAATATTCATGTAGCTTCAACATAATAAACTCATAGGTGGGGTTGGACTGTCAAATGCCTCCCCTTATATAATAGGTAACTTTTTCTTTTCACCTTCTAGTCCTTGATTTAGAGTAATGATATTTCATCCCATAAAGACAAAGATATAAAGGCCCTGGCCTTCAAGGATGATGAGGGGTCACAACTACTAAATGAGACATCTCCTTTCAATCATTACTAGAGCCCTAGGGTGACGAGGGTGATGAGGGGACGTAATGCCAGTAGGAACTAGTGTTGATATTCTTATCATTGTTGTCACAGATGACAATGACATTGTTAGTGTTAGTTTGTTTTTATTATTTTAATGTTCTACTCTATTATTTTAAGGGGAGCCAACCCCAATTTGATACTTTTGAGCCAATCCATCGACTTGGGCTTCATTTTTATCAATACATGTTGTACATGAAATTCATTTTTTCCTCCACAACTCTTCATAACGCTATCAATATTATGACAATGGTGTCTTCTTAATAGATTTTGTGAATGCCTAAATAAAACCTGTACTTGTATTGTACCAGCATACTAAAGGCTACGACTCACCTCGATCACAACTTTAGGCATGTGACTAACATATAAATAAGTACACAGTTATGGTTAAATCACAATCTGATGGTGAGGTTGAAATCATCTAGCTATTATGTGAGAAAAAACAAGGGTGGGATATTCTCACAGACTAGTAATAAATTAAAAGGATGGTGAAGTCTGTGGTACGAGAAGAATACACCATTGTGATGGAACTCCTATTATCTAGAAGTCTATAAACATAATAAGTAGAACCACACATGCAGTAATATCCAATCCTACTTTGGCAATCAACAAAATCACCACCTACTTTATATGTTTCTTATTATCTCTGACAACAAAATAGTAAATAAACAGTCATAAAAGAAAAAGAAGAGGAAAATATTCATGTATCCTCAACCTATTAAACTCATATGTGGAGGTAGGTAGTCTGGTGTCTCTCCTTATATAAAAGATAAATTTTTATTTTCTACGTCTATTCCTCAATTTTAAAACTATGCTATTTCGGCCCATAAAGACAAAGACGAAGGCCCTAGGGCCCTGGCCTTCAAGGATGAGGAGTGGTCACAACTACTAAATGGGCCATATACTTTTAATCATTACTAGAGGCCTAGGATGAGGAGGCTTACGATTGGATGTGATACCAGTAGTATCTGGTGTTGGTGTTCTTATCGTTGTTGTAGCAAATGACAAGGATCTTGTCGATGTTAGTTTGTTTTTTGCATTATTTTTAATGTTCAAGTGTATTGCCTTAAGAGGATCCTACTCCCATTTGACACTATTGGGACAACTCCTTGGCCTTGGCTTCCTCTATTTAATACTTTTTTCTATCCAAAATGTTGTTTGTCCTTTCCATACTCTCCACGATCCATCATGTTTGTGATGATTGTGTCCTTTTAATATATTGTGTGAATGGCTATAAAAAAACCCTACTATTGTACTATACTTGCGTACGAAGGGCTATGACTCGCCTCCGTCCCAACTTTTAGGCACATGATTGACATATAATTACTTAGTACATAATCATGGTTAAAATCACAATTTGATGCCAGTAATCACATTGAAAAAATGTCAAAATCATTTCGATATGCACTAACCATGGGGGAAAATGCATGGGTAGAAAGGAAATTCTTTTGGACTAATGATTATTGAAAAGGGAAGCAAAGTCCCTAGTACAAAAAGAATATGCCACTTTCATGGAATTTCTCTTAGCTAAGATCCATCAAGGGCAGCAGTAGAACCAAGCATGCATCAGGTGGTAATCCTGTGGAGATCAACAACACCACCACCTAGTCTATGTATCTTTTATTATCTCTGACAACAGAATAAAGAAAAAAAGAGAGGAAAATCTAGCTTCTTATCTTCTCAACTTCTCCGCTTAAAATTAAGCTAGTAGTATGTATCCAATGATCAGGATGATACGATCTCCTCATGGACCTGTTCTTTTGTATATTCTTGAAGTTGTTGACATTCATGCGCATGGCGGCGGGATCTGTTTGCTGACGTAATTGACCTTGATGTTCTTGTACGATGTAGTACTGGTGTTCTTCCCTTCCGTTACCTCAAGGTGTACATCCTCCAAGTACACGTCCTCTCAAGGAAACCCAGGGATGGACTCGAGTCTGACAACAATAGGTGTGAACGAAGTCCCTGTAATGTTCTTGAATTGAATATTGCTAATCTTGACCTTGGACGGCGCCTGGGATGGGCACGAAACATAAGGGCAGTAATTCTAGTCTATGAAGATCAGATTCAACACATTGGTCATATCAACATGCTTGAACGTCAAGTTCATCGCCTGAGTCTGCAACAGTGAGTTCTCCCACATCTTGATCCTAACCCCAAACATGGTCCCTTTAATATTACAGTCCTTCATGACAAGATCCCTAACATCCTTCTCTGTAGGGTACCTCCCCAAACATCCCACACTGATCCCATGTCCCATTCCGCAAGTAACATCAGTGATACTCAACCTAGAATTCCCTTGTCCAATCGACACACAATCATCCCCTGTCCTGATTGTGGACTATGAGATTGAGACATCGCTAGACCTCTCGATGTGAATCCCATCCATGTTCGGGGTGTCCTCCGGTGCCGTGATCGTGATCTCCGATGCCTGGAAGTCATTCAGTGACAAGAGGCCGGTGTGGAACAACTTGCTATTAAGAAACGTGATCCCTTTCATGCTGTGTGGTTTGCATTGATGAATTTTAGGTTTATTGGGAGGAGCTTGCATTCTCTCTCCTTTGGACACTTGTTGAACTTCCATGATGCTTGGCCTTACCCGTCAAGGGTGTCGCCACCGGTGAGGGTCACGTGGTTGACCCATCCGAATTCGACCCAGTAATCAGAGGTTTACTTATTCAGGTCCGTCGAGGCCTTCAGTGTGCCTAGGAGGTTGAAGGTTATGGACTTGGCCAACTTACAGGGGCCCTTGAATGGGACTGGGTCGATTAGGTAGGTTGCCTTTGGGACCGTGATTTGCACGTTGCCTTCTGCCACGCAGGCTACCGCCCACATGTCAGTGAATGCCTGCAGGTGAGAATGCATATATCGTCACAGAATAGATGAAGTAGGGGCATGAATATTTGCAAATATATATATATATATATATATATATATATATATATATTATCGTCGTTAGGCTGTCATCCTCTTCAATCGGTTTCAGAGAGAGAAATGGCCTAAGGGGACAACAACCACCTACGAAGAAGGAAACTAAACCAGCCTAGAATGAACCTTGGTGTCATCGGTGGTGCCATCTCCTTTGGCGCCAAACTTGACGACGTTGAAGGTGTTGTTTGAGCCCCCCTCATGTCTCACGATGCTAATCTCCCTCGTGGCTTCTGATAACCCGATAACAGAAATGCACAGGAGAAACACAGCCCATAGAGGTACCTCCATGGCTTTTTGAATAAGAGCTAGGTAGCCAGATAGAGATGTATAAATCTATGACCCAATTCCCTGAATCAGGTATGGCTCAAATGAATTCTTCTCTAACAGGAGCTAGCTAGCTAGATAGAGTTGTAGGACTGGTCCCTGAATCACGTATGGTGCAAACGCCTGCTTCTATACCACGGCAGAAGCTCTATTAAAAGAAAGAAGAGAGGATACCTTGACTCCCAACATCGATGGGGATGGTGAGGAGGAGACCAAAGTTGTCGTCATTTTGGGTTTTTTTGTGAGGTTACTCAGCAATTTAGGAATTAGGAGGTGCCCACTATAAACGTGGGCGGGAGAAAAAGGAGGGAGGGAGGGACAAAAACTAATCTTAGCAAAGAATGTATTGCATGAATGTTTTCTAATACTATCATATATTTTATCACTTGGAAATTATATAAAATATACATAAAATAGTATATAAAGTATGACACAAGAGTACAAAAAAATTTACAAGCCACATTGTAATTGAGTTATAGCTCGTAATAATATTTATTTAAAAATCAATACTCAAATTATTAGATTATATACAATCAAAATAGTAAAAATACAAAAACTGAACACCATTCATGGAATATTATTTGAAGGTTAATCAAGTGCGTCTAATAATTTTTTTAAAATCAATTTATATTTGTATTTTCTCAATTATAAACTATGAAAGTGTTGTTCTCTTTGCAATTCAATATTTCTTTTGGTTCTATAATTCTCAGTGGTTCATCAACCAAAGCTTAATGATTTTTGAAAAATTGTGTTGCTTTTATATATTTTAAATTTATGTTTGTGTTACTTACCACATAGTATTCTTAGCTTATATATTTTACTCAATTATATATTATACAAGAGTTATTCTTTTTACAATTCTATCATTTTATGATTATGGACTTCTACTTGATTCCTCAATGAAAATTTTGAGTTCGCTCAAAAATTGTTTTGTTTTTTTATATATTTAAAATGTTCATTCATATTACTTGCCACATAATATCCTTAGTTTTTGACCTTGGGCAAAAAAAGACACCCTATGGTGTTTTCCCAATTGAGATTCATCACATGATAATGAGGAAATAGAGATAAAGTAGGATCTAACACTTTAATTTTTCAAGCGATGGGTGACCAAGACGAAGATGTTGATGCAGTGGTGAACTTGCTATGAATGTGGCAGAAGATGTCAGATGAGAAAGAAAATAATACAAATCACAAGGGTGCACTCCCCATACAATCATCATATTCCACAAATCCTATTGAGAAACACCAGTAGGACCAAAATTTATGTTGCATTTCAAAGAATCAACAAGTTTTGCAATAGAAAGTAGATTATATGGAAAATGTGGAACATAATGAACTGAACAAAGGAAGTAAGTGTGACAGAGCCACATTTGGTGATAGTTTTAATAGACCTGTCCTCTAGGGTGATAGATGAATGAGGAATATTAGATTCAACAATTTGATGTTCGTACTGATTTTGTCATATGGTGCTAATGTCTGCTTCTTATAACACGAAAAAAGCTCTATTAAAAGAAAGAAGAGGAGAGGATACCTTGACTCCTAGCTTCAATGGGGACGGTGAGGAGACCACGGTTGTCATCATTTTGGGTTTTTCTTTGTCAGGTTACTCAGTAGTTTAAGAATTAGGAGGTGCCCACTATAAACGTGGGCAGGAGAAAAAGGAGGGAGGGAGGGACAAAAACTAATCTTAGCAAAGAATGTATTGTATGAATGGTTTCAAATACTATCATATATTTTTATCACTTGGAAATTATATAAAATATACATAAAATAGTATATAAAGTATGACACAAGTGTACATAAAAATTTACAAGACACATTGTAATTGAGTTATAGCTCGTAATAATTTTTATTTAAAATTAATACACAAATTGTTAGATTATATACAATCAGAATAGTAAAAATACAAAAAATGAGCACCATTTGTGGAATATTATTTGAAGGTTAATCAAGTGCGTCTAATAATTTTTAAAAATCAATTTATATTTGTATTTTATTAATTATAAACTATGCAAGTATTATTCTCTTTGCAATTCTAGCTTTTTATGGTTCTTTACTTCTCAGTGGTTCATCCACCAAAGCTTGATGATTTCTGAAAAGTTGTGTAGCTTTTATATATTTTAAAATTTTGTTTGTGTGACTTACCACATAGTATTCTTAGCTTATATATTTTACTCAATTGTATAATACACAAGAGTTATTCTTTTTACAATTCTATCATTTTATAGTGATGGACTTCTAATTGATTCCTCAATGAAAATTTTGAGTTCGCTCAAAATATTGTGTTGTTTTTTATATATTTAAAATGTTCATTCATGTTACTTGCCACATAATGTCCTTAGTTTTTGACCTTGGGCAGGAAAAGGCACCCTATGGTGTTTTCCCAATTGAGATGCATCACATGATAATGAGGAAATAGAGATAAAGTGGGATCTAACACTTTAATTTTTCAAGCGATGGATGACCAAGACGAAGATGTTGATGCAGTGGTGAACTTTCTATGAAGGTGGCAGAATATGTCAGATGAGAAAGAAAATAATACAAATCACAAGTGTGCACTCCCCATGCAATCATCATCATATTCCACAAATCCTATAGAGAAACACCAATACACTACTACAGAAATGCCTTTTAGCGTCGGTTGTTTAACCCCCTTTGGCGTCGATTTCCGAGCGACACCTATGTGGGCGTCGCTAAAGGTCGAACACTTCGGTGTCGGTTTTTTAACTGACACCTATTTAATGTACAGGCGTCGGTTGTTTATAGAAAAACCGACGCCAAAAGGGTTCGCGCCACAGAAAACGGTGTCATCTAGGACACATTCTGCGTCGATTATCTACTAACAGACCGACGCCTATATGGCATATAGCGTCAGTGTTTAATTGGTAACCGACGTAGAAAGTTTCCTAGATGACGTCATTTTCTGTGGCGCGAACCTGTTTGGCGTCGGTGATCAACTAAACAACCGACGCCATTTCCAGTACGGTCGTGGCCATATTAGGCGTCGGTTTTGTTCAAAAAACTGACGTTGTATGTCTTTGCTGATGGTTTTCTGTAAATAACCGACACCTATATCTATTTTTTTTTTCATATCAGTTTGCAGGCCGGCTGTGGCTGGTCAGCAGGATGAGAACATGCAGTTCAGTTTTCTGAACTACAGGTTTACGACATCCATTGATATCAGCCTACAAACATGCCACAAACCTGCAAAATTAACAAATATTCTTTTCACACATTCACACATAGCTAGATACATTCATACATCAATTCAATTCTCACATTCACACATATAGAAACATTCAAATACATGTATTAACATTCAAAAATATTCATTTACAAAGTATCATTCATTATCGCTATCAACATCCCAATTATATCTTACAATTTCCACTGCTTGTATGGCTTTTGCCCATTCTTCTCTTATTTCATTTAATGCTTTCATCGTATATGGAGCATGTATATTTTTTAAGCGTTTACCTATAGTGTGGTCAGTTTTAAACACCTGCAAAGAGAATGATGTATATATATAAGTAATAATATAAAAATAAGATTGATATATTTCATACTAACTAATGAGACTATATATAATACCTCGTGTATGGTATCGATGTCCAATGCGGCATGTTTGATAATCATCTGCATAAATCACATCACATAGTATGTGCATGCCCAACCATTGTCTTGTGTAGCGCACTATAAATTGAAACATACACAATAATACAACTAAGCACAATTCACATCAATAATATATACATTGGAGTCAGGAACTTACTTGTACATTCTGCCAATTTATTGGCTGGTTCTTTTTCCTTGGGACCGTTCCTCCATCCTTTTTGAATGCATCTAAACCCCTACATGTTAATATAATACAGTAAATTGCATAAGTAAATAGTAATGTAATAACAGATGTTAACAGATACAAAAATGAAATATTTCTCACCAGAATAATGGCATTCTCATTACGTGTCCAATTTTAGTGTTTAATGTACTTCCCGTGGGATCTAGATAATAAACAATGAACGTCCCGGGGACAATAACTAGTAACTCCCAATGTCTACCGCTAGAGGTAAAAAGTTAACAATTAATAACTCAAAATGCACAATAAAAATGGAATTTTCTTAGTCCAAATTATAAATAAAGTAAACTTACTTGACATTGAATGGAGCTATTATTATCGTCTTCTTTTGCTGACCAAAAATTGTAAAAGCATCTATGCAGTATTGTTGAACACTATCAGGGTCTTTAGCTACCATACTAATCAATGATGGAATCAAAAATCCCACATGATCAAATGCAAATTGTTTGCATTGATCTTCGACTAAGTAGCTGCAAAACATGTATTATGTATGCATTAATATATAAGAAACCAGATCACCAGATCTTACACAAGGTATATGGATGTATAAACAAGATCTCACCTTATCCATGTCTCTATCATTGATGTATTCAACCAAGCATACATAAACAGCTCAATAATATCTTGTATAAATAAAGAGCTATCGTATGATTGACCAGCATAATCTGCATCTAAAGAAACAATTATAAGGCAATGTATATTATGTGCCCGTAGCCAACATGCCATTCCCCTACAAGCAGGACCTAACGGGTATGTTAGGTCAGTTGGAACCTAACTTGGTAATGCGGGAAGTGGAGGTGGAGGCCTAGGTGCTCCTGGTGTCTTCTTTTTAACCTGTATATATAATTTCATATCAGTTGACCTCATATATACACATTAACAGTCTAAATCAATGTAAATTTATCTTACAATTTCAGTAGTGTAGATGACATCCGCTTTGGGCCACAATATGACCCCACCTTCTGCCTCAGCAAGTGTATCAATATCCGGGTGGGGATATGGCAATGTAGCTTCCCTCCAATCGGGTAACACACGTAATTGGCCCACAAGAACGTAGCCCTGTGGCATTGGAGTCCCGTGAAACTTTTGCCCAGGAAGGGACGGGTAAGCATGCGCCTCTGCAACAACATAGTCTTGCATTCTTAAGCGGCATGGCTTCAATGCCTACAAATTTACGTAAAGAATGTTATACATATATACATATCATCTTGAAATTATATCATTTTGAAAAGACTAGCTACAATGTCATAAACAATACTTACAACAGACGTGTTAGGCGATGGGTCTCCAGGATTACTCACAGTCTGTGCATCAGGAGAAGAGTGGGTCGCCATAGGCTGATTGGAAGCCTGAGATGCCTGCCACCGCAGCAATTCTTCCTTGACCTTCTCAGCAACTACATCGTTGACCTTCTTAGCAACTATATCCTCGACTCTCTTATTCTCCTATACATGGATAAAAGAAACATTAGCTTCTTATTATTGAATTTTCATTTGTAATAACATTCTAAAAAAAGAATAGGTTACCTCTTCTTGAGAAAGTCCTGCTCTGGGTTTGCGCTGGGATGGCCCAAAGAATGCTTTGATGCCCACACCAGCGCCTGCACCCCTAACACGTCCAGGATGCTCTGGGTTACCCAGAGCAACTGTCAATTCATCCCTTGTGCCCTGAGGGATGAACGTGCCTTGTTTCCTCTGCTCGTACAACTCTCGCTAATCACCATCAACAGAAATTGGTAAGTTAACACCACAAATAATCAATATTCAAATGATTTCTCTAAGAGTTGTATTTTACCATTTTCGCAGCCGCCTCAGCATTTACGGGCTTCTTTATTTCACCCTTCTTGTTTTGCCTCCCAGCTATCTAGATATCATGGCGAGGCATGGGTGTGGCAGACTCCTGAGTAGGAGAAGACTCCTGAGTAGCCGCAGACTCTGCCTGTAGTCTTTGGCAAACGCTTGCATAGCCTTTTGGACCCATAGTGTGGTCATGCACATTCAGTGCACGCCTTGCTTTTTGTGCGTCACTGAGGGCCTAGTTAGTATGCACATTAATGATTTGGTTAGTAGCACTAAATGTTAATCTTGAATAGGTGAATACAATGTATATTAATTAAATTGCGAGTGACGCCTAATACCTTGAATTCTTCAGATTTTCTTGAAGCAACAAAATTGTCCCAATCTTCTTTGTCCAAGAAGTTCCATTGTTCAAGGGCTGACTTCTTCTTCTTATCACCCTCTTTTATGTATTCTCTGTTCAGATTTTGTGGAGTTGGCAACCCAACTGAGAATGGATTGAAGTCATCATACTTATCATAGTACTCTTCTTCATCTATAAGATCTTCAATGAACTGTCTTTTACCATGAAGAACAACCGACCATTTATCATTTGCAGGATCATCGATATAGAATATTTGTTTCGCCTGTGATGCCAATATGAATGGTTCACCCTTCTCGCCAATCTTTTCAAAGTTCACCAAAGTGAAACCCAATTCATCCACTATAACTCCTTTGGTGTTATCAACCCAATTACATTTAAAGAGAGGAATTTTGAAATCTATGTAGTCAAACACCCAAATGTCTTCAATGACACCGTAATATGACATTTTAGCTTCACGTGGACTCTTATCCTTTGCACTTGCAAAGTACATAGTCGATGCTTGAAGAGTGACCCCACTATTTTGGACGACACTCTTATCATCTTGGCGCTTTGTGTAATATGTGAATCCATTAATGTCAAACCCTTCATAAGACATAACATTCGGTTTTGGATTAAAGGCGAGGCATTTGATAGTTTCTGTAATATCATTTGGTGTTTGAGATAGTTGATGTAAGACTTTATCTTCAAACCACTTAGTAAAAGTCTTATTATGCTCTCTAGCAAGCCACATTGAACTTGCTCGAGGATGTTGTTCCTCGATATAAACACTCACTTCGTCCATATAGTGTAAAATATACAAGTGAGCTTGTTCCAACTGCTCACGGCTGATTACTTTCACCCGTGATCCCAAAATTCCTTTGCCCTCCTCAATATTCTTGTCATTATCAGGAGTGTCATTACCACTGAGAAAGTCATTGCAAAAATCCATAACCTCTCTCGCCACATAACCTTCAATAATACTCCCTTCAGACCGATAACGGTTTCGAACATCACCTTTAAAAACGCTCATGTATCGTTCAAAGGGATACATCCAATGCAAGAAAACTGGTCCCAACATTTTCACTTCCCTAGTCAAGTGGACAACAAGATGTACCATGATATCAAAGAATGAAGGAGGGAAATACATCTCAAGCTGACATAGGGTAACAACCACTTCTCTTTGCAAATTATCGAGAGTATCATGGTCAATAACATTGTTGCATAGACTGTTGAAAAAGAAACAAAGTCTGGTAATTGCAAACCTTACATGCTTCGGCAATATAGATCGAATTGTCACGGGCAATATTTGTTGCATTAGAGTGTGACAATCATGAGATTTTAGACCTATCAACTTCAGATCTTTCATTGATACCAATCTACGGATGTTGGATGAGTAACCATGTGGCACCTTAACATTTACCAAACATTCACAAAAAGTTTTCTTCTCCTTTCTAGACAACGTGTAACAAGCGGGAGGTAAGTATGTTCTTTTATTACCCATTTCACGTAATTCTGTTAATTCTGACCTCATTCCCATTTCACGTAGGTCTAGTCTGGATTTTATCCCATCTTTAGTCTTACCTGGTATATTTAACAGAGTACCAATGATGCTATCACAGACATTTTTCTCAACGTGCATTACATCGATACAATGCCTGACTGTCAAAGAACTCCAATAAGGAAGATCTCAAAATATTGACTTCTTCTTGAATGAAGAATTGTCACTCCGTGTGGCCATACTACATTGTGATTTCTTACCAAATTCATTGACAATGTCTTTTACTCTTTCATAAACAACATCCCCTGGTATAGGTTTAGGTGCACTCCGTTCATCATTCCATCCATTGAATGCTTTGCGCTTCCTATGATACGAATGGAATTTTGAAAGAAACCTTCGATGACCAAGATATACAGTCTTGCCGCCATGTTTTAGTCTTATTGAATCAGTGTTTTCTTCACATATAGGACACGCTTTAGCTCCTTTGACACTATATCCAGACAAATTCCCATATGCTGGAAAGTCATTAATAGTGCAAAACAACATAGCGTGCAAACGAAATGTCTCTCTTGCTGAAGCATCATAGGTCATCACACCTTCAGCCCAAAGTTTCTTTAAGTCATCAATCAAAGGTTCAAGATAAACATCGATATCATTTCCGGGTTGTTTAGGGCCCGATATCAACAACGACAACATAACGTACTTATTTTTTATACACATCCAGGGAGGAAGATTGTATATAACAAGCATGACTGGCCAAGTGCTATGTTGGCTGCTCAATGTCCCGTACGGATTCATCCCATTTGTACAAAGCCCAAGTCTTATATTCCTATCTACTTCACCAAATTTGGGGTACAATAAATCAATCTTCTTCCACTGTGGGGAATCAGACGCATGTCGTAGGATCCCATCATTATTTTTCTTAACATCTGCATGCCACCTCAAATTCTTCGCATCTTTCGGATTTGCAAACAAGCGTTGAAACCGTGATATTATAGGTAGATACCACAACACCTTGGCAGGAGAACCAGTTTTGGACTCCCCCGAAGTCGTCATTTTATACCGTGACGCACCACATTTTGGACAATCTTTCAAATCTACATAGTCCTTTTGAAATAATACACAATCATTTGGGCATGCGTGTATCTTCTTGGCCTCCATTCCCATTGGACACAACATTTTCTTTACCTGGTATTTTGAGATTGGCAGCTCGTTTCCTTCATGAAGCATTTCTTTCAACAAAGTCAACAATGAAGTGAAGCTTTTGTCGCTCCATCTATTGTTAGCTTTCAACTTATACAATCTCAACACAGCGCTAAGCTTCGTAAACTTAGCACAGCCTGTGTATAACGGTATCTCAACATCATGCACAATGTTTCTAAAGATAGGAGGTGGATCGGTGTGCTCTACCCTACAACTATCCAGCATCGCATCAACGATGTCTGCTGGAACTGGTTCATTAACATTTACGTCATTAGAGGCAATTTCTTCTTCCACCCAAGCACTGCTATCGACATCTACTGGTTTCAATTTTGAAATCTCTCCATGCCAGTGCCATTCTGTATAGCCTTGTACAATCCCGTTGCACATGACATGACTTTTGATTTCCTCACCAGTGTTGACTTTCAAGTTGTTACCGCAATGCCTACATGGACAGTAGAACCTATCTGTAGGTTTTTTCCTATGTTCCTCGGCAAATCTAATAAACTGATCAAGACCAGATATAAACTCTGGGGTGTAACGATTACGAATGGACATCCATGATCTATCCATTCTATGATCAAAGAGAAAACAAGTATATATTAGGAAACAAGTATATATTAGGAAAAGATTAGGGTATACACTTACATCCTAAGTGTATAATGTGATGTCATTCTTATATA
This sequence comes from Alisma plantago-aquatica, assembly GCA_963693085.1. Lineage (NCBI taxonomy): Eukaryota > Viridiplantae > Streptophyta > Magnoliopsida > Alismatales > Alismataceae > Alisma > Alisma plantago-aquatica. The sequence continues at coordinate 1,150,555,696 of OY856412.1, forward strand.
TAATAAATGTGTACCACCTATCCTAAGTGAGATTAGGTGTTCAAGAACAGTCCCAAACCGGGGACTATCCAAGATTTACTCCTAATGAGTCAATCTGGGACGGGTTTCTAGGCCAACAAACACATTTGATGTCATTCTTATATATAATAAATGTGTACCACCTATCCCATCCTTGAACACCTAATCTCACTAGTAAGTGTATAATGTGTATTGGGTTTTCGAGAAAATTTCGGCAGCATTTCCCCGCTATTCTCTAAGTACATATGTACTTAGAGAACAAACGGGGAAATGCTACCGAAATTTTCTCGAAAACCCAATAAACATTATACACTTACATCCTAAGTGAGATTAGGTGTTCAAGAACAGTCCCAAACCGGGGATTATCCAAGATTTACTCCTAATGAGTAAATCTTGGACGGGTTTCTAGGCCAACAAACACATTTGATGTCATTCTTATATATAATAAATGTGTACCACCTATCCCATCCTTGAACACCTAATCTCACTAGTAAGTGTATAATGTGTATTGGGTTTTCAAGAAAATTTCGGCAGCATTTCTCCGCTGTTCTCTAAGTACATATGTACTTAGAGAACAAACGGGGAAATGCTACCGAAATTTTCTCGAAAACCCAATACACATTATTTACTTACATCCTAAGTGAGATTAGGTGTTCAAGAATAGTCCCAAACCGGGGACTATCCAAGATTTACTCCTAATGAGTCAATCTTGGACGGGTTTCTAGGCCAAAAAATACATGTATGTGTTGTCATTCTTTACAAATAATTTTCAATTCCAATAAAATACATAGTTACATATATGCATGTTCATACAATCATTATAATATAATTAGATTTGGGACAAAAACATATTAGAATTTATATATAATTCCAACTCTAATCAAATACATTACATGCATTTTTATCACAACAATTTAATCGATGCAAAAAAAAGTAGAGAAGGACCAACCTTATCAGAGGGAAGAAGACAGAGGCTCCGGTGGCTCTGGCTAGAGGAGTAGCTAGCAGCGACGGCGGTGGAGGAGCAGTTAGCAACAACAGTAGTGGAGGCTAGAGAAGTTGTTATGGAGGCGCGACGGCGGTGGAGGAGCAGCTAGCAACGACGACGGTGGCGCGGTGGCGGCTGTCGTGGAGGCTGGAGAAGGCGGTGGTTGCGGCGGCGTGGCGGCGGCGCTGGTTGCGGCGGTGGTTGCGGCGGTGGTTCCGGTGGTGGTTGCGGCGGAGTGGTTGGGGCGGCGCACAAATCGGCGGCGTGGTCGGGCGACAACAGAGAAGAAAGGGGGAAATCGGCTCACGATGAAACAGAAGAAAGGGGAAGAGTCAGGTGATCGTGGGATATTAAGTTCACAAATAGCGTCGGTTGTTTTAATAACCGATGCCTAAACATCTTCAGCGTCGGTTGTTTACGTCCAATTGGACAATATTTACACGAAATTATTTGGCGGGAACCACTTTCAGCGTCGGTTATCAACAGATAGGCGTCAGTTTCTATCTAAATAACCGACACTGTATGTGACACTTTTTCTTTTTGCTCGAAAATTGGATTTCGCGGCCGACTTCAGGCATCGGTTCGTTATAAACAACCGACGCTGAAAACAAAGCGGTACCCGTGTCTGGCTGGTCTTCGAATATATATATGTCGATTTGCATAAATAACCGACGTCTGATAGTATAGGCGTCGATTTTCCTAATGAACCGACGCCCAGAAAAGCGACACTGAATGATGTTTCTGTAGTAGTGATAGGACCAAAATTTATGTTGCATTTCAAAGAATCAACAAGTTTTGCAATAGAAAGTAGATAATATGGAAAATGTGGAACATAATGAACTGAATATAATTTAACAAAGGAAGTAAGTGGGACAGAGCCACATTTGGTGTTAGTTTTAATAGACCCATCCACTAGGGTGATAGATGACTGAGGAATATGAGATTCAACAATTTGATGTTCGTACTGATTTTGTCATATGGTGCAAACGCCTAATTCTTATACCATGACAGAAGCTCTATTAAAAGAAATAAGAGGAGAGGATACCTTGACTCCCAACTTTGATGGGGACGACGAGGTGGAGACCACGGTTGTCGTCATTTTGGGTTTTTTTTTGTGAGGTTACTCAGCAATTTAAGAATTAGGAGGTGCCCACTATAAACTTGGGCGGGAGAAAAAGGATGGAGGGAGGGACAAAAACTAGTCTTAGCAAAGAATGTATTACATGAATGGTTTCTAATACTATCATATATTTTTATCACTTGGAAATTATATAAAACATACATAAAATAGTATATAAAGTTTGACACAAGAGTACACAAAAATTTACAAGCCATATTGTAATTGAGTTATAGTTCGTAATAATATTTATTTAAAAATTAATACACAAATTGTTTGATTATATACAATCAGAATAGTTAAAATACAAAAAATGATCACCATTCATGGAATATTATTTGAAGGTTAATCAAGTGTGTCTAATAATTTTTTAAAATCAATTTATATTTGTATTTTCTCAATTACAAACTATGCAAGTATTATTCTCTTTGCAATTCTAGCTTTTTATGGTTCTATACTTCTCAGTGGTTCATCCACCAAAGCTTAATGATTTTTGAAAAATTGTGTTGCTTTTATATATTTTAAAATTCTGTTTGTGTTACTTACCACATAGTATTCTTAGCTTATATATTTTACTCAATTATATATTATACAAGAGTTATTATTTTTACATTTCTATCATTTTATGGTTATGGACTACTAATTGATTCCTCAATGAAAATTTTGAGTTCGCTCAAAAAAATTGTGTTATTTTTTTATATATTTAAAATGTTCATTCATGTTACTTGCCACATAATATGCTTAGTTTTTGACCTTGGGCAGGAAAAGACACCCTATGGTGTTTTCCAATTTGAGATGCATCACATGATAATGAGGAAATAGAGATAAAGTGGGATCTAACACTTTAATTTTTCAAGCAATTAGTGACCAAGACGAAGATGTTGATGCAGTGGTGAACTTTCTATGAAGGTGGCAGAAGATGTCAGATGAGAAAGAAAATAATACAAATCACAAGGGTGCACTCCCCATGCAATCATTATCATATTCCACAAATCCTATAGAGAAACACCAGTAGGACTAAAATTTATGTTGCATTTCAAAGAATCAACAAGTTTTGCAATAGAAAGTAGATCATATGGAAAATGTGGAACATAATGAACTAAATATAATTTAACAAAGGAAGTAAGTGGGACATAGCCACATTTGGTGATAGTTTTAATAGACCCGTCCACTAGGGTGATAGCTGAATGAGGAATATGAGATTCAACAATTTGATGTTCTCTTCCTTGGTGAGTCTCCCCCTTTTATCAGTAATGGTGATGTTCATACTGATTTTGGACTTCCTTTCCGTGCTTGATACACTCATAATTCCATTAGAATCAACATTGAAAATAACATCAAATTTGACCTTGCCTTTACTTCTTGGTTTGAAACCACTTATGGCGAACATGCCGAGAAATTTTTTTTCTTACGACGTGACTTTGTCACCCTCGTAAATAGGAAACATGATTAACTTTTGATCGTTAGAGAAGTTTGAAAAAGTCTTCTGCACACAACAAGGAATAGGGGTATTTTTATTTATCAAGACATCAAATTTCCCATCTTCTATTTCAAATACCAAGGGGTGCGCAGTCACATCCTTGAGGTCGACAATTTGCCTAATTGATATTTCGTTGTAACCACCGCCCAACAACATAGCCTGGATAGCAGCGTCGCAAGCTACAACCTCATCTGGGTTTACAGTGCTGCAAAGCCTTATTTTATTGTCCATAAAGAATTCACGTATCAACTCTTGGATCTTTGGAAAATTTGAGGAACCGCCTACGAGGACCACATCATGCACACTATTTTTGTCCATTCTGGCATCCTTGAGGCATTGCTTCATCAGATGAATGCATTTATCGAACAGATCGTTATTCAAATTTTCAAACATGGCATGACTAATCTCGGCCACAAATTCGGCATCATGTAATTCCAAATTGAGTTCAGCATGGGTGGATGTTGACAACATCGTCTTCACTTCTCACATTCCGTCCTAAGCTTATGCAGGGTTTTGGGGAGACTAGACGCCTCCATCCCGTAATCAATGGCAAGCTGCTCCACAAAGTGCTTAATGAGATGATTGTCAAAGTCGACACCACCTAAGTGGGTGTCCTCAAGTGTGGCCTTCACCTCTAGCACTCCTTTCCACATCTCCAGCACCGTGACGTCAAAGGTCCCACCCCCAAGTTAGAAAATGAGAACGTTCCACTTTTTGCCATGGCGGCTTGTGGTCCTATCCAGGCCATATGCCAAGGCAGCAGCTGTAGGCTCGTTGATGATGCAGAGGACATTGAGACCAGCTATAGTGGCTGCATCCCTCATTGCACAACGTTGGGCATCATTGAAGTGGGTGGGGATAGTGACCACAACATTCTTGACTTCCCAGCCAAGGCGCATAGATGCGACATCCTTGAGGTGTTTAAGCACCATGGCTGAGATCTCCTCGACCACAAAAAAAATATCATTGCCCTTCTCTAACTTTTATAATGGGCTTGCTACCACTACCTTCAACGATCTGAAAGGAAAACAGCCCCAGGTCATCTTGGACACGTCTGTCATTGAAGCTCATGCCAATTACTCATTTTACATCTTCTAAGTAATGCACTCGGTGGATTTTCTAAAATAGCATGATAAACCAATACACAACAAATAGAAAAAAAAAGGCTAACAAGACTAACCGCTGATTGTGTTGGTAGGATTATTTGCAGCCTGATTCTTGGCTGCGGAACCTACCAACCGATCATGCTTGGTGAATGCCACCATAGAAGGCGTCACCCCTAATAATTTTCAATAACCTCCGCCTGCCCATTCCGAAGGAGGACAACGCATGAGTAAGTCATCCCAAGGTCAATGCCAATAATTAGTTCATTGCCTCCCGCCATCGACACTCTCTTCGGAGTACAGCTGAGAGAAGAAAGAACTGAAACTCTCGTGAGGAGGGAGGGATGCTTCGAGCGTGTTTATAAGCTGATGTCGTTGAAATTGGCTCTTGTGGATATATATATATATATATATATATATATATATATATATATATATATAGATAAATTTTTGAGTTTTTGGTTTCCATAACTGATATTATTTTTATTTTATAATTGTATATATGAAGAAGACATGTCACTCCCATAGAAATTTCCAGGAAAAGGCTATGTAATTTGATACTCATCGCATTTAATCTTTCTTTGGTGGACGGGATTACAGTTGAGTGGACACAATTATCAGAATAAAAACATAGGGTTTAGTGGACAACGTAGCATGTGAGATCCGCAGGCTGATGCTGATAGGGATGAGAAATATTGTGGAATGTTAAAAAGATTTTATTTATAGAATCAACAACCATGCATATTTTATCAAGGAAAAGGATGAGCGGGAGGAGGAAGTGGACGTTGTCCGTTAGTGTACATAGGATGATGTGCCAACACACCTAAAAATAGAATGATTTAAAAACATGGAATATTTGAAAAACACGATAGAGATAGTGGGGGACAGAGGGAGCGTCTAGACGGAGTGGTTGAAGGAGTGAGAAAAAAAAGAATAAGTTATTTTTAGAGTTTTTTCGACAAACCCCCTCTTTTGCCTAATCCTAACTAACCTCCTCACATTTCTATATCGATTCCAAAAAGCCCCCCTTCCAACACTTTCCGTCACGGCAAGTATGAATGGACATTTTTTTCTTTTACAATGAATTGCATTATATATACTTAATGCTATGTTAATTATTTACTAAAATAATAATAATAATATAATAATAATAAAAAATAATAATAAATTTTAATATGTTAATTTTGTAAATTCAATTTAATATTTAAAAAATAAAATAAAAATTGTATATATATAAAGTGGTATATATATGTTGGTAGGGTGGCAAAAAAAGTCTGACTAGATGTGATTGGAACTAACTTAATACAATCCAATGAGATAATTTGGGACTTTTTGACGTATGGTTGTGTGTCAGGCCTAGTTAAATTTAGGGTCAATTTATGTCAAGCCATGTTCCGTTTTGGGTCGAGTCTGTTCAAATTGGGTTGTGTCCAATTTGAGTTTGGGCTTTTGATCATGTATTAATAATAAAATATATTTATAATTTTAAAGTAAAGTGAAATGAAATATGTATATAATCTCTAGTACATTCTGTTTTGAGTCTATTTTGATCATAATTTAATAACTTAAAATTGCCCATTTAAATTCCAACTCTCTAAAAAACATTGAAAAGTTTAGAATATCAAGGATTTGTCTGAATTTTAGGTAATATTTTGTTTGATGGTTTATTTGGGTCATGTCCAATTTGGCTCATCTAGGACTGTGTCCAATTATGATTGAGAAAATACCAATTTTTTAATCATATTTTTTAGAAGATACCATATTGAGATGGTCGATTTCAAGAATACAATTGGCATTATAAACATATTTTATTCTATCATCACCTAAACATTATAAACATAATAATAATATTAATACCAGAGTAACAAGATAAAAGAAATAAATGTGAAAATATGAATATTGACCCAACCGAAATCTAAGCAAGACACAACTCAACATGAACCAACTCGACCTAAATGGAATCTTACCTTGTCCGAATTGACCCAAATTAGATTGACTTGGCCCAAACTAAAGCCTCAACATATCCCTAAAAAGCTTATAACTTTCAATTCGGGTCAGATTAAATGGGTTTGATCACCTCTGATGGGATTCTTTTGTCACCCTACTATCATATATATATCACTAATAACCTATAATTCAAATTTTGTTTTCACTGTCATAGATTTCCATAAAACTAGATACAATATGAAAATTAGTATATTGTTAAATACTAAATAATTCCAAAAATAATGTGAAAACTTGGTTCCTGACATGACCCAAACCTAATTTGTATACCAGACAATTTGAACAAACTTTCCCAAGGAGAACACAGTCTGACCTGAATTGACCCAAATTAAATTTGACCAGGCCTGACACCAACCATACCCCAAAAAGCCCATAATTATCTTGTTGGGCTGTATTAAGTTAGTTCCAATCACATCTAGTTAGACTTTTTTGTCACCCTACCACCATATATGTATATATATATATCACTTTATATATAATTCATTTTTTTTCCAAAATTATACATAAATTAGTATATTATTATTATTATTATTATTATTATTATTATTATAAATAATTAACATAGCATAAAGTAATTATAAAGCAATGCATTGCAAAGCCAATGAGAAGTCCATTCAACTATTCTGTCACTTGCCATGACGAAAAGTGATGGAAGGGTTTTTTTTGGAATTATATAGAAAAGTGAGGGGGTTAGTTAGGATTAGGGAAAAGAGAGAGGGTATTCTAGAATTTTTAGAAAATGGAGGGGGTTTATGGGGAAAAAACTCTTATTTTTACTAATATCTATCAAAACTAATAATTTTTTTGACGTCATTATATAAAATAAATATTTTAAGACAATATAAATGTCAATAAAATTTTTGATTAAAAATACAAGTGGAGAAAGGGGGAGAGCAAGTGGTTGTGTGAGAGAAAAAAGAATAAGTTACTGTTGCTCATACTTTTCAAATCGTAATGATTGTTTTGACAAAATAAAAGCCATTGTGTTCCTTACAAAATGTACTTTAAAATAAGATCAATGTTAAGATACTTTTGATAAAAAATGAATGACACTACTTCTCTCCTATTCTTTACATTTTTAAATATATCTTTCAAATCGTAATGAATTTTTTGACAAAGTAGATGTATTATTTTTATAAAATACCGTAAAAATATTATCAATGTCGACATACTTTTGAAAAACATAATATACAATTGAAAAGAGATAGAGGGTGTGTCTGGTTGGAAGAAAACAAAATGAGGAGAGAAATTGATTTACTTATAACTTTTAATCCGTAATGAATTTTGGATAAAATTAAAAACACTAGATTCTTTAAAAAGATGCATTCAAACAAGAAAAATGGGGGGTTATATATGGGCAAATTCATTGTTATCTTTGGTCTAATTGTTTGTCATTCTAGTTTGATTCGAGTTATTATATGTGGTCCAATTGGTTGTTATACCACATGCAATTGGATGTTATCTGTCCAATTCATTATTAATTCTGATCTAGTTGATTGTTTTCTCTAGTCTGATTTGATTTGTTATCTCTAATCCAATGAATTGTTTTCTCCGATCTAATAATTTATTACCTCTGGCCGAATTGATTGTTACCTCTGATATGGTTTGAGTTGTTATCTCTAGTCTAGTTGAATATTCTTTGGTCTAGCTGAGTGTTATCAGGTTCAATTGAATGTTATTTCTAGTCTAATTTTTTTATATGAGTTGTTATCTTTGTTCCCATTTGACTTTTTATATGTGAGTTATAGTTCTATTAGTTTTATAATTGAGTTGTTATCTCTAATTTGTTGTTATCTTTGATCTAATTTATTGAATCATTATCTATTTTTGTTATCTATGGTTCAATTTGTAGTTGTCTCTGTTTCCATTTATTGTTATATTCAAACCATATTCAAACCATTTTGTTAATTTTTAAGAAAAAAATAATATGAGGAATAGGAGAAATTGATTTTTTTAAATAAATTTTTATCTTTTCCTATTTGTTGTTATCTCTGGTCTAGTTTGTTGTTATCTATGGTAATCTTTGTTATTTTTATTAGACAGATAAAATATAAGGAATAGGAGGGAAGTAGTGCTATTTATTGTTTTAAACTTCATTGTTATCTCAAGTCCAATTTGTTGTTATCTCTGGTCAAATATGTTATTATCTACAATTTAGTTTTTTGTTATCCCTTCTTAAATTTGTTGTTATCTCTCGTCTAGTTTGTTGTTATCCCTAGTATAATTTGTTATTTTTGTAAGAGAAAGAAAATATTAGGAATAAGAGGAGAATAGTGTCATTATTTTTTATTCGTTGTTATCTATGGTCCAATTTGTTGTTATCAGTGGTACAAATTTCATTGTTATCTCTTATGCAAGTTATTATTTTTTAAGAGAGAGAAAATATGAGAAATAGGACTTAAGTAATGCAATTAATTTCTTTAAATTAGTTGTTATCTCCAGTCCAATTTATTTTCTCTAGTACAATTTGTCATTTTTAAGGAAGAAAATGCAAAGAATATGAGGGAACTAGAGTCATTAAATTTGTTTAAATTTAATTATTATCTCTAATCTTTTTTATTACTATCTCTAAAACAATTTGTTATTTTTAAAATGGGAGAAAATATAAGGAATATGAGGGAAGTAGTGTCATTAATGTTTTAAAATTTAATTCTTATTTTTTATCTTATTTGTTGTTAACTCTGGTCTAGTTTATTATTATTTCTAGTACAATTTGTTATTTTAGTAAAAGAGAGAAAACACAAGAAATATGAGGGAAGTGGTGTTATTAATTTTTAAAATTTATTTGTTATCTCTGGTCTAATTTTTTATTATCTCTGGTTCAACTTGTTGTTATTTGTAGTTCAATTTGTTATTTTTATGAGAGAAGAAAATACAAGGAATAGGAGAGAAGTAGTGTAATTAAATTTTAAATTAGTTATTATCTTTATGTCCAACTTGTTATTATCTATGGTCTAGTTTTTATCTCTGGTATAATTTGTAACCTTGCAATTCAGAGAAAATCTTGTCATCCTTTTTTTGTTACTTGTTGTCAATTCATTGTATTATGATCCAATTTGTTGTTGTTATATCTGGTCTGTTGTGCTGTAAATTCTTATCTAGTGTTTTATTTTCTCTCTCCCACTTATTTCACTGATAAAAGATAGATGTGTTGTTATCATTGGTCTAATTTGTTGTTATCTCAAGTTTAGTCTTTTAACTTTTTAAAAGAGAGAAAATATAAGAGGAATAGAGGAAAGTATTGCGATTGATTTTTTAAGTGAGTTCTTAACTCTGTTTTAATTTGTTGTTATCTTAGATCTGATTTGTTATTATATTTGTTTTGTTATATTATTACCTTTGATTTATTGTATCGTTAGCTCTGAACCATTGTGTTGTTATATTTTTCAAAGTTGGTCAAAATTAGTCATGTTGTGACATTTTTAATAATGATATATTTTTATATTTTCAAAAAAATCATTACAAATTGAAAGTTATAAGCAAAATAAATTTCTCTCTCCTATATTATTCTTTTTTATCCAGTTCCTCTCATTGTTTTAGACTGTGTATTATATTTTCTCAAAAGTATGTCGTCAATGATCTTCTTATAACATATTTTGAATAAGAAATACACAGATTTTTATTTTGTCACAAAGTACATTACAGTCTGAAAGTTATTAACAAAAATATATATTTATTTTTTGTCTTCTACAATCATTCCCTCTCTCCCCACTCCCTCTCTCCCACATTTTCCATCAATCCATTTTCTTTGGTGAAAAGACACGCCCATTGGCATGACGCCTATGACAGACAAAAAAGTCATCTGATTTCTCATCCTATACTTCCTCTATGTAGCAATACTCTTTTAGCAATCTGTTGCAAGGGGTTCAATAGAAAGATTACGACTAGTTGCACATTCATGCTCACTCACAAGGGATTTTTTGTTGTATGTGTCAACATCTAAAAAGTTGGATTCCACATTTAACTTTTTGGTTTGTGTTATGTGGATTCATTTTGGAACACAAAATGGGACACATCTTTTCATTTTCTTACTACAAAACACAATGCAAATACATGAACTAATGTATTTTATTTGTTATGTCCTTTCGTTTGTGTAAAATGAAAAAAAAATCCTATTTAAGTTTTAAAATTCTATCTACATGGAATATTCATTAATTTTTATATTTTCATGCCACATTTCATAAATCCACAACACCAGCCCACCAAAATCATTATATTTATTTAGATTCTTACGACATCATTTTCTCCTTCACATGAAATTACGAATTTAAATAAAATGATAGAGAAGTAATCTATTCAACAAGATAAGAATGACAATGATAAGTGGGGAAGGAGGATATAAATTTTAATATGCTAGTGAAAAAGGTGGGAACACTTTAAGGAACTATATACCAAGAAGGATCTATCATCAAAATTGATAAGAAAACCACTCTCCCACTAGGTTATTAAAATTCAAACAAAATTTAGCAGCGTGTATAATACATATAAATGTTGATAATGTCTTAAACATGGAATACTTTTACAAAAATGGGCCTATAAAAGACAAGCATAAAGTTAATTATGCAAAAGAATAGAGACTTAGAGAAATATTATCTTGCAAGATGATATAATACAAGGAATTAGAAGCACAAGTAGTATAATATTCTACCCCACATGTTTTAACCATAATACTAATCATCCTAAATTGGATCCAAGTGCTCTGGATTGTATATCATGATCGTAGTGTTGTGCACCACCTCTTGTAGAAGGAAATTGTTTCCAGACCATGTCACTAGGAAGTGTAAGCACATGTCAACCCTATGGGATCCTACTAACTCCTTCATGATGTAATGAAAAATAGAGTCTGTTTGATCAAAAAAAGAAATAAGCTCTGACCTTAGTTTTGACATTATGAATCAATTTCATATCTAAGATTGCATTTCCAAATCTAAACCAGTTCCAGTATGGGTTTAACTAGATAAATTATGTACATACTTATAAACGATTTACCCTTGTATACGTCCTTCATGTTCTATTTCTGTATTGTTTAGTGACCATAGTGCACTTGAGTTTGAAAATGTAAAACAACAATCACAACATTATTGGCTAATTCAAAGAACCTGCTTGAATCTACTCGCATGTACATCAATCACTCGTAGTGACTAGTAGGAACTCAATGTAATTATAAAATTAAGTTTGATACTATTTGTTGGTATTATAATTTTTTAAAATTATAGCAAGAATAAAAATATTGAGTTGTGTAATTAATTTGATTGGAGTTTGATTCCATATAGTGAAAATTAGTATAATCATATGGGTGATTCCATTGGAAAATTGTTTTTTAATTAAAATTATCTACAAATCTAAATATTGATATGGTGTTGGGCTTAATTTTATTAATCAATATTGGTTCTAGGTTGAGTGATCAAAATCTAGATTTAGATTCGGGCTGATGCACTGAATATTAGTTACTTTTTACATGCTATTTTGATTATGTATTCAATGCACTTTTGCTCATTTTAATGTTATTTAATGCATGATTTATGATTATTATAATGTGAAATACATTTGCATCAAATATTTGTTATTTGTATCATTTCTTAGTGATTTATCATCATTTACATGACTTATGTTCTTTCTTGTTTTGGCCGCCGAAGTTGAAACACTTTATATGGAGAGCACTGAGGAACATTCTCTCCACCATGACAGAGCTACAGAAGAAACAGGTGACACAAAATGATGGCTGCCATCATTGCAGACAGCAGCAGGATACGACACACACATTGCTCCATTGTGAGATAGCTAGGAAGATTTGGTCTACCGGGGAGTTCGAATGGCTGGGACAGATGGATCTTCATGACATAGGGAGCTTTGTGGGTAGTCTCCTTGACGAGGAGGACATCAGGCGCAAGGAGGAGGGAGCAACACTTCTCTGGGTTACATGGACAGTAAGAAACAAATATATTTTCGACGTTCATCCTCCTTTCCTTCCGGGCCTAGCAGCGAGCTGCATCGACCTCGTGAGAGAGCATGCATGCTACCATGTGGCCGTGAGTAGATCAACATGTTTCTCTTCTATGTCGGGCCCAGTATCTTGGCACTGTCCTCCACCGGGCTTCGTTAAGATCAACACGGATGCCTCCATCACTTTAGCATGAGACTGTGGTTGCGGTGTAGCCATACAGGACGACCATGGACAACTGTTGTGGACCTTCCAATGCCGATTAGAATAGCCGTACTCGATGCTGAGTGCGGAGGGTGTGGCTGTTATTAAAGGCATGCAATTGGCGCTTGGGAAGGGCTTCATGGATGTGGTGATGGAGACCGACTGTCTTCTCTTGGTGGAGGCAGTGAGGAAGGGATACGGTGGCCGTGGCTACAAGAACGTCATCGTCCGGGACATCACTGAGCTCTCTTCTAGCTTTCTTTCTTTCAATCTTTGTTTTGTTAGGAGGCAAGGCAATAGAGTAGTCCATGCCTTGGCCTCACCCGCTTTCCATTTTGTTAACCCTCTCTATGTTGGAGAGGGCTTTGAGGATCAGATCCTTACACTCATTGTAGACGATTTGATTACTTAATAAAATGGCAGGCACCCTTTATAAAAAAAAGGAAAAATTGACAAGAATTGAATAATCTTGGTGCTACCAACAACCCTGTTGGTGGTACCGACAATTGAAAAAAAGAACATGGATGAATCAAAGAAACTTAATGGCACTGATAGAAGAGTCGGTACTACTAATGTCATCAATAGTAACTCATTTGAAGAGTATCGGTGCCCCTGGGCTGAAACTACAAGGGAGGTGGAGGGATGTAGTTTCAGTCACAGTGCTTCCCTTTAGTAGAAGCTCAATGGAGATAATTCTTAGCAAGGTGCTCAAACAAGGGCCATGACTCCTCAGGTGGCTTTACCATGAAGGTGCTTCCAAATGATGAATCAACATTGTTTTGGCTCAACTCCACTAGCCCATTGTAGAATGCTTGAACCAACTGCCACAAGGGAACCTCATGATGGGGGCATTATATTTATATAAATTACATCAATCAAGACATTAGTAGTCTATTTATTGAAATAAAAAAATACATTTATGACCAATAGTAGATTCAAAAATCTATAAATAGTTCAATTCTTTTGTAATTATATCTAATAAGTAAATGGGGTATGACTTTGATTTTAAATGTATTTTTTTAGACAATAGTCTATCATATATCAAATTTATATAATGAGTTCAAAGCATGGTAGTTTTATGGATTGATGCCTATGGATTACATGTAGCCATTCTACACATTAGCAAATATGCTGATAATTTTGTTTTATACATAATAATAATAATAATAATAATAATGATAATAATAATAATAATAATAATAATAATAATAATAATAATAATAATAACAAATATATCGTTATTTTTACTATGCTACTTGGGTTACATATGTTTCTTATTATCTTTTGAAACAAAGTAGTACAAAAATATTCATGTAGTTTCCACATAATAGAGGAAGAAAAGGAGGAAAATATTCATGTAGCTTCAACATACTAAACTCATAGGTGGGGTTAGACTATCAAACACCTCCCCTTAAATAATAGTGAACTTTTTCTTTTCACCTTCTAGTCCTTGATTTAGAATAATGATATTTCAGCCCATAAATACAAAGATATAAAGGCCCTGGCCTTAAGGATGATGAGGGGTCACAACTACTAAATGAGACATCTCCTTTCAATCATTACTAGAGCCCTAGGATGATGAGGGTGATCAGGGGACGTAATGCCAGTAGGAACTGGTGTTGATATTCTTATCGTTGTTGTCACAGATGATAAGGACATTGTTAATGTTGGTTTGTTTTTATTATTTTAATGTTCTACTCTATTGTTTTAAGGGGAGCCAGCCCCAATTTGATACTTTTTAAGCCAACCCATCGACTTGGGATTCCTTTTTATCAATACATGTTGGATATGAAATTTGTTTTTTCCTCCACAACTCTTCATAATGCTATTGAGTTTATAACAATGGTGTCTTCTTAATAGATTTTGTGAATGCCTAAATAAAACCTATACTTGTATTGTACCAACATACTAGAGGCAAGGACTCACCTCCATCACAACTTTAGGCATGTGACTAACATATAAATAAGTACACAGTTATGGTTAAATCACAATCTGATGGTGAGGTTGAAATCATCTAGCTATTATGTGAGAAAAAACAAGGGTGGGAAATTCTCACAGACTAGTAATAAATCAAAAGGATGGTGAAGTCCGTGGTATGAGAAGAATACACCGTTGTGATGGAACTCCTCTTAGCTAGAGGTCTATCAACAGAATAAGTAGAACAACACATGCGGTAGTATCCAATCCTACTTTGGCGATCAATAAAATCACCACCTACTTTATATGTTTATTATTATCTCTGATAACAGAACAGTAAATAAATAGTCATAAAAGAAAAAGAGGAGGAAAAGCTTCATGTATCCTCAACCTACTAAACTCATATGTGGAGGTAGGTAGTCCGGTGTCTCTCCTTATATAAGAGATAAATTTTTTTTTCTACGTCTATTCCTCAATTTTAAAACTATACTATTTCAGCCCATAAAGACAAAGACGAATGCCCTAGAACCCTGGCCTTCAAGGATGAGGAGTGGTCATCAATGAGTGGAATATAAGTTCATCTCATGAACTTTCAGATCCATATAGTATCCACTGCTGTTCACTAACACATAGATACTCGGCTTTTCCCTTTTTCAAATGGTTTTATTGGAACATTTCCAATTATCAACAAACTTTCACTTTTATACATCTTATGTATATATATTGCGATTAAGTTTCTGTCCTTTTGGAAGTTCGCATCAATGTAACTCTTTACATCGAACTCTTCCTTATCTCCATAGAACTAGCACTTCACAAGCACTTATCAAGTTCTCATGGTATTCCAGTAACCCTTACTGAAAGTGGACAGACATCCACTCGTCATGTCCTACATATTAGTTATCAGGATGAGCACATCATATTGCCATGTCCTACATACAAGATGATGAATGCATTTTATTCTTGCCATGTCATACATGCAAGATAATGGGATGATTACATACATGATAGATCCATATCTATTCTTAGTGTTCCCATTCTTCATAAGAATTGGACACTAGGCCCTTGGGATACTAATATCCATGTAGCATGGACAAGTTTTCTCCCACTGAATCTGTGCATACTGAACACTTCAGTACAGATTGCCAATGAATGCTCTATCTTTCCAGGTCAAGAGATTTTCGAGAACTATCTCTATAGATCTCTATTCCTATCACATAGGAAACATCTCTATCTTCCTTAAAGATAATTTCCACTTTTGGATTTCCAATCTAGAACATTTCCATTTCACATCAATATGTGGAATGTGAACACGCTCCCACTAAATCACAGATCCCTTCTTTATCTTTGACATATCAGTCAAACCCTTTGACTATATCATCAAAATAAAGATCCAATTTTGAGTTGCTTGTACTCAATCAATCACATTGATTAGTCCATTGTAACTTATAGACTTCATTTGCATTAGTGGATTCATAAACCTTATAGGATGTGTCACGTACACGTCCTGGTTTTATTCCTCATAGGAATGCGGTTTTAGTGTCCATATGCCAAATGTCTTAGTCATTAAGTTGCAATCAACAAGCATCATCCTTTTCAAAATGTTATCCATGTGTCTTAACACTTAAGACTCATTTGCACTTATGGATATGATCCAATGAGTGCTACCATCAAGGTCATACCTTATGGTTCACATGGAAGTCATTTAGGATGTAATAGTTTTAAACCATAACTCAAGATTCGGTTCCTCATATTCATCTTGATAGTTGACTCATCACATGAACAACTCATCACATAGATAATTGAGGTGTATCTGTTAAAGATATAAGAACTCACAACCCTTGTGATTCTTAATTTCTTTTATTAGTGTGGGGTATTCATTTATTAAGAAGAATTCAGTTATTTGATAATCATTCTCTAACTCCTTAGAGTATGATTCCTTCTTGATTCAGACATCACCATGCCTTAATCATGAGTTCATTATGATACATTATCATAAACACTCATAAGGATCTCAAACATTTGGTCCAAGTATTTCATTCATTGATCTCATCAAGAATTAATACTTTACCAAATTTGTATTTCATTTATGATAATCTTGAACACTTCAAGATATTCATATTGGTATTTCTCTAAACACCATTTGAAGTATTAGCATTTATTCCAATAGGTATGTAAATACATCACATGTATTATACCTAATAGGATAATCATTCTCCCACTACTTTAGTGAAGATTGATTAATCATGTCCAAGATATTCATGTCCCTTACTGGTTCTCTAACCAAAAGAGTCTAGTTTTATCCATCACATGGAAACTAGAAATGGATTTCTCATGATTAATGCTAATTAAATTGTTTGAGTTATCTATAACTTTTAGGTATCGTCTTATCTCATGCATATCAAATATCACAAGATAAATAAGGCATTGCCTACAAAGATCACATCTTTATAAATTGAAACATCTCTTTATTAATTGCCATCATTGTCATACAATATGCAAAAATAAAGTGTTTCTATCTATTGGCAAGTATGAAATAGCAGTTCATAACTGTATTACATGCCTTATTGGCTGAAAATAAACTAAAGTATTCCTATCTATAAAGGCAACACTTGCCCCAAGTAAGAATGCTTTACACTTTACATCTTGATATCATATATCTCAAAAAGTGTTACAAGTTTATTTACATGACACCTTCAAGTAGAGGCTTCAGTCGCCTCCTTCTTCTTTTGTTCTTCCAGATAGAGAGGACAATTCCTTT
This sequence comes from Alisma plantago-aquatica, assembly GCA_963693085.1. Taxonomy (NCBI): domain Eukaryota; kingdom Viridiplantae; phylum Streptophyta; class Magnoliopsida; order Alismatales; family Alismataceae; genus Alisma; species Alisma plantago-aquatica. The sequence continues at coordinate 1,150,573,226 of OY856412.1, forward strand.
TCCAATGTCCTGGCTTTTGACAATGGTGGCAATTTCCTTTCTTGGTCACGCCTCCCTTGGCCTTGAGAGCTGAAGATGGCTTGGACTCCTGGCTAGCTTCAGAACCTTTCTTAGCTTTGCCCTTGCCCTTGAGCTTGGACTTGCCTTTCTTGCTCGTGATCACCATCACGGACTTAGGCTTGTCCTTCTTCATTTGTAACTCAGCTGTCCTCAACATGCCCAACAACTCTGACAGTGGCCTATCAAAGTTGTTCATGTTGTAGTTCATCACAAACTGACTGTAAGATTCTGGCAACGATTGCAGTATCACGTAAGTAGCCAACTCTTGGCTCAGTGGAAATCCCAGTCTCTGTAGGTTCTCCACATACCCAATCATCTTGAGTGTGTGAGGACCAACTGGATCTCCTTCTGTCATGACGCACTTGAACAACGCCCTAGAAACATTGTACCTCTCTTGCCGTGCCTGATCTTCATACATGTTCCTGAGATGCTGAATCATCTCTATGACACCCATGTTCTCATGTTGCCTCTGCAACTCATGGTTCATTGAACATAGCATCAAGCACTTTGCATCAATGGCATCATCAGAATGCTTCTTGTAAGCATCCCTTTCAGTCCTTGGTGCATTAGGAGCGGGTTCCACTGGAATTGGAGTATCCAGGACATAGAGCTTACGCTCTTGAGTGAGAACAATTCTCAATGTCCGATACCAGTCGTGGAAGTTTGTCCCATTTAACTTGTCCTTGTCAAGGACCGATCGCAAAGAAAAGTTGTTGTTTGTTGCCATTTGAACTACAAAAAGGAAAATATGCAATTTTAGTCCAAAACTCATTTTTGACTTATTTGATTGATTTGAAAATTTGACGATATAATTAGGCCTTTAATTAATTATCGCTCCCACTATTTTACTTCAAATTGATAGCCCTCACCATCAATTCAGAAGATTGCAGCGTACAACCTTCTAGTGGGCAAGATCCTGAAATCCTCTAAGCCATGGACCAGCTAGGGCTGTCACCCACAACATAGATCTCTCAGGTAGGCAACTTTTGCCAATTGCATCATATGCAACTCTTGATAAGATGTCATCTACAACTCCTTGCAATGATCATCTCCATGCCTCAAGGTACTAGATCCCATCTAGATCACCTTGTTAAGTCTGACCCAAAGCAAACACGATGAATATGCACCCTGCTAGGGCAGACCCACACATTCATCCTTCACGCTTCCACGAGGTAGACGGTGCACCACGCTAGGGCGTGCCCACACTTGGTCGAACAAGCTTTTCACGTGTGTCACATTTGGAAGGCATCTAAAACTTAATATTTTAATGAGGGATTTGGTTTTATATACATATACATATCCAATCACCGCAATACATTGTACGTATCATATACATGCTATATCCCACAGAAAACATGCACAAATGATAAAAAGTGATGATCATGGCCATCCTAATGTGATTCCTTGAGCCAAGAGGAATCATGGTCGTCTAGGTCTACATCACATGCAACCTGTACAAGATGAACTTTGTGCCTTGCCTTCCGAGTTGATCAACTCATCACATGAATGATCTGTACTCTCCAGCCGGTCGTCTGGGTGCCACCAGCCGATCGGTTGGCTCCTCCAAACGATCAGTTGGTCTGGTCATCGTGCATCTCGTCACGTCCGCCACCCGCTCATCTCGCTCCTCAAACCGGTCATCAACCGATCGGTTCACTCCTTGAACCGACCGTCTGGAAGGTCAACCGATCGGTTCACTCCTTGAACTGACCGTCTGAACAGTCGTCTTGATGTCCGCCGGTCTTTGACATTACAGGAAATAAAATCCTATTCTATTTATTACATTGCTTTAAAAAAGGAAACCCCGAGTTACATTCGGGGGGAGCAAAGGTAGGAAAGAATCTCGAATTATTTCGAGTTACATCAGGAATAAGAGAGGGAAGATCGGTGCGCAGACCGAGATGCAAGCAACCACACACAACCAATCACAGATAGGTGTTTATAGGCCATAATCACGCTACACACATCCACCACAAAACTCGTTTAAGGGCGACGCGTATCGAGTGCATTAATAATACATATCATATATGTAATAAGGGATTTGTGGAGTTAGGATTGGACATGCATAAAGCCGATATTATTTGCATCGTATGCAATAAATAAAGGCGACAAACCAAAATCGATCATATCGATATTCCTAAAACATAGAACAGTTGACGTGGCTCTGATACCACTGTTGGGTTTTTAGGGGAGACAGAGAAGGCAGCGGAAACAAAAATTTCTCCCCCAACCCATACCTAGGAAATGCGTCAACGTCTATATAATAGGAAAGGATGGTTTGTGGAATCATACCTTGTCCCGAGGCTTGCTCGGCGACAATACCTCGCGCAATGCGCGGTCTTCAACTCTGGACTTCGACGGTGTCTGTGCAGCTCCTGGTCGCACCGGGACTGACAACTCCTACTCGAACCGGACTATCGGATGACAGTTGTCCTCCTAAGCGGCAGTGTCCTCCCACCTCTGTAGTAGTCCGCACGGACCACCTGGAACTCCACACTCCTTGTCCCACAAGGAAGTGGAAGGAGTCGCACCCTCCTGTTGACGTACTAGTCGCCAACACGCTCTCCTGCCTCCTGTTGCAACTGCAGTTGTCCTTCCCTTGCTGCACCTCCCTTTTGCGGGAAGCACTTGCTCAGGCTCTCTCACGGTTACCAAAACCAGAGAGAATGACAACTTGCAGAGCAACTGGTTGCACTGAGCTGTACTTTGAGAAGCCCCCAATACCGCTATATATAGGAGAGTCATGGGATATGGTTCTCCATCCCGGGCAATGCGAGACTAAAGCAGGAGTAGAAGGGTTCGAGAATTTTCCACAAAAAGCAACCGGTTCGCAACTTGAAATGATCGGTTCACAACTGAACCGATCGGTTCGGCCATTGAGCCGATCGGTTGGACCTGAGCCGATCGTTTGGGGCACTCCAACCGATCGGTTGGTGCCCTGAACCGATCGGTTCATGGTCCTAATCCGGCTCAAAAAGACTTTCCTTGTTTCTTTCCCAATTGGTATCGAATACCAATATTATTCCCAATCAAATTGGGCAATTTGAAACCAAAGGAAAATTCTTGCCGGCATGACTTTTCCCAACTGGTCGGTTGCATCAGTTGAGCCGATCGGTTCAACCCTTGAACCGGTCGTTTCAACCTGGGCATGAGCCGATCGGCCTGGACACTCCAGCCGACCGGTTCAGCAACCTCAGCCGACCGGTTCATCACATGAACCGATCGGTTGGGAGCACAGGTTGGGCAAAATCAGTGAATTGCGATTTGAATCAATCCGATACTCCAGTCAATGCGTCCAATACCTTGAACCATACGATATTGAGCTATCGACTGATTGAGTGTTTAATTGAACTACTAAACTCCTTTAGTAATCAATCTAAACATTGCTTTGTGGACAAAACTCCTCTTCCATGTTAAATCCTATGTGTGTGACCCTGCAGGTCCATTTCACGTTGGCAGTGAAAGTCCATAACACTTATGACTTCACAAGCAAAGAGCGGTGCCTAGTCACACATCAGTGCTACCCAAGTGAAAGTAGGAAGTTGGAGAACAACTTTCATCCTACAATCCGTGAATGGTGTTACAGCGAATGTATAATTCCTTTGTCACTGTTATCCCGAATGAACTCGAGGCATGGAACAGTCATCCTATCAACGTTCATTCACTTCCTTGATCTCAGAGTAGACTGGAAGAGATATGCATGACATCAATATCACATACTGATTCACACATGCGTGCACACCTTTCTCAATCCTACTCATCAAGTGGCCATGGATATCAAACTCCCTCAGGAGGGACAAATCCCATATCTATCACTCACCCCTCAAAAGCCCCATGTGTCAAAGCCACCCAATCATCACCTTTATAACAACCCATGTTTCAGGACTGCGTTTGATGATGTCAAAGTGTGCCCAACGACATGTGTTGAGTGCAGTGATTTCAGGTCTAAGAATCACACTTACTACCATCACTGTGAGTACTGACTGTGACTACCATCTCATGGTTCCATGTGTCAAACTCACGGTGGGTCAGTCCGATACCTTGTTCTCTAACAAGTACCTATGTGTTTGGTTTGATGTCTCTATATCATAACTAAGGAGATTCTGTCATCAACCAACACCACAATCTAGTCTTGTGTGTCATTGCTGTCTATCTACCTTCCACAATGATATCCGACTAGGGACATAACAAGAATGTACAAACTCTTAGCATCCGTATGATCTCATCGTTCAGGTCCTGAACCTGAAGGCATACGTCATTGAGTACTATCATTCTCTAGACATTCAATATGTTCTATCACTATCTCATATGACTGAACCAGAAAGAATTGGAAGCTCGCCTTTGATGTTTATCAAATAAATCTTAATGTATCCCACCAATCATCCCATGATTGGCTCTCAGGGCATACATACCAACAGACTCCCACTTGCACTGCGAGCCAATCACCCATGAATCATATTCATAGTGATCTTCAAACATGTCCCACATGTTACTGTGCTCTAGTGCCAACATAGTGAGTAATGACAACACCTTGCCAAAATCTGTATAAATTGCATGTATCACATCTCTTCGCTGTACGTCACACGTATGAGATGGAGTTGCCGTAATATGCGATCTCGTATTCCATTTCTAACATTTAGCCACATTGCATGATCAAGGATTCCAGACTTGTCATCAATGAGTGGAATATAAGTTCATCTCATGAACTTTCAGATCCATATAGTATCCACTGTTGTTCACTAGCACATAGATACTTGGCTTTTCCCTTTTTCAAATGGTTTTATTGGAACATTTCCAATTATCAACAAACTTTCACTTTTATACATCTTATGTATATATATTGCAATTAAGTTTCTGTCCTTTTGGAAGTTCGCATCAATGTAACTCTTTACATAGAACTCTTCCTTATCTCCATAGAACTAGCACTTCACAAGCACTTATCAAGTTCTCATGGTATTCCAGTAACCCTTACTGAAAGTGGACAAACATCCACTCGTCATGTCCTACATACGAGTTATCAAGATGAGCACATCATATTGCCATGTCCTACATACAAGATGATGAATGCATTTTATTCTTGCCATGTCATACATGCAAGATAATGGGATGATTACATACATGATAGATCCATATCTATTCTTAGTGTTCCCATTCTTCATAAGAATTGGACACTAGGCCCTTGGGATACTAATATCCATGTAGCATGGACAAGTTTTCTCCCACTGAATCTGTGCATACTGAACACTTCAGTACAGATTGCCAATGTATGCTCTATCTTTCCAGGTCAAGAGATTTTCGAGAACTATCTCTATAGATCTCTATTCCTATCACATAGGAAACATCTCTATTTTCCTTAAAGATAATTTCCACTTTTGGATTTCCAATCTAGAACATTTCCATTTCACATCAATATGTGGAATGTGAACACGCTCCCACTAAATCACAGATCCCTTCTTTATCTTTGACATATCAGTCAAACCCTTTGACTATATCATCAAAATAAAGATCCAATTTTGAGTTGCTTGTACTCAATCAATCACATTGATTAGTCCATTGTAACTTATAGACTTCATTTGCATTAGTGGATTCATAAACCTTATAGGATGTGTCACGTACACGTCCTAGTTTTATTCCTCATAGGAATGCAGTTTTAGTGTCCATATGCCAAATGTCTTAGTCATTAAGTTGCAATCAACAAGCATCATCCTTTTCAAAATGTTATCCATGTGTCTTAACACTTAAGACTCATTTGCACTTATGGATATGATCCAATGAGTGCTACCATCAAGGTCATACCTTATGGTTCACATGGAAGTCATTTAGGATGTAATGGTTTTAAACCATAACTCAAGATTCGGTTCCTCATATTCATCTTGATAGTTGACTCATCACATGAACAACTCATCACATAGATAATTGAGGTGTATCCGTTAAAGATATAAGAACTCACAACCCTTGTGATTCTTAATTTCTTTTATTAGTGTGGGGTATTCATTTATTAAGAAGAATTCAGTTATTTGATAATCATTCTCTAACTACTTAGAGTATGATTCCTTGTTGATTCAGACATCACCATGCCTTAATCATGAGTTCATTATGATAAATTATCATAAACACTCATAAGGATCTCAAACATTTGGTCCAAGTATTTCATTCATTGATCTCATCAAGAATTAATACTTTACCAAATTTGTATTTCATTTATGATAATCTTGAACACTTCAAGATATTCATATTGGTATTTCTCTAAACACCATTTGAAGTATTAGCATTTATTCCAATAGGTATGTAAATACATCACATGTATTATACCTAATAGGATAATCATTCTCCCACTACTTTAGTGAAGATTGATTAATCATGTCCAAGATATTCATGTCCCTTACTGGTTCTCTAACCAAAAGAGTCTAGTTTTATCCATCACATGGAAACTAGAAATGGATTTCTCATGATTAATGCTAATTAAATTGTTTGAGTTATCTATAACTTTTAGGTATCGTCTTATCTCATGCATATCAAATATCACAAGATAAATAAGGCATTGCCTACAAAGATCACATCTTTATAAATTGAAACATCTCTTTATTAATTGCCATCATTGTCATACAATATGCAAAAATAAAGTGTTTCTATCTATTGGCAAGTATGAAATAGCAGTTCATAACTGTATTACATGCCTTATTGGCTGAAAATAAACTAAAGTATTCCTATCTATAAAGGCAACACTTGCCCCAAGTAAGAATGCTTTACACTTTACATCTTGATATCATATATCTCAAAAAGTGTTACAAGTTTATTTACATGACACCTTCAAGTAGAGGCTTCAGTCGCCTCCTTCTTCTTTTGTTCTTCCAGGTAGAGAGGACAATTCCTTTTCCAATGTCCTGGCTTTTGACAATGGTGGCAATTTCCTTTCTTGGTCACGCCTCCCTTGGCCTTGAGAGCTGAAGATGGCTTGGACTCCTGGTTAGCTTCAGAACCTTTCTTAGCTTTGCCCTTGCCCTTGCGCTTGGACTTGCCTTTCTTGCTCGTGATCACCATCACGGACTTAGGCTTGTCCTTCTTCATTTGTAACTCGGCTATCCTCAACATGCCCAACAACTCTGACAGTGGCCTATCAAAGTTGTTCATGTTGTAGTTCATCACAAACTGACTGTAAGATTCTGGCAACGATTGCAGTATCACGTAAGTAGCCAACTCTTGGCTCAGTGGAAATCCCAGTCTCTGCAGGTTCTCCACATACCCAATCATCTTGAGTGTGTGAGGACCAACTGGATCTCCTTCTGTCATGACGCACTTGAACAACGCCCTAGAAACATTGTACCTCTCTTGTCGTGCCTGATCTTCATACATGTTCCTGAGATGCTGAATCATCTCTATGACACCCATGTTCTCATGTTGCCTCTGCAACTCATGGTTCATTGAACATAGCATCAAGCACTTTGCATCAATGGCATCATCAGAATGCTTCTTGTAAGCATCCCTTTCTGTCCTTGGTGCATTAGGAGTGGGTTCCTCTGGAATTGGAGTATCCAGGACATAGAGCTTACGCTCTTGAGTGAGAACAATTCTCAATGTCCGATACCAGTCGTGGAAGTTTGTCCCATTTAACTTGTCCTTGTCAAGGACCGATCGCAAAGAAAAGTTGTTGTTGTTTGTTGCCATTTGAACTACAAAAAGGAAAATATGCAATTTTAGTCCAAAACTCATTTTTGACTTATTTGATTGATTTGAAAATTTGACGATATAATTAGGCCTTTAATTAATTATCGCTCCCACTATTTTACTTCAAATTGATAGCCCTCACCATCAATTCAGAAGATTGCAGCGTACAACCTTCTAGTGGGCATGATCCAGAAATCCTCTAAGCCATGGACCAGCTAGGGTTGTCACCCACAACATAGATCTCTCAGGTAGGCAACTTTTGCCAATTGCATCATATGCAACTCTTGATAAGATGTCATCTACAACTCCTTGCAATGATCATCTCCATGCCTCAAGGTACTAGATCCCATCTAGATCACCTTGTTAAGTCCGACCCAAAGCAAACACGATGAATATGCACCCTGCTAGGGTAGACCCACACATTCATCCTTCACGCTTCCACGAAGTAGACGGTGCACCACGCTAGGGCGTGCCCACACTTGGTCGAACAAGCTTTTCACGTGTGTCACATTTGGAAGGCATCTAAAACTTAATATTTTAATGAGGGATTTGGTTTTATATACATATACATATCCAATCACCGCAATACATAGTACGTATCATATACATGCTATATCCCACAGAAAACATGCACAAACGATAAAAAGCGATGATCATGGCCATCCTAATGTGATTCTTCGAGCCAAGAGGAATCACGGTCATCTAGGTCTACATCACATGCAACCTGTACAAGATGAACTCTGTGCCTTGCCTTCCGAGTTGATCAACTCATCACATGAATGATCTGTACTCTCCAGCCGGTCGTCTGGGTGCCACCAGCCGATCGGTTGGCTCCTCCAACCGATCAGTTGGTCTGGTCATCGTGCATCTCGTCATGTCCGCCACCCGCTCATCTCGCTCCTCGAACCGGTCATCACCCGATCGGTTCACTCCTTGAACCGACCGTCTGGAAGGTCAACCGATCGGTTCACTCCTTGAACCGACCGTCTAAACAGTCGTCTTGATGTCCGCCGGTCTTTGATATTACAGGAAATAAAATCCTATTCTATTTATTACATTGCTTTAAAAAAGGAAACCCCGAGTTACATTCGGGGGGATCAAAGGTAGGAAAGAATCTCGAATTATTTCGAGTTATATCAGGAATAAGAGAGGGAAGATCGGTGCGCAGACCGAGATGCAAGCAACCACACACAACCAATCACAGATAGGTGTTTATAGGCCATAATCACGCTACACACATCCACCACAAAACTCGTTTAAGGGCGACGCGTATCGAGTGCATTAATAATACATATCATATATGTAATAAGGGATTTGTGGATTTAGGATTGGACATGCATAAAGCCGATATTATTCGCATCGTATGCAATAAATAAAGGCGACAAACCAAAATCGATCATATCGATATTCCTAAAACATAGAACAGTTGACGTGGCTCTGATACCACTGTTGGGTTTTTAGGGGAGACAGAGAAGGCAGTGGAAACAAAAATTTCTCCCCCAACCCATACCTAGAAAACGCGTCAACGTCTATATAATAGGAAAGGATGGTTTGTTGAATCATACCTTGTCCCGAGGCTTGCTCGGAGACAATACCTCGCGCAATGCGCGGTCTTCAACTCCGGACTTCGACGGTGTCTGTGCAGCTCCTGGTCGCACCGGGACTGACAACTCCTACTCGAACCGGACTATCGGATGACAGTTGTCCTCCTAAGCGGCAGTGTCCTCCCGGCTCTGTAGTAGTCCACACGGACCACCTGGAACTCCACACTCCTTGTCCCACAAGGAAGTGGAAGGAGTCGCACCCTCCTGTTGACGTACTAGTCGCCAACACGCTCTCCTGCCTCCTGTTGCAACTGTAGTTGTCCTTCCCTTGCTGCACCTCCCTTTTGCGGGAAGCACTTGCTCGGGCTCTCTCACGGTTACCAAAACCAGAGAGAACGACAACTTGCAGAGCAACTGGTTGCACTGAGCTGTACTTTGAGAAGCCCCCAATACCCCTATATATAGGAGAGTCATGGGACAGGGTTCTCCATCTCGGGCAATGCGGGACTAAAGCAGGAGTAGAAGGGTTCGAGAATTTTCCACAAAAAGCAACTGGTTCGCAACTTGAAATGATCGGTTCACAACTGAACCGATCGGTTCGGCCATTGAGCCGATCGGTTGGACCTGAGCCGATCGTTTGGGGCACTCCAACCGATCGGTTGGTGCCCTGAACCGATCGGTTCATGGTCCTAATCCGGCTCAAAAAGACTTTCCTTGTTTCTTTCCCAATTGGTATCGAATACCAATATTATTCCCAATCAAATTGGGCAATTTGAAACCAAAGGAAAATTCTTGCCGACATGACTTTTCCCAACTGGTCGGTTGCATCAGTTGAGCCGATCGGTTCAACCCTTGAACCGGTCGTTTCAACCTGGGCATGAGCCGATCGGCCTGGACACTCCAGCCGACCGGTTCAACAACCTCAGCCGACCGGTTCATCACCTGAACCGATCGGTTGGGAGCACAGGTTGGGCAAAATCAGTCAATTGCGATTTCAATCAATCCGATACTCCAATCAATGCGTCGAATACCTTGAACCATACGATATTGAGCTATCGACTGATTGAGTGTTTAATTGAACTACTAAACTCCTTTAGTAATCAATCTAAACATTGCTTTGTGGACAAAACTCCTCTTCCAGGTTAAATCCTATGTATGTGACCCTGCAGGTCCATTTCACGTTGGCAGTGAAAGTCCATAACACTTATGACTTCACAAGCAAAGAGCGGTGCCTAGTCACACATCAGTGCTACCCAAGTGAAAGTAGAAAGTTGGAGAACAACTTTCATCCTACAATCTGTGAATGGTGTTACAGCGAATGTATAATTCCTTGAACACTATTTTTGTCCATTCTGGCATCCTTTAGGCATTGCTTCATCAGATGAATGCATTTCTTGAACAGATCGTTATTCAAAATTTCAAACATGGCATGACTAATCTTGGCCACAAATTCGGCATCCTGTAATTCCAAATTGAGTTCAGCATGGGTGGATGTTGACAACATCGTCTTCACTTCTCACATTCCGTCCTAAGCTTATGTAGGGTTTTGGGGAGACTAGATGCCTCCATCCCGTAATCAATGGCATGATGCTCCGCAAAGTGCTTAATGAGACGATTGTCAAAGTCGGCACCACCTAAGTGGGTGTCCTCAAGTGTGGCCTTCACCTCTAACACTCCTTTCCACATCTCCAGCACCGTGACGTCAAAGGTCCCGCCCCCAAGGTCGAAAATGAGAATGTTCCACTTTTTGCCTTGGCGGCTTGTGGTCCTATCCAGGCCAAATGCCAAGGCAACAGCTATAGGCTCGTTGATGATGCGGAGGACATTGAGACCAGCTATAGTGGTTGCATCCCTCATTGCACAACGTTGGGCATCATTGAAGTGGGTGGGGATAGTGACCACAACATTCTTGACTTCCCGGCCAGGGCACATAGATGCGACATCCTTGAGGTGTTTAAGCACCATGGCTGAGATCTCTTCGACCGCAAAAAAAAATATCATTGCCCTTCCCTAACTTTTATCATGGGCTTGCTGCCACTACCTTCAATGATCTGAAAGGAAAATAGCCTCAGGTCATCTTGGACACGTCCGTCGTTGAAGCGCAGGACAATTACTCATTTTACATCTTCTGAGTAATGCACTCGGTGGATTTTCTAAAATAGCATGATAAACCAATACACAAAAAATAGAAAAAAAACGCTAACAAGACTAACTACTGATTGTGTTGGTAGGATTATTTGCAGCATGATTCTTGGCTGCGGAACCTACCAACCGGTCATGCTTGGTGAATGCCACCATAGAAGGCGTCACCAGGTCTCCCTAATGATTTTCAATAACCTCCGCCTGCACATTCCGAAGGACGACAACGCATGAGTAAGTCATCCCGATGTCAATGCCAATAATTGGTTCATTGCCTCCCGCCATCGACACTCTCTTCGGAGTATAGCTGAGAGAAGAAAGAACTGAAACTCTTGTGAGGAGGGAGGGATGCTTCAAGCGTGTTTATAAGCTGATGTCGTTGAAAGTGGCTCTTGTGGATATATATATATATATATATATATATATATATATATATATATATATATATATATATATATATATAGAGAGAGAGAGAGAGAGAGAGAGAGAGAGAGAGTCAGGCTAGAATACACTCGAGTGTACGGATCGCACGAATACACTCAAGTGTGTTTGCATATCAAGACTATTTTTTGCAAAATGCAAACCATTGATCTTCACCGTCATACTATAACTAGGATACATACAAATTTTGAGCCCATTTGGATGAGTGTAACTCACTCATCCAAAGGCAACAAAATCGACGTGCGAAACTAATTTGAAATGCATAATTTTTGCGGTCTTCATAACATGAGCTATACATATCCAAATGTGCTCAAATTTTGCGTATGAGTTGTTCACAAGATGTTTAAGAAGATCAATGGATTATATTTTCAAAAAAATATTGCATCATGAAAAACTACTTGAGTGTATTCCGCTCCGGATACACTCGAGTGTATTCTAGCATGACTCTCTCTCTCTCTCTCTCTCTCTCTCTCTATATATATATATATATATATATATATATATATATATATATATAGCTAAATTTATGAGTTTTTGGTTTCAATAACTGATATTATTTTTATTTTATAATTGTATATATAAAGAAGACATGTCACTCCCATAGAAATTTCTAGGAAAAGGCTATGTAATTTGATACTCATCACATTTAATCTTTCTTTGGTGGACGGGATTACAGTTGAGTGGACACGATTATCAGAATAAAAAGATAGGGTTTAGTGGACAACGTAGCATGTGAGATCCGCAGGCTGTTGCTGATAGGGATGAGAAATATTGTGGAATGTTAAAAAGATTTTATTTATAGAATCAACAACCATGCATATTTTATCGAGGAAAATGATGAGCGGGAGGAGGAAGTGGACGTTGTCCGTTAGTGTACATAGGATGATGTGCCAACACACCTAAAAATAGAATGATTTAAAAACATGGAATATTTGAAAAACACGATAGAGATAGTGGGGGACAGAGGGAGCGTCTAGACGGAGTGGTTGAAGGAGTGAGAAAAAAAAGAATGAGTTATTTTTAGAGTTTTTTCGACAAACCCCCTCTTTTGCCTAATCCTAACTAACCTCCTCACATTTCTATATCGATTCCAAAAAGCCCCCCTTCCAACACTTTCCGTCACGACAAGTATGAATGGACACTTTTTTCTTTTACAATGCATTGTATTATATATACTTAATGCTATGTTAATTATTTACTAAAATAATACTAATAATATAATAATAATAACAAAAATAATAAATTTTAATATATTAATTTTGTAAATTCAATTTAATATTTAAAAAATAAAATAAAAATTGTATATATAAAGTGGTATATATATGTTGGTAGGGTGGCAAAAAATGTCTGACTAGATGTGATTGGAACTAACTTAATATAATCCAATGAGATAATTAGGGACTTTTTGACGTATGGTTGTGTGTCGGGCCTAGTTAAATTTAGGGTCAATTTATGTCAAGCCATGTTCCGTTTTGGGTCGAGTCTGTTCAAATTGGGTTGTGTCCAATTTGGGTTTGGGCTTTTGATCATGTATTAATAATAAAATATATTTATAATTTTAAAGTAAAGTGAAATGAAATATGTATATAATCTCTAGTACATTCTGTTTTGAGTCGATTTTGATCATAATTTAATAACTTAAAATTGCCCATTTAAATTCCAACATTCTAAAAACATTGAAAAGTTTAGAATATCAAGGATTTGTCTGAATTTTAGGTAATATTTTGTTTGATGGTTTATTTGGGTCATGTCCAATTTGGCTCATCTAGGACTGTGTCCAATTCTGATTGAGAAAATACCAATTTTTTAATCATATTTTTTAGAAGATACCATATTGAGATGGTCGATTTCAAGAATACAATTGGCATTATAAACATATTTTATTCTATCATCACCTAAACATTATAAACATAATAATAATATTAATACCATAGTAACAAGATAAAAGAAATAAATGTGAAAATATGAATATTGACCCAACCGAAATCTAAGCAAGACACAACTCAACATGAACCAACTCGACCTAAATGGAATCTTACCTGGTCCGAATTGACGCAAATTAGATTGACTTGGCCCAAACTAAAGCCTCAACATATCCCTAAAAAGTTTATAACTTTCAATTTGGGTCAGATTAAATGGGTTTGATCGCCTCTGATGGGATTCTTTTGTCACCCTACTATGGTATATATATCACTAATAACCTATAATTCAAATTTTGTTTTCACTGTCATAGATTTCCAAAAAACTAGATACAATATGAAAATTAGTATATTGTTAAATACTAAATAATTCCAAAAATAATGTGAAAACTTGGTTCCTGACATGACCCAAACCTAATTTGTATACCAGACAATTTGAACAAACTTTCCCAAGGAGAACACAGTCTGACCTGAATTGACCCAAATTAAATTTGACCAGGCCTGACACCAACCATACCCCAAAAAGCCCATAATTATCTTGTTGGGTTGTATTAAGTTAGTTCCAATCACATCTAGTTAGACTTTTTTGTCACCTTACCACCATATATGTATATATATATCACTTTATATATAATTCAATTTTTTCCCAAAATTATACATAAATTAGTATAATATTATTATTATTATTATTATTATAAATAATTAACATAGCATAAAGTAGTTATAAAGCAATGCATTGCAAAGCCAATGAGAAGTCCATTCAACTATTCTGTCACTTGCCATGACGAAAAGTGATGGAAGGGCTTTTTTAGGAATTATATAGAAAAGTGAGGGGGTTAGTTAGGATTAGGGATAAGAGAGAGGGTATTCTAGAATTTTTAGAAAATGGAGGGGGTTTATGGGGAAAAAACTCTTATTTTTACTAATATCTATCAAAACTAATAATTTTTTTGACGTCATTATATAAAGTAAATATTTTAAGACAATATAAATGTCAATAAATTTTTTTATTAAAAAGACAAGTGGAGAAAGGGGGAGAGCAAGTGGTTGTGTGAGAGAAAATAGAATAAGTTACTTTTGCTCATACTTTTCAAATCGTAATGATTGTTTTGACAAAATAAAAGCCATTGTGTTCCTTACAAAATGTACTTTAAAATAAGATCAATGTTAAGATACATTTGATAAAAATTGAATGACACTACTTCTCTCATATTCTTTACATTTTTACATATATCTTTCAAATCGTAATGAATTTTTTGACAAAGTAGATGTATTATTTTTATAAAATACCGTAAAAATAAGATCAATGTCGACATACTTTTGAAAAACATAATATACAATTGAAAAGACAGAGAGGTTGTGTCTGGTTGGAAGAAAACAAAATGAGGAGATAAATTGATTTACTTATAACTTTTAATCCGTAATGAATTTTGGATAAAATTAAAAGCACTAGATTCTTTAAAAAGATGCATTCAAACAAGAAAAATGGGGGGTTATATATGGGCAAATTCATTGTTATCTTTTGTCTAATTGTTTGTCATTCTGGTTTGATTCGAGTTATTATATGTGGTCCAATTGGTTGTTATACCACATGCAATTGGATGTTATCTGTCCAATTCATTATTAATTCTGATCTAGTTGATTGTTTTCTCTAGTCTGATTTGATTTGTTATCTCTGATCCAATGAATTGTTTTCTCCGGTCTAATAATTTATTACCTCTGGCCGAATTGATTGTTACCTCTCATCTGGTTTGAGTTGTTATCTCTAGTCTAGTTGAATATTCTTTTGTCTAGATGAGTGTTATTAGGTTCAATTGAATGTTATTTCTAGTCTAATTTTTTATATGAGTTGTTATCTTTGTTCCCATTTGACTTTTTATATGTGAGTTATAGTTCTATTAGTTTTATAATTGAGTTGTTATCTCTAATTTGTTGTTATCTTTGATCTAATTTATTGAAACATTATCTATTTTTGTTATCTATGGTTCAATTTGTAGTTGTCTCTGGTCCCATTTATTGTTATATTCAAACCATATTCAAACCATTTTGTTAATTTTTAAGAAAAACATAATATGAGGAATAGGAGTGAAGTAATGTAATTGATTTTTTTAAATAAATTTTTATCTTTTCCTATTTGTTTTTATCTCTGGTCTAGTTTGTTGTTCTCTATGGTAAAATTTGTTATTTTTATTAGACAGATAAAATATAAGGAATAGGAGGGAAGTAGTGCTATTTATTGTTTTAAACTTCATTGTTATCTCAAGTCCAATTTGTTGTTATCTCTGGTCAAATATGTTATTTTCTACAATTTAGTTTTTTGTTATCCCTTCTTCAATTTGTTGTTATCTCTCGTCTAGTTTGTTGTTATCCCTAGTATAATTTGTTATTTTTGTAAGAGAAAGAAAATATTAGGAATAAGAGGAGAATAGTGTCATTATTTTTTATTCGTTGTTATCTATGGTCCATTTTGTTGTTATTAGTGGTACAAAATGCATTGTTATCTCTTATGCAAGTTATTATTTTTTAAGAGACAGAAAATATGAGAAATAGGACTTAAGTAATGCAATTAATTTCTTTAAATTAGTTGTTATCTCCAGTCCAATTTATTGTCTCTAGTACAATTTGTCATTTTTAAGGAAGAAAATGCAAAGAATATGAGGGAAGTAGAGTCATTAAATTTGTTTAAATTTAATTATTATCTCTAATCTTTTTTATTACTATCTCTAGAACAATTTGTTATTTTTTAAAATGGGAGAAAATATAAGGAATATGAGGGAAGTAGTGTCATTAATTTTTTAAAATTTAAGTCTTATTTTTTATCTTATTTGTTGTTAACTCTGGTCTAGTTTATTATTATCTCTGGTACAATTTGTTATTTTTGTAAAAGAGAGAAAACACAAGAAATATGAGGGAAGTGGTGTTATTAATTTTTAAAATTTATTTGTTATCTCTGGTCTAATTTTTTATTATCTCTGGTTCAACTTGTTGTTATTTGTAGTTCAATTTGTTATTTTTATGAGAGAAGAAAATACAAGGAATAGGAGAGAAGTAGTGTAATTAAATTTTAAATTAGTTATTATCTTTATGATCAACTTGTTATTATCTATGGTCTATTTTTTATCTCTGGTATAATTTGTAACCTTGCAATTCAGAGAAAATCTTGTCATCCTTTTTTTGTTACTTGTTGTCAATTCATTGTATTATGATCCAATTTGTTATTGTTATATCTGGTCTGTTGTGCTGTAAATTCTTATCTAGTGTTTTATTTTCTCTCTCCCACTTATTTCACTCATAAAAGATAGATGTGTTGTTATCATTGGTCTAATTTGTTGTTATCTCAAGTTTAGTCTTTTAACTTTTTAAGAGAGAGAAAATATAAGAGGAATAGAGGAAAGTATTGTGATTGATTTTTTAAGTGAGTTCTTAACTCTGTTTTAATTTGTTGTTATCTTAGATCTGATTTGTTATTATATTTGTTTTGTTATGTTATTACCTTTGATTTATTGTATCGTTAGCTATGAACCATTGTGTTGTTATATTTTTCAAAGTTGGTCAAAATTAGTCTTGTTGTGACATTTTTAATAATGATATATTTTTATATTTTCAAAAAAATCATTACAAATTGAAAGTTATAAGAAAAATAAATTTCTCTCTCCTATATTATTCTTTTTTATCCACTTCCTCTCATTGTTTTAGATTGTGTATTATATTTTCTCAAAAGTGTGTCGTCAACGATCTTCTTAAACATATTTTGAATAAGAAATACACAAATTTTTATTTTGTCACAAAATACATTACAGTTTGAAAGTTATTAACAAAAATATATATTTATTTTTTGTCTTCTACAATCATTCCCTCTCTCCCCACTCCCTCTCTCCCACATTTTCCATCAATCCATTTTCTTTGGCGAAAAGACACGCCCATTGGGATGACGCCTATAACAGACAAAAAAGTCATTGATTTCTCATCCGATACTTCCTCTATGTAGCAATAATCTTTTAGCAATCTGTTGCAAGGGGTTCAATAGAAAGATTACGACTAGTTGAACATTCATGCTCACTCACAAGAGATTTTTTGTTGTATGTGTCAACATCTAAAAAGTTGGATTCCACATTTTACTTTTTGGTTTGTGTTATGTGGATTCATTTTGGAACACAAAATCTTTTCATTTTTTTACTACAAAACACAATGCAAATACATGAAATAATGTATTTTATTTGTTATGTCCTTCCGTTTGTGTAAAATGAAAAAAAAATCCTATTTAAGTTTTAAAATTCTATCTACATGGAATATTCATTAATTTTTATATTTTCATGCCACATTTCATAAATCCACAACACCAGCCCACCAAAATCATTATATTTATTTAGATTCTTACGACATCATTTTCTCCTTCACATGAAATTACGAATTTAAATAAAATGATAGAGAAGCAATCTATTCAACAAGATAAGAATGACAATGATAAGTGGGGAAGGAGGATATAAATTTTAATATGCTAGTGAAAAAGGTGGGAACACTTTAAGGAACTATATACCAAGAAGGATCTATCATCAAAATTGATAAGAAAACCACTCTCCCACGAGGTTATTAAAATTCAAACAAAACTTAGCAGTGTGTATAATACATATAAATGTCGATAATGTCTTAAACATGGAATACTTTTACAAAAATGGGCCTATAAAAGACAAGCATAAAGTTAATTATGCAAAAGATATAGAGACTTAGAGAAATATTATCTTGCAAGATGATACAATACAAAGAATTAGAAGCACAAGTAGTATACTATTCTACCCCACATGTTTTAATCATAATACTAATCACCCTATTTTAGATCCAAGTGCTCTGGATTGTGTATCCTGATCGTAGTGTTGTGCACCACCTCTTGTAGAAGGAAATTGTTTCCAGACCATGTCACTAGGAAGTGTAAGCACATGTCAACCCTATGGGATCCTACTAACTCCTTCATGATGTAATGAAAAATAGAGTCTGTTTGATCAAAAAAAGAAATAAGCTCTGACCTTAGTTTTGACATTATGAATCAATTTCATATCTAAGATTGCATTTCCAAATCTAAACCAGTTCCAATATGGGTTTAACTAGATATATTATGTACATACTTATAAACGATTTACCCTTGTACACGTCCTTCATGTTCTATGTCTGTATTGTTTAGTGACCATAGTGCACTTGAGTTTGAAAATGTAAAACAACAATCACAACATTATTGGCTAATTCAAAGAACCTGCTTGAATCTACTCGCATGTACATCAATCACTCGTAGTGACTAGTAGGAACTCAATGTAATTATAAAATTATGTTTGATACTATTTGTTGGTATTATAATTTTACAACAAGAATAAAAATATTGAGTTGTGTAATTAATTTGATTGGAGTTTGATTCCATATAGTGAAAATTACTATAATCAAATGGGTGATTCCATTGGAAAATTGTTTTTTAATTAAAATTATCTACAAATCTAAATATCGATATGGTGTTGGGCTTAATTTAATTAATCAATATTGGTTCTAGGTTGAGTGATCAAAATCTAGATTTAGATTCGGGCTGATGCACTGAATATTAGTTACTTTTTACATGCTATTTTGATTATGTATTCAATGCACTTTTTCTCATTTTAATGTTATTTAATGCATGATTTATGATTATTAGACTGTGAAATACATTTGCATCAAATATTTGTTATTTGTATCGTTTCTTAGTGATTTATCATCGTTTACATGACTTATGTTCTTTCTTGTTTTGGCCGCCAAAGTTGAAACACTTTATCTGGAGGGCACTGAGGAACATTCTCCCCACCATGATAGAGCTGCAGAAGAAACAGGTGACACAAAATGATGGCTGCCATCATTGCGGACAGCAGGAGGATACAACACACACATTGCTCGATTGTGAGATAGCTAGGAAGATTTGGTCTACCGGGGAGTTCAAATGGCTGGGACAGATGGATCTTCATGACATAGGGAGCTTTGTGGGTAGTCTCCTTGACGAGGAGGACATCAGGTGCAAGGAGGAGGGAGCGGCACTTCTATGGGTTACATGGACAGTAAGAAACAAATATATTTTTGACGTTCATCCTCCTTTCCTTCCGGGCCTAGCAGCAAGCTGCATCGACCTCGTGAGAGAGCATGCATGCTACCATGTGGCCGTGAGTAGATCAACATGTTTCTCTTCTATGTCGGGCCCAGTATCTTGGCACTGTCCTCCACCGGGCTGCGTTCAGATCAACACGGACGCCTCCATCACTTTAGCAGGAGACTATGGTTGTGGTGTAGCCATACGGGATGACCATGGACAACTGTTGTGGACCTTCCAATGCCGATTAGAATAGCCGTACTCGGTGCTTAGTGTGGAGGGTGTGGCTGTTATGAAAGGCATGCAATTGGCACTTGGGAAGGGCTTCACAGATGTGGTGATGGAGACGGACTGTCTTCTCTTGGTGGAGGCAGTGTGGAAGGGATACGGTGGCCATGGCTACAAGCACGTCATCGTCCGGGACATCACCGAGCTCTCTTCTAGCTTTCTTTCTTTCAATCTTTGTTTTGTTAGGAGGCAAGGCAATAGAGTAGTCCATGCCTTGGCCTCACCCGCTTTCCATTTTGTTAACCCTCTCTATGTTGGAGAGGGCTTTGAGGATCAGATCCTTGCACTCATTGTAGACGATTTGATTACTTAATAAAATGACAGGCACCCTTTATAAAAAAAAAGGAAAAATTGACAAGAATTGAATAATCTTGGTGCTACCAACAACCCTGTTGGTGGTACCGACAATTGAAAAAAAGAACATGGATGAATCAAAGAAACTCAATGGCACTGATAGAAGAGTCGATACTACTGATTTCATCAATAGTAACTCATTCAAAGAGTATCGGTGCCCCTGGGATGAAACTACAAGGGAGGTGGAGGGATGTAGTTTTAGTCACAGTGCTTCCCTTTAGTAGAAGCTCAATGGAGATAATTCTTAGCAAGGTGCTCAAACAAGGGCCATGACTCCTCAGGTAGCTTTTCCATGAAGGTGCTTCCAAATGATGAATCAACATTGTTTTGGCTCAACTCCACTAGCCCAGTGTAGAAAGCTTGAACCAACTTCCACAAGGGTACCTCATGATGGGGGCATTATATTTATATAAATTACATCAATCAAGACATTAGTAGTCTATTTATTGAAATAAAAAAATACATTTATGACCAATAGTAGGTTCAAAAATCTATAAATAGTTAAATTCTTTTGTAATTATATCTAATAAGTAAATGGGGTATGACTTTGATTTTAAATATATATTTTTAGACAATAGTCTATCATATATCAAATTTATATAATAAGTTCAAAGCATGGTAGTTTTATGGATTGATGCCTATGGATTACATGTAGCCATCCTACACATTATCAAATATGTTGATAATTTTGTTTTATACATAATAATAATAATAATAATAATAATAATAATAATAATAATAACAAATATATCATTATTTTTACTATGCTACTTGGGTTACATATGTTTCTTATTATCTTTGGAAACAAAGTAGTACAAAAATATTCATGTAGTTTCCACATGATAGAGGAAGAAAAGGAGGAAAATATTCATGTAGCTTCAACATACTAAACTCATAGGTGGGGTTAGACTATCAAAAACCTCCAATTATATAATAGTTAACTTTTTCTTTTCACCTTCTAGTCCTTGATTTAGAATAATGATATTTCAGCCCATAAAGACAAAGATATAAAGGCCCTGGCCTTAAGGATGATGAGGGGTCACAACTACTAAATGAGACATCTCCTTTCAATCATTACTAGAGCCCTAGGATGATGAGGGTGATGAGGGGACGTAATGCCAGTAGGAACTAGTGTTGATATTCTTATCGTTGTTGTCACAGATGATAAGGACATTGTTAGCGTTGGTTTGTTTTTATTATTTTAATGTTCTACTCTATTGTTTTAAGGGGAGCCAGCCCCAATTTGATACTTTTAAGCCAACCCATCGACTTGGGATTCCTTTTTATCAATACATGTTGGATATGAAATTTGTTTTTTCCTCCACAACTATTCATAATGCTATTGAGTTTATAACAATGGTGTCTTCTTAATAGATTTTGTGAATGCCTAAATAAAACCTATACTTGTATTGTACCAGCATACTAGAGGCAAGGACTGACCTCCATCAAAACTTTAGGCATGTGACTAACATATAAATAAGTACACAATTATGGTTAAATCACAATCTGATGGTGAGGTTGAAATCATCTAGCTATTATGTGAGAAAAAACAAGGGTGGGAAATTCTCACAGACTAGTAATAAATCAAAAGGATGGTGAAGTCCGTGGTATGAGAAGAATACACCATTGTGATGGAACTCCTCTTAGAGGTCTATCAACAGAATAAGTAGAACAACACATGCGGTAGTATCCAATCCTACTTTGGCGATCAATAAAATCACCACCTACTTTATATGTTTCTTATTATCTCTGATAACAGAACAGTAAATAAACAGTCATAAAAGAAAAAGAGGAGGAAAAGCTTCATGTATCCTCAACCTAGTAAACTCATATGTGGAGGTAGGTAGTCCGGTGTCTCTCCTTATATAAGAGATAAATTTTTATTTTCTACGTCTATTCCTCAATTTTAAAACTATACTATTTCAGCCCATAAAGACAAAGATGAAGGCCCTAGGGCCCTGGCCTTCAAGGATGAGGAGTGGTCACAAATACTAAATGGGCCATATCCTTTTAATCATTACTAGAGGACTAGGATGAGGAGGCTTATGAGGGGATGTGATACCAGTAGTATCTGGTGTTGGTGTTCTTATCGTTGTTGTAGTAGACGATAAGGATATTGTCGATGTTAGTTTGTTTTTCGCATTGTTTTAATGTTCAAGTGTATTGTCTTAAGAGGAGCCTACTCCCATTTGACATTGTTGGGCCAACTCTTTGGCCTTGGCTTCCTCTATTTAATACCTTTTTCTATCCAAAATTTTGTTTGTCCTTTTCGTACTCTTCACGATCCATCATGTTTGTGATAATTGTGTCCTTTTAATATATTGTGGAAATGGCTATAAAAAAACCTTGCTATTGTACTATACTTGCGTACGAAGGGCTATGACTCACCTCCATCCCAACTTTTAGGAACGTGATTGAAATATAATTACTTAGTATGTAATTGTGGTTAAAATCACAGTTTGATGCCAGTAATCACATAGAAAAAAGGTCCAAATCATTTTGATACGCAATATCCATGGGGGAAAATGCATGGGTAGAATGGAAATTCTTTCAGACTAATAATTATTGAAAAGGGAAGAAAAATCCCTAGTACAAAAAGAATACACCACTTTCATGGAACTTCTCTTAGCTAAGATCCATCAAGGGCAGAAGTAGAACCACACATGCATCGGGTGTTAATCCTATGGCGACCAACAACACCACCACCTAGTCTATGTATCTTTTATTATCTCTGACAACAGAGTAATGAAGAAAAGAGAGGAAAAGCTAGCTTCTTATCGCCTCAACTTCTCCGCTTAAAATTAAGCTAGTAGTATGTATCCAGCGATCGGGATGATACGATCTCCTCATGGACCTGTTCTTTTATATATGCTTGAAGTTGTTGACATTCATGTGCATGGTGGTGGGATCTGTTTGCCGACGTAATTGGCCTTGATGTTCTTGCACGATGCGGTACTAGCATTCTTCCCTTCCGTCACCTCAAGGTGTACGTCCTCCAAATGCACGTCCTCACAAGGAATCCCAGGGCTGCACTCGAGTGTGACAGCAATAGGCGTGAATGACGTCCCCGTAATGTTCTTGAAGTGAATATTGCTGATCTTGACCTTGGACGGTGCCTGGGATGGGCATGAAACATAAGGGCAGTAAGTCTGGTCGATGAAGATCGGATTCGACACATTGGTCATCGCAACATTCTCAAACGTCAAGTTGGTCGCCTGAGTCTGCACCGGCGAGTTCTCCCACGTCTTGATCCTAACTCCAAACATGGTCCCTTTAATATTACAGTCCTTCACGACAAGATCCCTAACATCCTTCTCTGTAGGGTACCTCCCCAAACTCCCCACACTGATCCCATGTCCCGGTCCACAAGTGACACCGGTGATACTCAACCTAGAATTCCCTTGCCCAATCGACACGCAATCATCCCCTGTCCCGATTGTGGACTGTGAGATAGAGACATCGCTGGACCCTTGGATGTGAATCCCGTCCGTATTTGGGCTGTCCTCCGGTGCCGTGATCGTGATCTCCGATGCCTGGAAATCATTCAATGACAATAGACCGATGTGGAACAGCTTGCTGTTCAGAGACGTGATCCCTTTCATGACGGTGTGGTTTGCATTGACGAATTTTAGGTTTGTTGGGAGGAGTTTGCATTCTTTCTCCTTTGGACACTTGTTGAACTTCCATGACGCTTGGCCTTGCCCGTCGAGGGTTCCGCCGCCGGTGAGGGTCAAGTGGTCGACCCATCCGAATTCGACCCAGTAATCGGAGGTGTACTTGTTCAGGTCCGTCGAGGCCTTCAGTGTGCCTAGGAGGTTGAAGGTTATGGACTTGGCCAACTTACAGGGGCCCTTGAATAGGATCGGGCCGATTAGGAATGTTGCCTTAGGGACCGTGATTTGCACGTCACCTTCTGCCGCGCAGGCTGCCGCCCACATGTCGGTGAACGCCTGCAGGTTAGAATGCATATATGGTCGGTGAATAAATGAAGCCAGGGGCATGAATGTTTGTATATATATATATATATATATATATATATATATATATATATATATATATATATATATATATATATATATTATCGTCGTTAGGGTGTCATCCTCTCCAATCAGTTTCAAAGAGGGAAATGGCCTAAGGGGACAACAACCACCTACAAAGAAGGAAAGTAAACCAGCCTAGAACGAACCTTGGTGTCGTCGGTGGTGCCATCTCCTTTGGCGCCAAACTTGCTGACGTCGAAGGTGTTGTTTGAGGCCCCCTCACGTCTCACGATGCTAATCTCCCTTGTTGCTTTTGATAACCCGATAAGAGAAATGCACAGGAGCAGCACAACCCATAGTGGTACCTCCATGGCTTCTCAAACAAGAGCTAGCTAGCTAGATAGAGATGTATAAATATAAGACCCAATTCCCTGAATCAAGTATGGTGCAAAAGGCTTCTTCTCTAACAGGAGCTAGCTATCTAGATAGAGCTGTAGGACTGGTCCCAGAATCACGTATGGTGCAAACGCCTACTTCTTATACCACAGCAGAAGCTCTATTAAAAGAAAGAAGAGGAGAGGATACCTTGACTCCCAGCTTCGATGGGGACGGTGAGGAGGAGACCACGGTTGTCATCGTTTTGGGTTTTTTTTTGTGAGGTTACTCAGCAGTTTAAGAATTAGGAGGTTCCCACTATAAATGTGGGTGGGAGAAAAAGGAGGGAGGGAGGGACAAAAACTAATCTTAGCAAAGAATGTATTGCATGAATGGTTTCTAATACTATCATATATTTTTATCACTTGGAAATTATATAAAATATACATAAAATAGTATATAAAGTATGACACAAGAGTACACAAAAATTTACAAGCCACATTGTAATTGAGTTATAGCTCATAATAATATTTATTTAAAAATTATTACACAAATTGTTAGATTATATACAATCTGAATAGTAAAAATACAAAAATTACCACCATTTGTGGAATATTATTTGAAGGTTAATCAAGTGTGTCTAATAATTTTTTAAAATCAATTTATATTTTTATTTTCTCAATTATAAACTATGCAAGTATTATTCTCTTTGCAATTCTAGCTTTTTATGGTTCTATACTTCTCAGTGGTTCATCCACCAAAGCTTAATGATTTCTGAAAAATTGTGTTGCTTTTATATATTTTAAATTTCCGTTTGTGTTACTTACCACATAGTATTCTTAGCTTATATATTTTACTCAATTATATATTATACAAGAGTTATTCTTTTTACAATTCTATCATTTTATGGTTATGGACTTCTAATTGATTTCTCAATGAAAATTGTGAGTTCGCTCAAAAAATTGTGTTGTTTTTTTGTACATTTAAAATGTTCATTCATTTTATTTGCCACATAATATCCTTAGTTTTTGACCTTGGGTAGGAAAAGACACCCTATGGTGTTTTCCCAATTGAGATGCATCACATGATAATGAGGAAATAGAGATAAAGTGGGATCTAACACTTTAATTTTTCAAGCGATGGGTGACCAAGATGAAGATGTTGATGCAGTGGTGAACTTGCTATGAAGGTGGCAAAAGATGTCAGATGAGAAAGAAAATAATACAAATCACAAGGGTGCACTCCCCATGCAATTATCATCATATTCCACAAATCCTATAGAGAAACACCAATAGGACCAAAATTTATGTTGCATTTTAAAGAATCAACAAGTTTTGCAATAGAAAGTAGATTATATGGAAAATGTGGAACATAATGAACTGAATATAATTTAACAAAGGAAGTAAGTGGGACAGAGCCACATTTGGTGATAGTTTTAATAGACTCATCCACTAGCGTGATAGATGAATGAGGAATATGAGATTCAAAAATGTGATAGTTACAAGCTCACGACCAAAGTGCCCAAAGAGATGATTGTTGAAGTCGGCACCACCTAAGTGGGTGTGCAAAAGCGTGTTCTTCAGCTCCAACGACCGAATCTGATTCTCGAGTACCATGACGTCAAAGGTCCCGCCCCCAAGGTTGAAAATGAGAATGTTCCTCTCTTTTCCTGGGCGGCTTGTGGTCCTATCGCGGCCATATGCCAAGGCAGCAGCTGTAGGCTCATTGACGATGCAGAGGACATTGAGACCAACTATAGTGGTTGCATCCCTCGTTGCACAGCGTTGGGCATCATTGAAGTGGGTGGGGACAGTTACCACAACATTCTTGACTTCCCGACCAAGGTGCATAGATGCGACATCCTTGAGGTGTTTAAGAACCATGGCTGAGATCTCCTCGACCACAAAAAATTTATCATTGCCCCTCTCTTTAACTTTTATCATAGGCTTGCTGCCACTACCTCCAACGATCTGAAAGGAAAACAGCCTCAGGTCGTCTTGGACACGTCTGTCATTGAAGCTCATGCCAATTACTCATTTTACTTCTGTAGAGTAACACACTCGGAGGATTTTGTAAAATAAAATGATAAACCAATACACAACAAATAGAAAACAAAAATAAATGCTAACCAGACTAACCGCTGATTGTGTTAGTAGGATTATTTGTAGCGATTCTTGGCTACGGAACCTACCAACCGATCATGCTTGGTGAATGCCACCATAGAAGGTGTCATCTGATCTCCCTGCTGATTTTCAATACCCTTCGCCTTCCCATTCCGGAAGACGGCCACGCATGAGTAAGTGGTCCCGAGGTCAATGCCAATAATTGGTTCATCGCCTCCAACCATCGACACTCTCTTTGGAGTACAACTGAGAGAACAAATAATTGAAACTCTCGTGAGGAGGGAGGGATGCTTCGAGCATGTTTATAAGCTGATGCCGTTGAAAGTGTCTCCTGTGGACATATATATATATATATATATATATATATATATATATATATATATACATATATATATGGGTATATATTTGCTACCCATGCGGGTAACTAAGATTCTCTACCCGTGCATCAATTTTGTAATGGGAAGGTATGCATTTGTAATGAGACAATCCAAATTTGTAATGAGACGACCGAAATTGTAATACAAAGACTCATTTTGTATTACAGTGTTGTTACAGTAATAAATATATATTTATTACTGTAACAATGTTGTAATACAAAACAAGTTTTTGTATTACAATTTCGATTTTCTCATTACAAATTTGTATGTCTCATTACATATATGTGTCATCCCATTACAAAATTGATGCACGGGTAGCAAAGATATACCCTATATATATATATATATATATATATATATATATATATATATATATACATATATATATATATATAGATGAAAAGGTTGTGCAATTTGATACTCATCACATTTAATCTTTCTTTGGTGGATGAGATTACAGTTGAGTGGACATGATTATCAGAATAGAAAGATAGAGTTTAGTGGACAATGTAGCATGTGAGCTCGGCAAGCTGATGCTGACAGGGATGAGAAATATTGTGGAATGTTAAAAGGATTTTATTTATAGAATAAACAACCATGTATATTTTAGAAAGGAAAATGATGAGCGGGAGGCGGAAGTGGACATTGTCCCTTAGTGTCCATAGGCTGATGTGCCTACACACCTAAAAATGGAATGATTCAAAAACATGGAATAAGTGAAAAACATGAGAGAGATAGTGGGGGATAGAGGGAGCGTCTAGACAGAGTCGTTGGAGGAGTGAAAAAAAAAGAATGAGTTATTTTTAGAGTTTTTTCCTCAAACTCTCTCTTTTTCCTAATCCTAACTAACCTACTCACTTTTCTATATCGATTTCAAAAAGCCCCCTTCCAAGACATTCTGTGACAGAATAGGTGAATGTACTTTTTTTCTTTTACAATGCATTACGTTATATATACTTAACTCTATGTTAATTATTTAATAAAATAATAATAATATAATAATCACAATAATAATAATTTGTAATATATTAATTTTGTAAATTAAATTTAATATTTATAAAATAAAATAAAAATGGAATTATATATAAAGTGGTATATATATGTTGGTAGGGTGGCAAAAAAAGTCTGACTAGATGTGATTGGAACTAACTTAATACAATCCAGTGAGATAATTAGGGACTTTTTGACATATGGTCGTGTGTCAGGCCTAG
Source organism: Alisma plantago-aquatica (assembly GCA_963693085.1). Classification (NCBI taxonomy): domain Eukaryota; kingdom Viridiplantae; phylum Streptophyta; class Magnoliopsida; order Alismatales; family Alismataceae; genus Alisma; species Alisma plantago-aquatica. Next base: position 1,150,601,796 of record OY856412.1, read on the forward strand.
TTAAATTTAGGGTTAATTTATGTCAAGCCATGTTCCGTTTTGGGTCGAGTATGCTCAAATTGGGTTGTGTCCAATTTGAGTTTGGGCTTTTGATCACATATTAATAATAAAATATATTTATAATTTTAAAGTAAAGTGAAATGAAATATGTATGTAATCTCTAGTACATTCTTGTTTGATTCAATTTTGATCATAATTTAATAACTTAAAATCGCCCTTTTAAATTCCAACTCTCTCAAAAACATTGAAAAGTTTAGAATATTAAGGATTTGTCTGAATTTTAGGTAAAATTTTGTTTGATGGTCTATTTGGGTCAGGTCCAATTTGTCTCATCTAGGACTGTGTCCAATTCTGATTGAGAAAAACCCAGTTTTTTTATTAATATTTTTTAGAAGATACCTGTAACGTCCCCGGATTTTCACCTTCTCAAAACCCCATGGAGATGAGAAGACAAAATCCAAAAACAATAGCAATTATATCAGAGAGCGATGCAGAAGCATAATACGCATACATGAACATACAACCATAACATTTCTCAACAATAACATGTATATTAATTATAACATGGACTATTACAGATTACATTTACACATTGAATAGAAAAGTTTACATAAGTCTATGAACATGTATGCTAACATGATCTTAGACAATAGGTACAACCTGTACAACTGCTCACTCCCATCTTTTTCCTCCCATGCTACCTCTGAACCTAAAACATACATGAAACAACGAATCAACACACAAGGTGTTGTGTACGTGTATAGAAAGATACCTACTAATATGTTTGCATAATTGAAATAACTTGAGAAAGAAAGATTAAAAGAAAACATTGTTTAAAGCAATAAACCGGTAAACATTCCTTTTATTGCATTCACTTTGATGTGGTTGTACTACACATACTTGCACTTGACTTACATCTAGTGTGGGCAATATAGTATCATCATACATCTAACATGGGAAAAGGAATCATACATCCATGCTAGGCAACATACATCCACACCAGGCTATGTGCTCTAGTAGCTACAACCCATCATACTCATTTATGTTCTATTTTATTTGGCGAAGTATAACTCATACTAGTTCAACCAAGCAATCATATCCAAATACGAGCATTCATGATATCACATATCATAGGCAACCAAAAAACTAGTCTTATACTTAATAAAACCCACGTACCTGAGTTCAGAGATTCATAGATATCTTTGATCATCTAGACAATCTGGTCATAACCTGATCAAGATAAGATCATATACTATCATCAGGTTCTCATCATCATTAACCCTATTTATATCCATTTTAGGGTTTGCCTATCTCATTATGATATCCTCATGATTACTTGTATTCTTGCCTTATGTTTATCTTACTTATGTCATGTTCTAGATTATAGTTTATCAACTGGATATACTCATATGTCACATTATTATGTGAACATATTTAACATCATGTCACTTTCATTAACCATATTAGGGTTACATCACATGTATTAAGGGTGCTCTTCATATAACATGAATTTCGTGTATATAACTGATCTCAGATTTATATATTATCTTCCAGTGATTGATATGAACGTATTCTGTAAATTTCATCATTTATTGAGCATGTACGTATTTGTTGCATTTTATTTAGGGTTATTAGCGCTAAATAGACATATTAATCAAATTATATGCTTTCATGCATCAATATGACCATATCTGACATCATATGCGTTATAAACATGATTATAGATTTACTGACATTTTTCCATAATTTTATGTCATCATTTGCTATTTATTATCCATTAAACAAGTATTACACATCTTACATGATATTTCATATATTTAATCATCAAAAGTCTGATATTATGGTTTCATATTGTTCTACTAGTTTTTCTGAGAATTTTGGTATATTATATGTATTTTTCTGATAAATGAGCTATTTTCTATGAATTTTGTAAGATCTGAACATTATTGAAGATTTACCTTTTTATGGCCAATCGGGGACTACCACGTGGCTACGCAGTGGGGCGCCTATTTTCTCAGTTGACCCAGTGGTCTGCTCTGGGATTTAGTCGGCTTATTTCTGGTCTGAGTGAACCGAACCGTCACTGTCTCCTCTGCCTACTACCTGGCGTCTTCTCGCGATCTTAGGTTGCGCCCGCCAGCGTGGGCTTGCATCCTTCCAACGCTGCCACCGTGGAGCAGAGCTCTAACGAGGAATAGGCTCTTATACCCTCATCCTCGGTCCGTGTTTGTGCCCATGGCCAGTTTACTGGACCATGATAAGGAAGTCCCGTCAGAGGCTTTTCCTTCTCCCACTCCAGGCTCGTGCGTGAGGGTTGGGTTCTCAGCTGTAGCGTCGCCGCCGTAGCATGATGCCTGCGGCGTCATCCATTTCCTGCGATGGTGGTGCCGCTGCAAAACGTTCCCACGAACAATATAGTAACCACTGCGGAGAATACCAGGGTGGTTAACCCTGTGGTTGCTGTGGGAGATGGAAGCACAAGTCAAAGGGGGATGGAGTTGGACTCTGGAACCTGGTCAACGGTGGGCGCCCAGCCTCCACCGACACCAGTAAGAAATGAGGAACGACTCAACCAAGGAGGTGGCGAGCAGTTTGGTACAACCAACAGATTTGCTACGCTCAACAACAATGATAGTGGAGATGGCGAGATCTTGGGAAATCCAGAGTCCAGCCTCAGCCCGCGACACACACGTAGCACCACTGGTAATGACAGAGGAGGATGCAACAGCCAGACCCACTCTGACAGAGGGAGAGGGTCCTTCACCAGATAACCATATCTATCTTTACTTGGAATGTGAGGGGCGACTCAGTTCCTCGAAGCCAAAAGAAGTTCAAAGCAATCATCAGTGATCTTCGTGTTGATCTGTGCTTCTGTTTGGAGACAAAATTAAGGAGGGACGTGAAGGAGAGGGTGGGCACATTATTCCCTACTGGATGGGAAAACTTGTCCAACCTTGATCAAGTAGATTTGGGTAGAATCTGTATCAGATGGAACCCATCCTGCTGGAGCGTGGCTCCTATTGATGAGAAGGAACAATGCTTTACTGTTAGCTGCGGTAACAAAGGTGGCTTCTCCTATATTATCTCTGCGGTGTACGAGGAACATCTGTAAAGAGACAGATCCCCACTCTGGGAGAGCATCAGACGGCGACGCAACAACAGATCCCCTGGCTGGTTGTTAGGGATTTCAACATAGTGAGAATGGCTGGTGAGAAAAAAGGAGGAAAATAGGTGCCCGAGTCTGTTATGGAGAACTTTAACCAGGTGATTCATGACGCTGCGCTCACGGAACTGAATACGAGTGGTGGGCATGTGACTTGGTCCAATAAGCAAGGAATTCACAGACGCATTGCTTGCAAGCTGGACAGAGGTCTCATAAATGAAGCTTGGGCGGACATCTTTCCCAACTGGTTCATCAAGCTTGGTTCACATCCCTTCAGTGACCATTCAGATTCCTCAATTTGTGGACTTCCTGGCCGGGTTTCAAGGAGGTAGTTGACAAAGGATGGAATGTACATATAGATGGTAACCCTCTATATGTAGTCTGTAAGAAGCTGAATAATACCAAGTGATGTCTTAGGGAATGGACCAAGGACAAAGTCAACATCAAAAATTTATTGTCTATTGCTAGGAAAGATTATGAGCAACCTGCCTTGCAGGTACACATCAATCCTCTCTGCACTGAAGCGATAAACAATGAAAGAGACATGGAGAAAAAGGTTGTCAACCTTGAGAAAGCTGAGGAATGTTTCTACTGGCAAAGAAGTAGAATGGCATGGCTTAAAGATGGGGACCAGAACACAAAGATCTACCATTCAACATTGAAGAAGAGGGCGCTCAAAGACGATATTTTTTCCCTGGTCAAAGAGGACGGATCTACTGTGGAGGGGAGGAAACTAGTGGGTGAAGAGGTTGTACAATACTTCCATAATCTGTATAACCAACCTGCTATGCAACCATGTAATGTGCCTCTCCCTGCGAGGAGACTGAATGAGGTTATGAACTTCAACCTTTGTAAACATGTAACAAAGGAAGAGGTGAAGCAGGCTACTTTCTCCATAGGGGCTAATAAGGCCCCCGACCCAGATGGCTTCAACAGGAAATTCTTTCAGACTAGCTGGCCGATTATCAAAGATGATGTATGTAGAGCAGTGAGATGGTTTATGGTGGGGGGGGAATGGTGAGGGAGGTTAATCACGCTTTCATCAAACTCATCCCTAAAAACATACCTTCCAACAATATGACAAATTTTAGACTGATAGCATGTTGCTCGACGTTTTACAAGATCTTTGCTAAGATCTTAGCTAATAGGCTCAAGATGTACCTCCCTGATATCATCTCACAAAACCAAACAACCTTCATAAAAGGGAGAAGCATTTCTGATTGTGCGCTGCTTGCCTTGGATTTTCTAACTAACTTCAAAGTCAAAAATAGTTCTAGGAAAGCTTGTGTGAAACTCGACATAACCAAAGCTTATGATTTCGTCAACTGGGACACACTTTGGAAGATCATGAGATCTATGGGTTTTTGTGAACGATGGATAACCTTGATGCAACAGTGTGTTCAAACCACCTCCTTCTCCATTCTTGTAAATGGGGCCCCTGTGGGTATGTTCACAGCAAAGAATGGACTACGACATGGCGACCCCCTCTCTCCCCTCCTCTTTACCTTAGTCATGGAGAGCCTTACTACACTGATTAAGAATAAGGAGGATCACAACAAGATCAAGCCTTTCAAGATCAAGGGTACAAAGGTGTTGTCCCACCTCATCTTTGCCGATGACATTCTCTTGTTCTCCACGGGTCATGATAAAAGACTTTTGAGTTCAAGAAGGTTATGGTGAAATTTGGGAAGCTCACGGGTTTATACATGAGTAATGTGAAATCAAAGATTTTTCTCTCTAAATCTTGTGATATGAGAAGGGGTAGGCTCAGAAGTGCTTTTAGGATCAGGAGAGGATGTTTTCCCACCAGATACCTTGGCATTCCTCTATCGGGTGGGAGAGGGTTCTCTAGAGATTACAACATGTGCCTAGACAAGATCAGGGGAAAAATTGATAGTTGGGTTGGCCTTCAGATCTCTTTTGCAGGCCGCCTTGTACTAACCAGATCGGTTATTCAGAGCATGGGGCGGTTCTGGTGCGACATGTGCACCTTACCTACTCAGACGATGTTGAGCATTAGACGCCTGACGACGTCTTTCTTATGGGGTGGCAAGGGCCATGGTGTTACTTGGGATATCATTGCCAAACCTCTTTATTTCGGCGGTCTTGGGATTCAAGACTTGGTGGAGACACACAGGCAGTCCAACCTCAAGAGAGTTGATCGGTTCCTTAGGCAGCCCATTGGTGTTTGGGCTACCTGGATGAGAGACAGATATAATGGGTCACTCGGGGGGTCTAACAACACCACTTTGTATGACTCCCGTGTGTGGAAACATATGAACATGGGGTGGGATGAGGTTAGACTCATGTATAATTGTAATAGTGATGGGATCTGGACCCTTGTGGATCCCCATGTGTACCCTTGGAAGACGACGGTGGGCAACTCTGTCCCTTGACATTCGCTTCTGTGGGATAGGGGCTTCTTTCCAAAGTGGAGTACCCTAACCTACAGAGCGATGTTGGGGAAATTACCTACAAGAGATAGAATGGCTCGTTGGGGGCTTGATATGGAGATCATTTGCCCCCTTTGTGGAGAGGATGAGGAGTCCCATACACACCTATTCTTTGAGTGTAAAGTTTCCCGTTACATGTGGGAACGGTTATGCCTAAAGAACGGATGGGGCCACTCCCTTCCAATTCATCTGCTGGAGGCAATGACTTGGACCATGGAGAAAACGGCTGCCCGGTTCGGTGGCATTTGCCTTACAGGGCTATTCCACAATATTTGGCAGGAGAGGAACAAAATAATCCATGGGAAGCGTGGCATGGATTACCTACGCCTTTTTGATAGTTTACAGAAGGAGATTTCTAGGCTTGTAAGAGCTAAACCTCCCCTACATGCTAACCTAACCCCTCAGATTAGGCGTTACTGGGATTTTATAGTTTAACCCTTGTGTATAGGGTTGGGTGCTTCTTGTGGCTCCGCTCTTTTTGGAGTTGACACTTTTCTTTCTTCTTTGAATAATATATTATCCTTTTCCAAAAAAAAAGTATTGGTGTTCATGAATTGCCAAAAAATGTCTTGTTTAGAAGAACCCCTTAAGTACTTCAATTATAATAAATGGTATGCAAGATAATACCACCTAAATTGATTGAATAGACCACCTTCTTAATTGTCAAATTCTAATAAAGATACAAAACATGTCAAAAATGAATCTACCTATAAAAAGAAACGAGCACACTCCTAAAATTTATTCTTGAAGATGAAAATAGTAAACAACACAAGTAATTGAACATGGAGCCAGCTTAGAAGAGAGTTTAGCATAGTCTCTAAGTCAAGCTCGATACACAAGTATCATCTATGAGCGCTACGAATTTCACATAAGAATTTAAGTATTATTAGCTAGACCATTCTCTAATACATTGAATTTTTCATGTCAATTGTAAATTAATGTAGTAAGATCACATTAGTATTCCAAACAAATACAGATCGGTTGAACAAGAATGTTTTCAAATACAACAAGAATACCAACATAGAAGAAAATAGAAGAATTTAACATCAAAAGTTTCATAGAAATCAATGTCTTGGGATCCACATAAATAATGGATTTACTATAATACCAATGCAAAATGAAATAATGTTCCTATATCTTATACATGGTATAAAAAAATATTAATAGACAATCATATATGAGGCATAATCCTTGCACCTTGAATGTGGTGATGAATGCCTTTAATCCAAATTTGAGCTTCAAGGACTTCCATCACATTTGAAACCCTAAAGTATGAAAAACTAGATAGTAATGTGAATATGTGGTAAGATTATTTTTAAAATACAATTCTTCATCTATGTATATATGATTGAGTATGTTGCACTTTTGCATGTGTCAATTGTTTTTATTGGAGTTAAAATTATTGGACATCTTGATAAATTATGTAGTTAATGTTTCTTGTTGCCAAAATCACTAATCATATTCAAAGCTCTTGGTCTTGAGGGAGGTGTCCGTCCTTCCATTTATAATTTTATTTTGATATTTATGAAACTAGATAAGAATCACGATATAGCCTATTATTTACAAAAATGTGCAAAATTATTAGTCAATGCTCTAAAAAAGTCATATCTTCTAGGCAAAGTGATTAGTGACTCGAGTATAATGTATGAAAAAGTACACATTTAAACTCCTATATTGGATCTTCTGTTTAGTTAGGAAGTGAGAAAAAAACTGACAATATACTAATATACAATAGGGTCTGGTTTTATGTAAAATTCTAAAATTTTTAATCATCCAAATGGGGTGTAGTCAGGTGTGGAAAATACCCCTCTGTGTTTAGCTCATTTTTGGAAAATTCTCCAGTGGACCATGTAGACAAAACCCCAACATAAGAATGAAGCTTAAAATCAATGGCTTTCAACAAACTATGTCATTCTAAAGAACTAGAAAATGTTCACATTAGTCTTAAAAGAGAAGCTATAAAGATGATGAGGGAGTACATTTTTATGGGGTAAAGGAATGTTTACCTTGAAAAGAAAAGACTAGCAACTACTTGAGAAACTAATACATCCCTTCTTGAATGTAATATATTGCATGCATAGAAAAATAGAGAAGAAGCTGCATTAGAAGCGTTGTTGATGGAACTAATGTTCTACTATGGGAAAAATATTGAATAGATACTAAAAAAACATAACTTGTATATTTATGGCAACAAGCTTAGGATTAGTATTTGACTTATTTAGACTTTTTAAACTAGGATATGGTGAGCTACACAAGTTTTAGATAGGGAGTCAACCATATTAGCACAAGAAAGACAAACAAGAGATATGTTATGTGGTTTATTGGAAATTTTCCATGATCCACTTGTCAGAATGTAGTGTCATGAACTTATGCAACAAATGACATATCCTTTGTCAATCAATATCCTTATAAATGGGTATTTTACATGAATCCTTAAAACTATTTGCATATTTGGATCTCTCTAAAATATGTGAGCAAACCCACATCATTTGTTGATACTACCAGAAAAGTTACAAACGGATGTTAGGAAAATTAAAGGGCACCCTACTATATGTGACAATCAAAGGAATTCTCAGTGAATACTAAAGGATTGTTAGAAATTGTACAATTCAAAAGGAGGTTATGGTAAAGAGACCCACTTCTTAGTTGTACCCAATCGTGTTAGTGTTATAATGCGCCTACGTGTGAGTGCATCATCATCATCATCATCTTCTTCTTAGTTGTACCCAGTTTGGACTTGAAAAGGGCCCCAATTCGGACATGATTGATCCTAATTAATATTCTAATACACCTACTTGTGAGTGCACCACCATTATCATCATCAGGGGCGGAACCATATTTTATGTTTGGGGGGAAATTTTTTTTTGACATATAAAAACAAGAATCGAACCCAAGTCACAACAAACTAGTAGCGCTATGACCCATGCGATGATCCAATATCCTAGCCACCAATTTGCGATATATTACATTTACAAATTCAATTTATAGAAACGACAACTATGAAAACTTGTTGGCAATGATTTGTAACGACCAAAAATAAAAGGCCAGGAATCGATCTTGGGTCTCTCAGACTGGGCGCCTCAAGACACCTGCACTTATCCAACATGCTAGTTGCTGATTTTTCATGTGTAAAAAATTAGTAAATGTATCTTATGAGTGTATACAAACACATTTACTTACAAATGAATATTTAATTTCATATTTTTTTGTGGGGGCATGGCCCCCTCTTGCCCCTGTCACCGCCACTGATCATCATCATCATCATCATCTTGTTCTTCTTCTTCTTCTTCTTCTTCTTCTTGATTTCGTACGATTTGGACATGATTGCACTTAATTAGTTTTATAATGCGCCGTCTTATGAGTGCACCATCATAATCACAGTCATTGTCATCATCATCATCATCATCATCTTATGATGCCTAATTTCTACTAGATGCAAGTACATGTATATAATAGTAAAACAATATAATTTGTAGAACCGAAAAGAGCCATTACTGATGAGGTAACTCTAAGTTTAGTTTCAGACACTCCCACATTTGTCGCAGCACATGTTTCTTGTGTTGTTAGTTTTCAAGACTTGCGAGATATTTGTTCCTTTCAGACCAGACTATGTTCTTATTAACTGATCCTATCATCTTCATTCTCTATGATGCATCTGTGCTTGTGATGCCTTTTTGAAGACCATGATCAAAATTCTCAAGCTCCCTCGAGGCCAACATCACTTGCTTGTTACGTTGTTGTCTGAAACTGGATGCCATAGTCTCATCGATCATCTTGTATATCACTACCAAAAAACATAGTATAGATGACAGTCATGTAAAAAGTTACGCACTTTAGGTGACATGTTTGTACATGACTTATAATATGTGTAGGCCTACATAAAATAGATGACATACATTTTTGTATATTTTAAAGGGTGACATACTTTAAGTGACATGCATGATTGTCACATGTAGTCTGTGCAACATAGGTGACAGACATTTTATCATACTTGAAAGGGTGACACACTATTGGTGACATACATTTGAATCACCTATGTTCTAATGGGGGTTTACATATGTATATGAGTCAAGTGTAATATACAAGGAGACATAACATTTAGGTGACATGTATGTGTGTCACCAAAGTTATAGATGACATAAATTCATGTCACCTAACCTAAGAATTTTTATAGAATTACTATGAGAGGACATTGTCTTGATATGGGCCTTGAATTCTCACAAATGCATTACGGGGGACCTGCTGTTATAGGAAATTCTCGTGATATGGGCCCTAACCCTCACATATGTATTTTTAGAGAATTGTTGTGAGTGGACATTGTCACTATATGGGCCCTAGTTCCTAAGAAATGCATTGAAAGAGACTTTTTATGAGAAGAAATGTATGATGGCTCCTCCCGAGTATATTTTTGTTGGAATATATCAACACTTATTTGGTCACCATGCGCTGGACGATGATGCAATGTGAGTACACTGAGCCGCTGCATGTGACATGGGCACCGATGACGATTTTATTTGGCTCCCACCTACCTCAGATTAATTATTGCACCTACCCCAGTGTCACTGATGGCAGGGGTTCTTTTCTCGTCTTGTTCGCCCACACCATAGTATCCAGATCCGACTTACCATAATGTCTCCCGAATGCGGACGGAAGGCGACCAGAAAGGTTCGGCGATAACTTCAAGTCTGATTCAACTTATCAACTTTTGTTGGACTTGGCCATATCGGTAGTGGATGCCCTTTTTTTGGCAACCACGCCAATAGAAGCAAGGGATTAGGGTAAGAACATGCTTGGAGCACCCCTAGTGCCTAGCCGTCCAGGTCTCAACACATCGAGGATCGATATGATAGAGTCCTGCATCGATCCCCGGAGGCGGAAGCCCATACACGGTTCCGTACAGTCGTGTGTTAAGTAGGCTTGGCACTGGTCAACCCAACAGGAAGGACTGCCCTGCTGGCCACCATACACGAGAGGGTTCCCTCCATGTCTCAGTTCTGCTCTCTTTAATGGCAAAATTCAGTTTTCCCACATCGGCAATGACACATTATGACTGTCTTGCTGTGTCACAAGTGAAAAATCGTGAGGTTGTTCCTGTGGTCCTTTACCATGTGGGGCCTACATCCTGTAAGGTTGGACCTGTTACACAAGTTTCATGTCCTTTTAGGAGCCTCCATACATGTCGCGGCAAACCGTTAGCAGCTAATAGTTTTAGTAATCATCTTTGGGTTGTTCATTTATCTTCACTGAGTCATGTTGATGGAATTCGTAAGGCGTTGGAGTATGTGGATGTTTGGGAGGGCTTGGTGTTTGCTCTTTGTTCTTCCAAGCATTGGATGTGTGGTGTCTGCCTTGGCATCATGCCATGGTCTAAAGCATGTCCTCATCAAACTTCTGATGGCTCTGATGTTACTACCATTCTACCTCGATAGCCTGGTGATACATCACTCGATGTGATAGTTGTTTTGCCTACTCCCATCAATTTTGGCTTTCCAGATTCTGTTCCTTGCACCCTGTCAGCTCGTCAGTGTATTGAGCCACCGCCTCTGCCTGTTGACCGACTATAGCTCGACACAGATCTTCTAGAGTCTGTCTTCCACACGGGTGTCCCTACCATAAAGAGCATCCCTCTTCTTTGTCGTTTTCCCTTTGGTGACACTTCGTTCTTGCTTACTCTAGGTGGATTCTTGCCCACACTCTATTGATGCATGGATTCATCTTTTGTTTCTTCTAGCATGTGTTCTGTATCGCTTCTCCCCTAAGTCTGCTCAAGAACAGTCTTCTAAAAAATGCATCTCTCTACAACATTTTATGATCCTTAAGGCTTTGGAGACTTGGAATTCCGGACCTGATGACATTCAACAACTCCTGGCTCAGATTTTGGCTCATTGTTGAACTACGATGCGAGAACATTCTTATGAAGCTTGTATTTCACGTGCCAAGTATAAGATCAAAGATAGCCAATTTTCTACTGCCATCCGTGTTCTATCCTCTAGTGGTGTTACCCCCATAATAGATGCTAATTATTCTTATCTTGAAGCTAAACACCCTCAACCTCTACTGCCATTGGTACAACCTCAGTATGAAATTTCTAGCTCCATTTATTACTTCTTGCTCTATGATTGAAGAAGCCATTTTATCATTCAAGAAAGGGACCGCTTGCGCATGTGATGGCCTACGATCACAACATCTTATTGATTATATGTGTGGGGCTGCCACTGCAGTGAAAGATGATTTTTTAATGCAGTTTCAACTGTGGTGAATCTTTGGCTCACTGGTCGTTGTCCAGATTCTCTAGCTCCCTACACTTCCAGTGCTCCATTGATTCCTTTTCTCAAACCATACAATGGCATTCGGCCTATTGCTATGGGTACTATTTGGCAGTGCCTTGTATCCAAAGTTGCGGCAAAGGGTGTAAGTTCTGATGTCGTCCCTTGTCTTATGGATCATCAGTATGGTGTTGGTATTTCTGGCGGTGTTGAGGCCTTTCTACATGCTTTCACTAGACTTGTCTATGAACAACAACACCACACTACAGTCACCATGGCTCTTATTGACTTCAACAATGCCTTCAACATGGTTGATAGATCTACCATATTCCAAGAGGTTCATCTTCATTGCCCTTCTATTGTACGATGGGTTGAGTTTTTCTATAGCTCTCCATCTCCTCTCTATATGGATCATGGCGAGCCTCTTTTTTCTTCTGTCGGGGTACAACAAGGTGACCCATTAGGCCCCCTACTTTTTTCCCTGGGACTTCACCCTCTTATTTTACAGGCAAAGGATGTACGTCAACTTGACCTCCTTTCTTTCTTCCTTGATGATGGTACCCTCATTGGGGACACAGAGGTTGTTTTGAAGGCTCTATCCCTCATTCGAAGTGAGGCCCGATGTATGGTCTTCATCTTAATACTAAGAAGATAGATTTTTTGGCCATCTGATGACCCTAGATGAGGCTCAAATGTGGGCTTATTTCCAACTGACATCTCTCATCCAGAGCATGGAGTGAAGATTCTAGGTGGCCCAATTTTCTATAGATGCATCTTTTGTGAAGGAACTTCTCCAGAAACGTGTGATGAAGACCCTTGATATGATGGATCACATGTCCTCATTCCAAGACCCACTGTGTGAGCTTCTTCTTCTTAGGTCTTGTGTTGGGATGCCCAAACTGTTTTTTGATCTTCGTAAAGCACCTCCTTCTTCTATCAAACCTGTGTTGGATATTTTTTATCATAGTCTTCGTCGTTGTCTGGAGCGTATTATGGTTGGTGACGGTCCATGTTTTGGTGATTTACAATGGTGTTTGGCTACACTTCCTATGCATCTAGGGGGATTGGGGATCAAGTCCTATCATGATGTCAGTAAATTTGCTTTTGTTGCATCTCAGATACACACTAAAGATCTCCAAGACCATATGTTGCATGAGGTCACATGCGTGCCTGTAGGGCTCCCCTTTGTCCAAGAACATGGTTGCATTTGCAATATCTTGCCATCTTTATGTTGGTCTATGTTGACAAGTATGCATTCTATCACCCCAAAGACCCAGTCTATTTTGGTAGACGCTTACTACAAAACGGTCATCCAGCAAATCATGGCAAGTGACCTATCCTTACAACAACATTCTATTCTCACTTCTTTACAAGCCGATCATGCACAAATTTTTTTGAGGGTTGTTCCTATTTATGACCTTAGTTTGTCTATGTTACCCATTGAGTATCGAGCTATCATTCGATATTGGCTTATGATTCCCTTGTATCTAGGTGATGAACGTTGTCTAATTTGCAACATCAAAGATCTTGATGCCTTTGGTGATCATGTAGTAAACTACCACTCGTGGCCTGGTTATAAGTTTCGTCATGATGTTGGCACTCGATCTGGGTTAAAGGTTTTGAAAGAAGCTCCTTTGGCCTTCCTTAGCACTCAAGCTGATGGTGTTCATTTGTTGCGACCTACAGACATTCTTTTATTTCACTAGATGAATGGAAAACATGCCTGTGTTGACCTAACAAGAGTTTCTCCCTTGACAGGTATCCTTTCAAAAAACTTTAAAGCAGGGCAGGTGTAACGACCCTGCCACCCGGTAACCCCCAATTAAGGGAGACCGAAAGTTCAGTGCCGTTATCCAATTAACAGGATCAAAGGTTCAACAAATAATCAATAACAATTAATAAACTTTACCAACTAAACTGAAAATTGGTATAAAATAAAACTTTGTTTACCTTTTAAAATTTGGGATTTCTAAACTTCTATCCATGAAGATACTAATCTAACTAATCCTCCTGTGCACGTTACTTCTCATTTAATTCCACATATGCCACTTTACTATTTGTTCTTTTCATTGTACCTAAAACGCCGACAAATAAAATGTCGGTCAGTCGAAGCTGGTATGTGGGGGAAACAATAATCATACAAATATGGTAACAACGTAATCATTCAATTAGTCATTTAACAACCAAGATTATGTTTTAAGCCATACTACTCAATCCTTACCTATCCCCTGACTCTGTGCTATCCCTTATATGCTACCTCTTCTTTAGGTAGCTTCTTACCCCCATGGACCTACCTTACAGGTAGCCAATACCTAGGGTAATGGAATTGTATGGCACTACCCAAAGGTAGCCCAATATCTAACTCATGATGACTTGATGGTCCTATCCCATTGGTAGCCATTTACTAAGTCATCTAATGACCTGATGGACCTACCCCATTGGTAGCCATTTACTAGGTCAACTATTAAGCCACAGAGGGGACCAGGATCTGAGCTAATAGGCACATATCTTATGTGATAGTCATAGCCACACTATAGTTTGCATGAATTAAATGCATCCAACATTTTAGTTCAAGCCATGATGGAAACATCGATAAAATCCTGAAAAACTAATTCGGGTAGTCATAAGCATAACCACATACATGTTCATGTAGATTCAGGTGCAAGAATAATCCAAACAACAATAAGCAAGCATTCAATAAGATCCTGAAACAATTATACAATTTCCTTTTATTACTCATGTCATTAAGATCTATCAAATCTAACTCGCTTCTTAGGGTTTCTAGTCCACTTTTAGGGTTTTATTAGGGTTTTTAGCCTCCATAATACTTTTATCACGTTTAATGCTCTCTTAGTTCAAAAACCCTAATTTCAACATTATAAGCCCAAATAAAGTTGATTATTTCAAAACTACCATCTTTATCCTTTTAAGTTATTTCAAGATCATTATGGCCTAATTCGCAAATGAACTCTATATATCATTAAATCCACCTATTATCCATTAGAAAACCCTAATTACTATATTAACTTAGAACTATCATTTAACACCTTTAATATATATTAGGTTGCAATTACTCAATTTCATCAATTGAATATTATGAACTTAACCCTAATTCTTCATTATCTTCAGTAAGGATTCTTTAATCCAACTTATGTTCAAGAATCACTATATTTTAGTTTTATACTGGAAATTTTCAAATTATAACCACTAAAACTCATGTTTTCCCAAATTAGGGTTTTTATCCCATTAAACCATGTTCATGATCACAAAAACCCTAAAAGCAACATATTAATCATCCTTTTATGATTTTACTCTTTTCTTTACTCTTAACAGGTTTACTTTGATCAAAAACCAAAATCAAGATTCATCATGATTACTTTTATCTCTTTCTAGGGTTTTTCCATTACTTAATGCATTAAAAGATGAAAAACCCTATACTTCTTGAAAAGCATTTATTAACAGGCTCTACTATCACTTTTATCATGTTCTACACATTTTTCTTATAAAAAAGCACTACTTATTTGCATTTTTTGGCCAAAGGATCTATTTTTAACGATTTATACAAGATTTCACTTTTTTCTTGAATATTGGGCAGAGGAGCGACTTACTTTGTTAATTCAGTAAAACGAGAGTCGTTGGATCCTCGGTCATCTTTGATCGACTACGATCGCACGACCTGTGATGCCTGCGCCCACTAGCGGCTGGTTTGAAACCACGGCAGACCAGGGTCGTTGATCGGCGCCCTAGGTCCACGATGGACATCAATCGGAGGGCTGCTGCTCTTCGTCCCTGGCTTGATCCCTCCATAGGCTACGCGGCGGCGCCGCATGGAGAGCTCACCGGAGATACTTGATTTCTTCAACTCAGATCAGTAGGGAGCGGGCGAAGGTGCCGTCTTGGTCCGTTAGGGCAAAACAAGTTGAGAGGGGTCTATATATATATATATATATATATATATATATATATATATATATATATATATATATATATATATATATATATATATATATATGCGTGGAGGCCTAGGGATGGCTCCCCCAACCTGCCTCCGAGCCTTGTCCCGATGGGATTTAGGCATTTCTCGAAACAACCGCAAAACCTAGCAAAACTAGGTCTAAAAGGTGCGGAATTCTCTCCCAAACCCACTGGAACCCTTTACTCCTATGCACATGCATTGGATTTGTGGGAAAATCGAGGGATAGATCCCCCCTGTTAAGCATCCCCCTTTCCTTTTCCGATTCAAGGAAGGAGACGCACAGAAAGCGTCGGATCTCGATCCAACGGCTGGCGCCATCTCCTTCTATTTTCATTTAAATCGGAAAAGTGTGACATTTATTACAATCACAACACTTTAGGGAAATTTGTAAAAGCCATAACTCCCAAATCTAGTGTCCAATTAATCCCAAATTTTGAGGGAAACTTAATAATGTCTTTATCTACCTCTCTGTAAAATTTTGGCTCATTATCTAAAAGAAAAGGGGACGTTTCTTCAGGTGCAAGATATTACTCAATTAAGTGTATTTTTCACCTATTTTCTCTTTCCTTTGCTATTAAAATATTTTTATGAGTTTCCTTGAACCTCAAGGAACATTAATGGCTCGAAATCCCCTCTTGGGAATATTCCCTTAGCCTATTTCCTTGTCCTTCATCCCTTTTCTTATTATCTTACTTTTTCTTTATTAAAATATCTCTTTTTGAGAATTTCTCTTTATCTCTCTTTTATTTCCTTATTTGGAGTTCCTTTTAACATTAGGAATTGTTTGGATACGAAAATCCACCAAGATAACTCAATTATACCTTTTTCCACATGTTTTCCACATTTTATCATTATTCTCAATTTCTTCCTTAATAAAGGAATACTTAATTAATCTTTTCTTTTCTTATTATTTTTTTCTTTGCAACTTTGGACTCCTTGGAACCCAAGGAACCCAAGAGGCACGAAATCCCTCTTTGGATTTAGTTCTTTTGCCTTCTAGAGGTTTCCACACCTTTCTTTTCTCAAAACTCAATTATTCATTTATTAATTGGATTTCCTTGTTGTTGGGCCCAATAGCCAATAAAGCCCACAACACAATCATCAAGGCTATTGTAAACAAAATCCATTTATTCAAAACAAATTATATCTTTATTTCTTCAAATATCTTTTATGTGAGAAATTACATTTCTCACCCAAATGAACCCAAAATTGGGGTTGTAACATCCTTCCCCTCTTATAAGAATTTTGCCCTCAAAATTCCATCAAGCAAGCAAACAAACAGGATAAGCCTTTCATGTGTCCATAATGGCTCTTATGTGGCTTCCCCCTTTCCATGGTGCTTCCCAAGAACCTTCATCGTCTCACTATTCTTCCATCTGAGTTCTTTCTTACCTTGGTATATCGTACCCTCATAGGTGACTCAGGACATTTCAGCCTCTCAAAAGCTGAATAGGTTCAGGGCTCAACACATGGCTTGGGTACCTCACATATTGCTCTATATTGGACTTATGTAACACATTATACATCATGTTATCCTGAGGGCAAGGCTAAACACAACCATATCCACCAATCCACCTCAAATGGACCCATATATCGGGGACTCATCTTTCTCAACTGTAGCTCAGAGGGGTCGGATTTTTGCATCACACATTCTCCCACAGTGAACTGCATGTCAGTCTACTTTGCACCAACTCATGACTTATGTCACCACTGGGCTCTCTCTCAGCCATTACACGATCAAAGCGACTTCATCTGCACACACTGTGGTTCTTTTCTGACCTTCGCGAGGCCTTCTTCACCAACATCATCTTAATGAAGTGGTGACCGACACAACCTCTCTATAAGACTTCTTGCATCCTGATAAAGGCTATGGTGATTAACATCACATCTTAAGAACTATCTCTATGTATCACCCTGAATGAGCACACATGCTCTCATCAGACCCTCTAGTCTGGATCATACTGTCCATTAGTATGGGGTGATAAACTGTACTATCATCGAGTTCTTCATGTATCCACTTCCACCTCATGGAAGTGAACCCTGGTCATACCTAAGAACTTTTGAACTTGCATCATGGTGTAGTTGAACCATCTCTTTTCATATGTAGTTCAACCAGATCTGTCCCTTGACATAACTCTTCCTTTCTCATGTCATCTAGGTAAGGCGATCTACCATAACCCATATTGTATCTTGACCTTCTTGGTCTAGGAGAAACTCACAACATCCATAATGATGAACTCCCATTCCCTCTCGGGAACTCTTTATACTTTATATCCATGCACTGGGTTAATGGTGTTCGTCCTTCACCTCCTGGCTTGCATGGCCACATGCTACATGCAACATTGTTTTAAGCATCCAGAATGCTACCATCACTTACTATCTTTGTAGTACCAAGGTATATCATGACCTCCCGTATTGTTATGATTCCTCAAGCTTGATACCTCAGAAACCCTAAACCACTCTCAAAAGGGTTTTATTACCTTCCTATACAAGAAGTGTATCTGAGGTTCTATCACCATCCTTTTACTACATCAAGGACTAAACTGGCTACCCAAACAACCATTAAAGTTCAACATATCTTATTACATCCGAGTGTTAGCCAAAACATATCTTCTTTCCAAACTTAGGGTTAGCCAAACAACCTCAACTTCTTCTAGCCTCTAACTAAAATTAGGCAGCTAGATCTCAACCAGAGCATTCATTACCACCTCTCATCCTTAAGTGTTAGGTAGCATACACCTCCATGTATTATACTTATCATCTCATCTCAAACTCTAAGTCTATGTTCATCAAGAAGCTCTGAGCTCATCCTCACTATGATCAAACTTGACCTTGGTTAACTTGCAAATTCCACATAGTTCCTAATAAAACATCCTCATAAGCTGACTACACTACCTCTCTTAGTGTTTGCGAACCATCCATGTATCATTCACTTCACCAAGGTATGTTATCATCTCTATCCTCACACCTTGTAGCCACGTTCCAACTTACATCATCTTTATCCTTGGTGTAAGGCATGCATACTGTCCTATCTCTCACTCCCATAACAAGAAGAAATAAGCATTTGGCGGCCGTCCAAATACAAAGTTCTTCCCATTCCAGGAGTAGAGATGGTACATCCCACCTTGCCAGTACACCTTCAAATCTAAGTTGAAACGTGCAACTCATGTCTCCACATCACAAACATCATGATATCAAAAATTACTTCCATGGAAAACTAATCAGAAACCTACTTGGGTCACCACACAATCCTTGGCCATCTCCTCTAGGTCTATAGGGTGTCAGCACTTTTGGGGTCATCCCTTTTCCCTTATGCATCCAGAGAGTGCCCTACTCATCTGCTCTTTGGGTCCCATGAGTTCATGAAGGTGATCAATCTCGTAACCCATGGCCCTAGGACAATGATAGTTGTTACCTCCCGACCCTATGGTCATGTGCAACTAGGGAATTAGGCAACTCCTTCTTCCATCAGTCTTATCCCTACCTGACCCTAGGATAGACTTAGGATTATATCATAGTACATGTTCAACTTAGAACCTTACCCAATCCTTCATCATCTCTCTCTGCATTCTTGGGCTAGCTTTTATCCTTTCATAAGGGTCATGGCAACCTACCTACCTTGGTCGAGCCCCATACCGGTTACCTCCATGGTAACACCTCCACATGCACATAGAGATGGTTATCTATGGGTCTATAGGTTCATTCTCATGCCATGTACCCTTCACTTAGCTTCTCAAGATCCTCTGAAACCTCAACAAAACTGGTATACACCCTACAAAAGGGTCCCTCTCCCAGGATGGGAGGAAACTATACCTCTCGACAACAAGATCACAAACGCCCTTACGTTTAGGGTATGCATCCACATGATCATGCGTATCCCTAGCAAGCTACTAAGGTATAGGAAAACACTTACCAAACCATGCTAGGTCACACTTGTTCTCATCCTCAACATTAGACCAACTTAGTTGTGAGGGGTTCATCAAACATACCCTTAACTTAAGGGATTTCCTTTACCTCTACTCATGAGGAGTACCATGTTCGAAACTATAGAGACTCAAATCTCATCATGAGCATCGGATACGCTGCTTCCCCTCTAAGGCCTAGGAACCCTAGGTTCTCCTTTGGGTATCCAACTACATGTTCAACCTCTTAACCACGAATCAAGAATGCCCAAGGTATGTCATGTACCTCCATGATCTTTCTACTCGAGCAACGCTTCGGAGTTGAGTCCTCTTCCAGGGCAACCAACAAGGTATAAAGCCTCACAACTGGTTACTTAAACTTCCTCAGGGTCTAAAGCACTCTTTATCTCATCCAGCAGGTAACTACTTATATCATGGGTACTAGAAGCATCGTCCTCTCTGTAGGGTTTGGTTCCTCTAAATGCAACCAAGATATCATCAGCCTCCAAGAATCAAGAACGAGGCTACCACTATTGTAACATCCCACTCTTGCTATGCAATTTTTTCCAATTATTTTATTCCTTGCATGCTCTTTTACTAATTAGATAATTGTTGAAGACTTAAATGCAATTTTTCGATGTTAGTTTTTGCAAATCATTTCATTATGTCCATTTACTCTCTTATCCTTGTTTTATTTAAAGAAAATGTTTTCATACATATCTATGCTCTTTTGTTTAATAAAATGAGAATATATGCTTTTATGTCCAATTTTCTCTCTCATATGATAATTAGTGATTTACATGTTTTATTTCTTGTTTAATGGCCTCCATATTGTTAATTAAAAAGAAATAATATTTAGGGCACACTTTTATCCTTATTTGAGAAATTAATGACTTTATATGCACTAATTATATTCATTTAAATGCACATAGTGGTCTTTGCTATTTTAGACCTAAAACGTGTACAAGCAGTAAATCTAATTAAATGGGAATGTTCTAGACCCTCTAATACACCTATGGTTCACATTTGAACTCTTTTGGACCATGTTTGACCCTTCAAATTGATTTTGAAAGATTTGAATTTTGTTTAGCCAAGAATTTAATTCAATTTTCATTGATTGCCTTTATTTCCCTAAGGTTCTGGTTCATTTAATCAGTCACGCATTATTTTTCTGGCGCGCGTGACAACAACTGTTGGATCATGATCCAACGGCGCGGATATCTTCTTCTTCCTCCGTTTTTGCCCCGCGAGCAACAGACGTTTCACAGCAGTTACTTTGTCGATCTCTTTCTCCCTCCACAATGAATCGTTTGCTTTGATTCTTTCACCAGTGAGACCGCAAGGTCAATCCGCACCCATCAAGCCCTCGCTCACCTTCTCTCTCGCGCTACAGAGAAAACGCCCAATCTAGGGCTTGGACTCCCAAGTTGTAGAGGGCACGACCGTGCCTCTACTTCTTATTTAAACCACCCGAGAGCATCATCAGCCCCGTATCGCCTCTCCTCTGCTCTCAATTTCTCCGCTGGATCCCCCAGGCTCCCTGACCTGCTCGACCTTCCTCCTCCGGTGACTGAAGCTCCTCCCTGACTCCTCTGACCTCTACAACCCAATCACGGTTGCGGTGAGCATCACCTACCTACCGCGAAGGGTTTTTCGCTTTCAGTTTTCCCTGAATCATGCCCAGCCTATGGGTCGACAAACGCAAACTTTCCTTCAGTTTATCTGTGGCTTGGTTTCTCACCGAAATCCCTATCCAGTGGCCCCTAAAGCCATCTTTTGCTTTCAGGGACTCCAACGTGCCTCACAGAATGTTTTTATGGCCTTGGCGGATTGATTTCTCGCTGAATTTTGGTACCTGACCTTGTCCCCTGTCTTCCCTGTACTCGGCTCTAGCCATGGCCAGGATAGCTCTCCTGTGTTCTCCCGACCCCGAGCTTAGGCTCAATGATTTGACTTTCTCCTCATGAACTGGACTGAGGTGTTCTCCACTCTCGAGTGGCAGCAAGCCTGGGTCCTTGCCCCATGGCTGGGAAGCTCGTCCATAGCGCTGGAGCCATGGCTCGCGCTGTGTGACCAATGAACAATCCCGGTTGGATAATGACCAAGAGGTTCATTCGTTTTTTTTATCGATGTATTTTGCTTACAGGGGTATTTTTTGGATTTCACCAGCCCTCTTTGCTTTGATCGCGAGCCTCAATGGCAAGCCTCATCGCTGAGTTGGCCAAATCTGATTGGTCCAACTCAGGACTCAGGCCCAATAAGCAGATGTGGATTTTTCTAGATTTATTATTGGTCTGTTTTTGTAAAATTCATAGTAAATCTCCTGGTTATCAGAAAATTTCAAAAAAATATATTTTGGAAAGGATTTTCGATGAGAAATCCGATTTTGTGGTTTTTATCGACTGATTTTGTTGTTTTCATATCTCAATATTTATATGAGAAAATTAGGGTTTAAATTGAATAACAAAGGATAAATATGTAATTTCAGGTGATTAAAAGGATCCAACCAGTCAAACCAGGTTTGACTTAGGTGTTTTAGATCAAGGTAAGAGGGCCATGCCTTTGGCATAGTAAATTTGATTTCTTGAATGATTATGATATGTTTATGCTCTTTATACTCAAGTCATGATAAATGTCATGTTTTTCCTCAATGTATATGACTATTGGATGTTGATTGTTATAATCTAAGTCTAAGAGTAGAAATCACATTAAGATTATGATTTATGATTAAGATACATGAAACCAAGATTTAGAGGGAAGGAATTCCCATCCATGTTAAGAGGGAGAAATCCCATTATATTCAAGAGGGAGAAATCCCAATTAAGATTAAGTTTAGGTTATTAAGAAGATAAGTAAAGTCTAAGAAAGATCATGGTTAAGGGAATTTGATTTAGATTTATATGCACCTTGTTATGGGCTTTCCGAGCATTATGGGCTTTCCGAGCAATTATGGGCTTTCCGAGCATTATGGGCTCCTTATGGGGCATTAAGAGAGGAGCATATACTTCTAGTCAAATTCTTTATGTAAAAGATGCCAAGAAATGGTTAATGTTAATGCATGTTCATGTTTATGTCAAATCAATTTATATGTTATTTTTATGCTTTATAACATGCCAATGTCGCTTACTCACCATGTTTGTTTTTCCTTTGCATGGCTGGGGACGAGATGTCCGCAGGAGTTGGAGCTAAGGAGAAGGAATCATCTTGAGAATTCCAAGGACCCAAAGATCCAAGGAGTTTTTGCCTAGTGGGACGTCCATCTATGGAGATCCTATCTTTTTCATGATTATCTAGTTAATGTTTAGTATACCTTTAGAAACATGATGTAGCTTTCTTTCCAAGAACTCATGTATGGATCTATGTTTCTATGAATGCCAAGTGTTGTTTATTTCTTGATATGAGATCATGCATGTGACAATCCCTCCCTGATATGCCAAGTACCCCACATTATGGATAATGTTGGGGATTAGGCTGTGCTTCCGCTGGTTACGTATGAAACCCTAGGGAGGGGTGTTACATTAATGGTATCAGAGCAAGGAATAGATGGCCACTAAGGCAACACTAGAGATTCATATTATGTTCTAATATCATGTTATGTTTACCCTTTCAGATGGCCCCTAAGAAGAAGGAGAAGGTTGGTGAGTCAAGGAACTCATAAGGATCCTCTAGTGGTGATAAGACTGAAGACATGAACCACGTCCCTCCACCAGTCACCCTAGATGCCCTAGTAACAGCCTTGACCAATGCCCTCCAACCTAGAGCTCCACCTAGAGTACATGAGATCTCCCTCATAGATTTCTTGAAGATTAGACCCGATGCTTTCCATGGTGAAGATGAAGTTGATGTGGTGACCAAGGCTGAGGAATGTCTTAGCAACATGGAGTATTGCTTTAGATACTTAGAGTGTCCCCCATGTAGTAGGGTTAGATTTTCCACCCATATGCTCAAGGGTGCAGCTCGTACTTGGTGGGAAAACCTCTTAGCCTCTCGGGAAGATGATGACCCTCCTTACACTTGGGGTGAGTTTGTAGAAGTCTTCAATGACCATTATGTATCCGAAGCCATGTTAGAAAGGAAGGAGGATGAGTTTGTTAACCTTAAGCAGATGGGTGACATGATTGTCACTGAGTATGCCATGAAGTTTCGTAAGCTCCAAAAGTATGGTCTTAAGTACACTGAGCAAAACAGAGCTAAGAAGTTCATTAGAGGGCTTAAACCTGACCTAAGTTATGCCTTGTCTGGTAGAGGACACAGGACCATGCAATCAGCCCTAGATGCATCCCTAGAATTGGAGGATCACCCTGGAAGGAACCATAAGAAGGAGGTACCCCAAAACAATCATCACCATCAGCCCCATCAACCCCCTCCACCCTCCAACAACAAGAGAAAAGCCCCAGAGCCTTCCTCTGAGAATGGGAGAACCCCATGCCCTACATGCAAGAGAAATCATGGTGGTCCTTGTAGGTTTGGGACTTCTGTTTGCTACTATTGTGGTGAGGAAGGGCATATCAAGCCTAATTGCCCCATGCTTGCAAAGAAGGATCCCAACCATAACCAAGCTAAGAACCCTAATCCTCCACCCAAGGTTAAACCAAGGCTCTTCACCATGCAAATGTCGGATGGAGAAGAGGAAAATGATCAAGGTAAGGGTAGTTAAGTAATTTATGTTGAATCATAATACTTTGTTTATGCATGCTTCTTTTATAATAAAATTTTGTATGGCAAAATTCCAAGTTTATGTGAAACCCTTAAGGTGGGTAGAAACTCTAGAAAATTTCGAGGACGAAATTTATTTAAGATGGGTAGAATTGTAACATCCCACTCTTGCTATGCAATTTTTTCCAATTATTTTATTCCTTGCATGCTCTTTTACTAATTAGATAATTGTTGAAGACTTAAATGCAATTTGCCCATGTTAGTTTTTGCAAATCATTTCATTATGTCCAATTACTCTCTTATCCTTGTTTTATTTAAAGAAAATGTTTTCATACATATCTATGCTCTTTTGTTTAATAAAATGAGAATAAATGCTTTTATGTCCAATTTTCTCTCTCATATGATAATTAGTGATTTACATGTTTTATTTCTTGTTTAATGGCCTCCATATTGTTAATTAAAAAGAAATAATATTTAGGGCATGTTTTTATCCTTATTTGAGAAATTAATGACTTTATATGCACTAATTATATTCATTTAAATGCACATAGTGGTCTTTGCTATTTTAGACCTAAAACGTGTACAAGCAGTAAATCTAATTAAATGGGAATGTTCTAGACCCTCTAATACACCTATGATTCAAATTTGAACTCTTTTGGACCATGTTTGACACTTCAAATTGATTTTGAAAGATTTGAATTTTGTTTAGCCAAGAATTTAATTCAATTTTCATTTATTGCCTTTATTTCCCTAAGGTTCCGGTTCATTTAATCGGTCACGCGTTATTTTTCTGGCACGCGCGACAACAATTGTTGGATCAAGATCCAACGGCGCGGATATCTTCTTCTTCCTCCATTTTTGCCCCGCGAGCAACAGACGTTTCACAGCAGTTACTTCGTCGATCTCTTTCTCCCTCCACAATGAATCGTTTGCTTTGATTCTTTCACCAGTGAGACCGCAAGGTCAATCCACACCCATCAAGCCCTCGCTCACCTTCTCTCTCACACTACAGAGAAAATTCCCAATCTAGGGCTTGGACTCCCGAGTTGCAGAGGGCACGACCGTGCCTCTACTTCTTATTTAAACCACCCGAGAACATCATCAGCCCCGTATCGCCTCTCCTCCACTCTCAATTTCTCCGCTGGATCCCCCAGGCTCCCCGACCTGCTCGACCTTCCTCCTCCGGTGACCGAAGCTCCTCCCTGACTCCTCTGACCTCTACAACCCAATCACGGTTGCGGTGAGCATCACCTACCTACCGCGAAGGGTTTTTCGCTTTCGGTTTTCCCTGAATCATGCCCAGCCTATGGGTCGACAAACGCAAACTTTCCTTCAATCTGTGTGTGGCTTGGTTTCTCACCGACATCCCTGTCCAGTGGCCCCTAAAGCCATCTTTTGCTTTCAGGGACTCCGACGTGCCTCACAGAATGTTTTTATGGCCTTGGCGGATGGATTTCTCGCTGAATTTTGGTACCTGACCTTGTCCCCTGTCTTCCCTGTACTCGGCTCTAGCCATGGCCAGGATAGCTCTCCTATGTTCTCCCGACCCCGAGCTTAGGCTCAATGCTTTGGCTTTCTCCTCGTGAACTGGACTGAGGTGTTCTCCACTCTCGAGTGGCAGCAAGCCTGGGTCCTTGCCTCATGGCTGGGAAGCTCGTCCATAGCGCTGGAGCCATGGCTCGCGCTGTGTGACCAAGGAACAATCCCGGTTGGATAATGACCAAGAGGGTCATTCGTTTTTTTTATCGATGTATTTTGCTTACAGGGGTATTTTTGGGATTTCACCAGCCCTCTTTGCTTTGATTGCGAGCCTCAGTGGCAAGCCTTGTCGCTGAGTTGGCCAAATCTGATTGGTCCAACTCAGGACTCAGGCCCAATAAGCAGATGTGGATTTTTCTAGATTTATTATTGGTCTGTTTTTGTAAAATTCATAGTAAATCGCCTGGTTATCAGAAAATTTCAAAAAAATATGTTTTGGAAAGGAATTTCGATGAGGAATTCGATTTTGTGGTTTTTATTGACTGATTTTGTTGTTTTCATATCTCAATATTTATATGAGCAAATTAGGGTTTAAATTGAATAACAAAGGATAAATATGTAATTTCAGGTGATTAAAAGGATCCAACCAGTCAAACCAGGTTTGACTTAGGTGTTTTAGATCAAGGTAAGCGGGCCATGCCTTTGGCATAGTAAATTTGATTTCTTGAATGATTATATGTTTATGCTCTTTATACTCAAGTCATGATAAATGTCATGTTTTTCCTCAATGTATATGACTATTGGATGTTGATTGTTATAATCTAAGTCTAAGAGTAGAACTCACATTAAGATTATGATTTATTATTAAGATACATGAAACCAAGATTTAGAGGGAAGGAATTCCCATCCATGTTAAGAGGGAGAAATCCCATTATGTTCAAGAGGGAGAAATCCCAGTTAAGATTAAGTTTAGGTTATTAAGAAGATAAGTAAAGTATAAGAAAGATCATGGTTAAGGGAATTTGATTTAGATTTATATGCACCTTGTTATGGGCTTTCCGAGCATTATGGACTTTCTGAGCAATTATGGGCTTTCTGAGCATTATGGGCTCCTTATGGGGCATTAAGAGAGGAGCATATACTTCTAGTCAAATTCTTTATGTAAAAGATGCCAAGAAATGGTTAATGTTAATGCATGTTCATGTTTATGTCAAATCAATTTATATGTTATTTTTATGCTTTATAACATGCCAATGCCGCTAACTGACCATGTTTGTTTTTCCTTTGCATGGCTGGGGACGAGATGTCCGCAGGAGTTGGAGCTAAGGAGAAGGAATCATCTAGAGAATTCCAAGGACCCAAAGATCTAAGGTGTTGTTTCCTGGTGGGACATCCATCTATGGAGATCCTATCTTTTTCATGATTATCTAGTTTATGTTTAGTATACCTTTAGAAACATGATGTAGCTTTCTTTCCAAGAACTCATGTATGGATCTATGTTTCTATGAATGCCAAGTGTTGTTTATTTCTTGATATGAGATCATGCATGTGACAATCCCTCCCTGATATGCCAAGTACCCCACATTATGGATAATGTTGGGGATTAGCCTGTGCTTCCACTGGTTACGTATAAAACCCTAGGGAGGGGTGTTACAACTATCATCTTTCTCAACTTTGTTCCTCAAATATCGGGGTTTTAGGCTTTCAACCTTCTTTCTTGGGTCCTGCTTTCTCTCTATAGAGCTGACTCCACATCCAACTTTACTACTAGAGGTCCTTTCTCCATGAAGGATTAAGCTCACAAGCATACCTCTACATAGGTGGAATCTATGTTCGGACTTATGTTTGCTCATGGTCATCCATAACCCTTTATGCTTATCTCATAAGCCATCCATCATGATCCCTTGTCTAGGGTTTCATTCAACTGTCAACACTACTGACACACTCTGGGTGCGAGCTATACCCTACCTGCATAAGCCCATAGGGTTTCTATAGGTTCTCCTCTATCCTCATCCATGAAGGAGCTATCCTTCGCTCTAGCATGCACGACCCTCTCCAGGGTTGGGTCGCCAAAGGTACTAGGTCATCTAACCTCTTACGACATCCCAAAGGCATGTCCAACCAAATGCTCGATCAACCATGACATCATGTCCAACCAAATGCATTTTTACGGACATGATGTGAGATAACATTTGTCTTGAAATGAGCCCTGAAACCTCCCAAATTAATTTTCATGGACTTATTGTGAGAGGACGTTGTCATGATATGGGACCTGACACCTCTCAAATGTATTTTTAAGGACTTGTTATGAGAGGACGTTGTGATCATATGCTCCATGGCACCTCCCAAATGTATTTTCAAGGACTTAGAGTGAGAGGATATTGTCATGATATGGGCCCAAACTTCACCGAAATGCATTTTAGGGGCTTATTATGAGAAGAAACTGTCAATATATGGGCCATGTTTCCTTCTTAATACATTTGAAACGACATGTTGTGAAAGGACACTATCATCATATGGGTCGTGGCACCTCCCAAATGCATTTTTAGGGACATACTGTGAGATAACAGTTGTCATGAAATGGGCCCTGACTCCTCCCAAATGCATTTTGATGGACTTATTATGAGAGGAAATTACCATGATATGGACTCTGACACCTCCCAAATGCATTTTTATGGACTTGTTGTGAGAGGATGTTGTGGTGATACGAGACCTAACACCTCCCAAATGCATTTTTAATGACTTGCTGTGAGATGGCATTGTGATCATATGCTCCATGGCACCTGCCAAATGTATTTTCAACGACTTAGCATGAGAGGACGTTGGCATATATGGGCCCAAACTTCACCGAAATGAATTTTAGGGAATTATTATGAGAGGACGTTGTCAATATATGGCCTTGGATCCTCCTTTATGCATTTTAAAGGACATGTTGACATTATCATGATTTGGGCCATGACACCTCCCAAATGTATTTTCAGGGACTAGTTATGAGAGGACACTATCAATATATGGGCCCTGGATCCTCCTTAATGCATTTGAAGGGACATGTGGTGAAAAAACATTATCACAATCTGGGTCATGACACCTCCCAAATGCATTTTTAGGGACTTGATGTGAGATAACATTTGTCTTGAAATGGGCCATGACACCTCCAAAATGCATTTTCATGGACTTGTTATGAGAGGACATTGTCATGATATGGGACCTGACACCTCCCAAAGCATTTTTAAGGACTTACTGTGAGATGAAATTATCATCATATATATCATGGCACATCCCAAATGTGTTTTTAAGGATATGGGATGGTTTTAGTTCTGATGGTTGGTCTTGTTTCAATC
Organism: Alisma plantago-aquatica; assembly: GCA_963693085.1. Taxonomy (NCBI): domain Eukaryota; kingdom Viridiplantae; phylum Streptophyta; class Magnoliopsida; order Alismatales; family Alismataceae; genus Alisma; species Alisma plantago-aquatica. Next base: position 1,150,631,032 of record OY856412.1, read on the forward strand.
GTGATGGTTCATTCTACTTCTGGATGTGACACTTCATTTTGGCCTGATTACGATGTTGCATTTGTTGCGGTCGCAATGTTGTGTTGTGAGGGTGGGTCGTGACATTGTGTTGTGGGTTGGTTGTGAATCCTATGTGTAACGTTGGTCATGAAGCCTTACTTTAACGCTGTTGTATCACGTTCTATCGTGGTCGCAACATGTGTCGTGAAGGCAGTCATGATGTTGTGTTGTGAGATCTAGTTTCCTTCTTGTTGTTAATTACTTGCAATTGAAGCATAATCAACCAAAACCAACCTTTAAACCCTCAAACTTTACTCTCTACTTTAGGAACATAGATCAAATTAACTTAGTTCTAGTGGCCCCTCTATCCCTGAGGATTGACCGTACTCTTGCGATCGTGACTTTGTGATGTGAGGGTGGGTCACGACGTTGTGTTGGTCGCGAAGCCTACATGTAATGTTGGTTGTGACGCCTTGCTTTAACACTGTTCTATCATGGTCACGACGTGCATTGTGGAGACATTTGCGATGTTGTGTTGTGAGATATCAGTCGTAGCACCTCCCAAATGCATTTGAAGGGACATGTTGTAAAAGGACACTATCATGATATGGGTCATGGAACCTCCCAAATGCATTTTTAGGAACTTGATGTGAGATAACATTTGTCTTAAAATGGGCCCTGACACCTCCCAAATACATTTTCATGGACTTGTTGTGAGAGGACGTTGTCATGATATGGGATCTAACACCACCAAAATACATTTTTAAGGACTTAATGTGAGATGACAGTGTCATCATATGTGCCATGGCACCTCCCAAATGCATTTTCAGGGACTTATTATGAGATGACGGTGTCAATATATGAGTCATGGCTCCTCCTTAATACATTTAAAGGGACATGTTGTACAAGGACATTATCATGATCTAGGTCATGGAACCTCCCAATTGCATTTTTAGGGACTTGATGTGAGATGCAATTTGTCATCATATAGACTCGGACACTTCCCAAATACATTTTCATGGACTTGTTGTGAGAGAACGTTGTCATGATATGGGATCTGACACCTCCCAAATACATTTTTAAGGACTTATTGTGAGATGACATTGTCATCATATGTGCCATAACACCTCTCAAGTGTATTTTCAAGGACTTGGCATGAGAGGACATTGTCATGATATGGGCCTAAACTTCACCCAAATGCATTTTCAAGGGCTTATCATAATCCCATGTAGTGAGTATTGCAAGATAGCAAGCCAGTGCTGCAATTGTTGCAAGTACCACAAGATAGTGTCACAATTGTGAAATAGGTCTACAATGGATGTTTATCCATGTACCCTAAATCTTTTGGCACCATTATAAGTTGGAATTCTTTTAATGCCCTAGACTCTGTGTTCATTCTAAACATTTCCTCTCCACAATCATATGTTTAGAAGAGCTTGCCGATATTAGAGACCTAGAATTTAGATGGCCTCATTTGCAGTTGAAAATCCACCATTATTGTGGAATCCTTAGCTTCGAATCAGAGACTATAACCCCTAGTAGTCATCCTCCTTGTTGAATCCACCATGTTGAAGGATGGTTTACAAGGGTGAATTTATACTTGTGTTACCTCATCACAAGGAATTTATGATAATGACGAGGATGAGTGGGCGATCTATAGTGCTTCCCATTATGTGCTATCTTTTTATTTGGGTACAAACAACCCTCAACCATTTGTAACATTTTTATCTGGGTAAGATTAACTAACATGTACACATAAACTAAATGTTATATGAAAATAGAACTCTCAGAGCTCTTGGATGTTGTTTGGATCTTTATGGATGATTATATAAATTTATAAATTTTTTGGACCTAAGATATTGGAAGAAAACGACTTTATCCCTCTCAATTATTGGTAACGAGGGTATCACTAAAATAGAAATTAAAATATAGCCCAGGCTGTGCAATTTTAATGATAGTCCTAAATTTAAGCGAGACATCGTGCCCACTCTCACGGTCTCACCACACACACGCTAATATCCCGGCGCGTAACCCCTGTTCCGACTCCTCACGGACCTCGCCCCCACCGGAAATTCCTCGGTTTCTGTCACCTTCTCCTGATCCGTGCCTCTAACCCCAACTCTGGCTCTATGGCCGCTCCCCCACCCTACTCTGGCTCTAAGGCCTGTGCACCCCCGCGCCTGCGTGCCCTGACCTTCTCTTTGGTCCTCCGCATCCTCCCACTTACGATTTCGCCTCCTCTGCCCCCTTTCTATTCTTGCTTCGCATCCTCTGAGATCCAAAGAGGGGGCCACGATCTTACCGAGCGTGATGGAGGCGTCATTCATTACGTAGCTGAGTTGGAGGGAAAATATGATCCTAAAGCAGGAATCAGCAGAAGCAAGGCACCCTAGATGCCTCTACAGCCTAGTACATCGTAAAGACATGACTCTTGACTTGGGAATGGAGACTGCAGACACTGCCCCCACCCCCGAATGCTCTGTGTGAGTTTGAGGGCTCTCTAAGGTTGGGGCTTTTGCTTGTTTTCAATGCTTATACTTCTATTTTCCTTTGTATACATTTATCAATTCTGTTATAACCAAAGTAGGAGACATGTTCAAAAAAATGTGTTAGAAACCTCTCTCTCCCAATCTGAATAGCATTTTAATGGTTCTATGTATCAAATGTCTTTAGCTTCTATGTTCCCTAGTTGTTGCATTTCCTTAGTGATTGCTACGAATGGCTGTTTAAGCTTTATTTTCTGCCATGAATGAGAACCCATAATCAGTTTGAGTGGCCATTCTTGTAGGGAATAATTCAAGTTGCAATGATTGTCATAACGTGTTGTAACATCCCAGGATTTGAGGCCTCGGATAAGTTGATCTTAAAAGGAATGATTGGACTACCCATATCACCAAGGTGCACCTCCTTTTCAGGGAGCCCATCTCTAAAGAACTCCATAGTTAAGTGTGCTCAGCTTGGAGTAGTACTAGGATGGGTGACCAGTCCGGAAGTTGATCCTGGCTTGCGCGTCAGTGTGGACAAAGTGCGCAGTTAAGGCTAGTGGTGGTTTGTGGGGCCAGTCGTCATTCCTGAAACTCTACTAGAGCCTTGGGCAGTGGGCCCAGGCGTTACAAATGGTATCAGAGCCATAACCCCTCCAGTATGTGGGGGCCCACATGGGCATGTGGCATGCCAGTCTTGAGCCGTGCGGTCCAGGCAAGTTGGAAAGGGCTATCCGTAGAGACGAGATGGAGCCGCCCTTGCGCTGGTAGCCGTGGACGGGAGCTGGGTGTCCATGGGCCATTGTGGGTCTGCACTGAAATGGGGTTAGATTATGAGGCCATATAGTTGAGACTTGACGAGGACGTCAAGAGTCTAAGTGGGGGAGATTGTAACATCCCAGGATTTGAGGCCTCAGATAAGTTGATCTTAAAAGGAATGATTGGACTACCCATATCACCAAGGTGCACCTCCTTTTCAGGGAGCCCATCTCTAAAGAACTCCATAGTTAAGCGTGCTCAGCTTGGAGTAGTACTAGGATGGGTGACCAGTCGGGAAGTTGATCCTGGCTTGCGCGTCAGTGTGGACAAAGTGCGCAGTTAAGGCTAGTGGTGGTTTGTGGGGCCAGTCGTCATTCCTGAAACTCTACTAGAGACTTGGGCAGTGGGCCCAGGCGTTACACGTGTTCTGTTCCTACTCACTTTTTCTTACATGGAACTCTTTCAATCTTATTTTCTCTATACTAATCTTGGAACAAATTTGGATATTGCAGATTCTTTTTGTATTGGGAGGCAAGGAATTCCGTTGGCTTTAGATTCTAGTGCAGATGTTGTGAGAGTGCAGGATGTCCCTACTGTCATGGTAGATGTTTACTCTTTATATTAATCTAGTTTGATTGATTTATTACTTTAATATGAGATGAGTATGCTTCTTTAGTGTCATAGAATGGATGTTAAGTTTTGATCCTAACATGTTCATGTGATATCTACATGTCTCGAATTTTATTTTTTTCTTATCATTCATCCATTTCTACAAGTTGTTGACCCAAACCACAACTCATATTATCTTTATTTTCATCTCAGCTATCTTTTTATGTATGACTATACCATGTACGGTGAGGTAAAAAAAGAGCAATCATATTATGTTGTATATATATAACACTCTAAAGTCTAAATTAGAATTTTGTGTATACTTTTGTTGATGCTTTAAAGTCTCGAGTTTCATGCAAGGGTCTATTAGGGGTTGTTCGGGTTGTGTGATCTGAACTGCAGTAGTTATACACGTTTAAATATGCTCGATGCTTTACTTCTCTAAGCACCAGACGGGTAGGATGCTACAATAGCCGCGTAGGATGCCAGTTTTCAGGCTGTCCTCATCGGCAAAAGAGCAAGCTGGAAGCGAAAGTTTTAAATTCTACCGAAATAGGTGTGATTTGAAGACCGTCAATTTATTAATGTGCCTGGTATTCTAAATACAAAACTAATCACTAACACTGATCGATATAACTTTTCATATGCTAACTACTAGGATTCTCGATCACCTACTCCGAAGGGCCCCTTATGGTATACTTGTTTTTGCTATTGTGTTGGAGTCTTTGGAGGTGCAACTATAGTCTGCTTTGTGTGTAGTGAATGAGTGGTACATGATCTGATAGTCTATGAGAACGTGTTCTAATGTCATGTGGTTGCTGATGGACTATAGTGTGAGAAGTGGCTGACTTGGTATGTATTGTTTGCTAAAATGTCAATCAATCTTTGGAGATTTATGCTATAGTTTGCTATGCTATCAAGCCTCACGCTTATCATACCTATTTTTGTGGTTTCATGTTGATTCTTGTTAATTTGTTCCAGCTATTGTTACTAACGGAGTTGAAGCCTCATGTTGTGGTTGAGTTTCAGTTTGAAATTATTTTTTTCTAGAATGATAGGAATGTGAACCTATGATGATCAAGAACTCTTGGTCAATGGCGCCAGACTACATCTCATAAAGGCAGCAGAGACCTTGCTGGAATCCACCAGTACAAGGTGTTCAACATGGGGGCCACTAACAATTGTTTAAGACCAAGACACATAGACTGACTGGATAAATTGTAAGATCAAACATTTAGCATGTGTATAATAATTTTCGATAAAATCTTTAGCCTAAATAAGAGTTATGGAAGGTTGCTATAGAGTATGGCATGGGTTCAAGAGATTCATCTCTATTCTCTCTGACGCAGGACTCAGGATATGTTCAACTTGGGTAAGTCATACATGCGATTTCATCTAACATTCACCATAGAGATACACTCAAATTACTACATTAAGTTACTGCCTTTAATAACTACTCCTGTGGAATTAGTCTAATGGAGATGTGATGAATAACGTGTATGTCTCTAGTTATCTATTTAAACTTAACTTGCAGGTCTGTTCATGGCTCTGCAACCAAATATCATAGCATGTGGTGAGTCTGTTGCCGCCATCTCCACGACCATCAGGTTCCCCATTTAATTTGTAGGTCTTTTCAGCCTTCCCTAAGGCATTGAAGTGAGATCCAAGTTCTACCTTCCTTCGCATTGTAGCTTCAACATCTGATTGGATCTGCTGGAGCGTGACAATGATGTCTCTGCAACGTCCATAGGCATCAACAAGGCAAAGGAAATCATCATGAGGTGTACTTCCCACAAAGATTAGCGACAACAACTAAGGGATTTCTCCGGGGTAGCCGCAAGAACTCATCTAGGGGCGTCCCCACCCCTTGCATCTTCGGTATGATGATTAGTGATAATTAATGATAATTGATAATCCAACTCTAATATTTCACTAGTTTAATTGCTTATCTATGAGGAAAATTGAATCCATGTGGCATGTGTCTGAAACATGGCAGACTTTTATCTCACCATCTCATTGAATGAATATATAATTCTCTCTGTGGTTGGTGGGATTTACAAGGCAGCAAGCTTACTGAACCAAGGTAATCACGGAAGATTCCATTTTTGTACATCTTCAATTCTAAGCACTTGCTCACTAGTTAATTATGATTTTAATTTAAACCCAACAACTATTGCATAGAATTGACTTACAACTCCGAAAGTACAAAATGATAGAAGATTCATCCGATTCTCTTTAAAGACAAAGATAACATATAAGATTCATTTAATTTTGTTCAAATATAAAGATCACAATTGTATACATATGCAGATCTCTACTGCCATCCTCATCTTGTTGTTCATGGAGCAACACTTTGGAAGAGATAAGGGGGGTACTCCTTTGCTCCCATCATCCTTATCTATGTGTAGTGAACTCTGATATTTTGTTACATGTTGTTTCTCCGACATACATCAGTCAAGCAGCATATTTGAAAAAGTATCTCGGCAATGTGGGTGACACTTTCTACAAATCTATTCCAGGTAATGAGCAGAAGTTAGATTTGCATGAAACTTTGCAATTATTTTAGTTACTAATTTTACATGATTAAATAAATTGAGAAGTTATTAAAGTTTTCCTTTTGAAATGTTGGATATTGACTGTAGACTCTTTGTATTAGCCAACTTTTGTGGTTACGGAAGACGAAAGGGTGGCTCATCGCCTTGTTGTTGGTTGTACTTGGTGCTATTGAGATCTTGCATATGTCTTCAGCGCTCTACTAGTTCACGACGGTTGGTTCTTGCCGCTGTTGTTGGCACTAGTGCTCACTGCTCCTAGGAAGTTGGAGTTGAAATGACCTGCTCCCATGCACGAATAGAGGAGGTTTCATCCTCAATCTAGGAAATGAGAGGGTGAGACCGGCTAGGTATACTGCAGGTGTGGCGGCAAGAGCAGTAGCCATTGTGTTGTCCTTGAGGACAGTTGCCAGCGCGACGTCATCGACGTACAGACCTGAAAGCAGCCATGAAGCCGACTGGAAGAGCAAGGGATATATATGATTAGAAGATCTTCAAAATAGAATGCCGGCGCACGCTGTGTGTGGTAGAGGAATCAATGTATGGACTGAAAGGCATTGGTACACTTACCGAAGGCGTAGATCTTCAAGTTGGTGACTATCAGGTTCATCTTCCTTAGCCCCAAGACCACTGGAACCTTCCCGTCGTCCAATTTCTTAGGGAACGAGAACTCGGTCCGGGACTCCACTATCACGCCCTCGTTGTCAGCCTGCTGATCAGTTTGAGTCGCCATCTCCGCTTCAAGATAATGGGTGGAGGTACTAGTGAACGATCTATTGGGAGGAGGAGAGGGTGATCTAATAAGATTTGGTGGATCATCTTACGTGGTAGGTGACCTTGTGTTCTTTGATATTACATTTGGAAGATGGACCGGTAGGAAGAGATGAGTTGTGAAATGATGTCCTAATCATTGTAAATGTATAAATCATTGTAAAATGAAAATGTACTGTTGTTGTAATTATAGTTGTATATTTGAATCATTAGTCACTTATAGAAATGAAAATACAACAGAAGAGATAATGTATACATTGAGTTCTAATAAAATTATTCTGTTTCTTTCTTTTTTGGTCAAATCTTTGCTTCTTTTTTGCCAGCGTATGTCACATTTTACATCAAATTTCTGATTGCCTTCAACATAAAATTATCTAAGAATCACGATTCATGTAATCTTTGATACAGTTTGTATTGTTTAGGTGACAACAAATGTCATCATCACTTATTAAATAGTTGACAGCTATAAATATTACTTTTAATTCTGATGATGATGGTGTTTGTTGTCACCTATTGACATTCTTTAGTAGACCTGGAACCAACTATAGATGACATACTTTAGAAGAGCCTACATAGTACAAAGATTACGCCTAAAAGATGACGTACATTAGGTACATGACAATTAACAATGTCATCTATTAAGATAAAGATGACATACTTGTATGTCATGGTTGAAGTGTTTTCCAGTATCCCTCTCTTCTGCACGGAGCATCCCATTTTTGTAATTTACAATAATGGCGGCCGAGATCTTAGACTTCCTTTCAATGACGGACACATTTAGAATTCCACTAGCATCAATGTCAATCGAAACATCAAATTTGTCCTTTCCTTTACAGGCTTGAATCCCCTAATGGTGAATTCTCCAAGCGAGCTGTTTTCATTGACCTCACCGTCATAGACTTTGATTATCATTACCTTTTGTTTGTTATAGGAGTTTTCGAATACCTGCTGATAATTGCACGGAATGAAGGTGAATCTGGGTATGACGATAGACACCATGTCGTCTGTCACTTCTATTTTCAAAGACTTGGAAGTCACATCGTTAGGAACTGGAATATGATTCAGTGACTGTCTATTGATAAAATCTCTGTACACTGCTGCCTGGATAGCGGCACCGCAAGCCACAGCCTCAGCTGGATTTATCGAGCTGCATAGGTTGGCCCGCTCACAGATTTCACGTATCAACTCTTGGATCTTCGGAATATGTGAAGAACTACCCACGAGGACCACATCATTCACACTGTCTTTGTCCAAGTTGACAACCTTTAGACATTGCTTTACCATATCAATGCATCCCCAAATAGAACTCGATTTAGATAATCAAAGATGGCACGGTTCACTACTAGAAAAGGCATTTTGGGTGAAGGTTGCATATATAAAAGAGTTTAACTCCCCCGACGCGCAACCCGCTGGACGCGTGGTTTGACGCGCAGGGGAATACCGCCCCTGCCAGCAGCAGCCTGTAGGTTCGCTGTTGATGCGGAGGACATTGAGATCAGCTATAGTGGCTGCATTCCTCGTTGCACAGTGTTGGGCATCATTGAAGTGGGCAGGGACAGTGACCACAATATTCTTGACTTTCCGGCCAAGGCGCATAGATGCGGCATCCTTGAGGTGTTTAAGCACCATGGCTGAGATCTCCTCGACCGCAAAAAAAATTATCATTGCCCTTCTGTTTTAACTTTTATCATGGGCTTGCCGCCACTACCTTCAACGATCTGAAAGGAAAACAGCCTCAGGTCGTCTTGGACACGTCCGTCGTTGAAGCTCATGCCAATTACTCGTTTTACTTCTGCAGAGTAATGCACTCGGTGGATTTTCGAAAATAGCATGATAAACCAATACACAACAAATAGAAAACAAAAATAAACGCTAACCAGACTAACCGCTGATTGTGTTGGTAGGATTATTTGCAGCCTGATTCTTGATTGTGGAACCTACCAACCGATCGTGCTTGGTGAATGCCACCATAGAAGGCGTCACCGGGTCTCCCTGATGATGGAAAGACGGCCACACAGGAGTAAGTCGTCCCGAGGTCAATGCCAATAATTGGTTCATCGCCTCCCGCCATCGACACTCTCTTCGGAGTACAACTGAGAGAACAAAGAACTGAAACTCTCGTGAGGAGGGAGGGATGCTTCGAGCGTGTTTATAAGTTGATGTCGTTGAAAGTGGCTCTTGTGTGTATGGATTCCATTTTAACCCCACATCCTGACCATGATACCTTCTCCTCTATGGTTGGTTGGTATGGATTCCATTTTACTAAGGAGGGTATTCTTGATATGCTTGACATAGACATAGAAGAATATAAAGATTTTCTTGATCTCACCACAGGAAATCCACTCAACAAACTCTCCCAAGATGACACTACAACTAGCCTTAGTGATGTCAAAAGAGCCATATTTCAATCAAATATGACTTGTCATGAAGATAGGGGTACCTATTATGCCATAAATTTAAAACCTGAAGCTAGGATCATAAATCTCATTGTTGTCACCAATATCCATCCTAGAGTAAACAAATCTGAAGTACCCACCTTTCGTATGTACCTTATCTATGCCATTCTCAAAGGTATTCCCATAAACTTTATTCGTATCATCCTTAAAAATATGCTTGAGTTTTCTGGCAATCCACCTTATGCTGACTTTGTATGCCAAATCACTCAACATTTTCTTAAGAAGAATATTGAGGATGACTTAGGTTACACATGGGATAGAAAACCCCAAAAGATAAGTAAAAATGTGGTGGAAAAGATGGGAATCGACTTTGGCCACAAAAGGGCTAGGACTGAAGGGGAGACATCCACCCAAGACATACCTCCACCACCTCCTCCTACCAACCTACCCCATGATCCTAATACAAACACCTTGACATACATTGCTGGATCCCAATATCAGCTAAGTAGGCAATTGGATTATAATCACCATGCCATGACTTATTTAAACCAAAGGATGCAAACTCTCTCTCTTAACCAACCTGATGAATATCCCTATTCCCTTAATCCTGGCATGATAAATCCATACAATCCTTCCTACAACTACTATCAAATTCCACCTCCACCATCTCCTGATCTCACACATACTCAGTTTTCCCCAATTCAACTTCAAGACATTGCTGCCCACTTTCTCTTTGATCGTGTTCCCACCTTCTTGGAGGCTTATGCCTTAACCAAGACAGGTGCCTTGGAGTGGCAGACACTGGTCAAATATTATGGAGCTGAGCCCTTTCTTGGAAAAGACCCAGACATTGATGTAATCCTTTGGTCTTTTCAGTGAGATTATGAGCTATCTTTGTAATGATTGTAATGGATATCTTTTTATAAAGAAAGTATGTCATGCTTCATCTTATAAAGTGTATGGGCATTAAATTGTTATGAATAAAAGTGTTTTCCATGGCTTCATTTGGACATATACATGTTATATAAGAATATTGTTATTTCAAATGATTGAAAATTTTTTTTTTGCTAAATTTGACAAAGCATCACTTGGTTTTAAAATTAAATATCTCTTTAAGGGGGAGCATAGCATAAAATTAAGGGGGAGAACTAAAGAGTCATATAAAATGATTATATTGGATATCATGTAAAATCTTGTACAAGTACTTAGATATCATGTAAATAAAGTGTTAGATCTTACCTAGCCATTTACAACACTTAGATAGGTCATCCCCTACAATAGTGTCACAACCGCACACTCATACACACACTTGGTACTTAATTTAAAACATTGAAATAGGGTTAATCTCGGTCGAATCTCGGTCGACAATATTGTCGACCGAGGAGGACTTAGGATCACCTCTAGGGTTGGTTATAAGCACCTCTAAGGCACCTCAGTCGACAAATTCGTCGACCGAATAAGAGCCAAATTTAACGTGTATAAGCACCTCTAGGGTCGGTTTTTCACTTATAACCGACCCTTAAGGGCTCCTCGGTCGAAAAAATCGTCGACCGAATAAGAGCCAGATTTCACGTGTATAAGCACCTCTAGGGTCGGTTTTTTCCTTATAACCGACCCTAAAGGGCTCCTCGGTCGACAATATTGTCGACCGATAGAAATTTTGGATCGAGTTTAGTACTTTTCAAAACGTTATAAAGCATTGGGATCTCAATCTTTTATCTCATTGTTGGGAATTCACATCCCTCAATACCACCATCATCACATTTGCTGGATCTGGGTATTCAAACCCTTAGTTCATCACTAAACATGGTTATCAGTTATCAGGTAACTATTACCTTCAGGTCATCTGACCAAGGTATTCAGGATATTTGTTACACAAGCATCTCAATTTCATATCAACCATATCAATTTCATATCAACATCATGCAATACAAAAATAACATAACTATTCCCTCATTAGGGTTAGAGTTTCCCATATTTATCAATTAGGGTTTCACATCATCATCCCATATTGAAATTTCACATAACATTATCCCATATTAGGGTTTTTACACAACATCACCCTATATTAGGGTTTCACATAACATTTCCATATTAGGGTTTCACATAACATCATCCCATATTAGGGTTTCACATAACATTATCCCATATTAGGATTTCATACGACATCACCACATATTAGGGTTTCACATAAAATCATTATTAGGGTTGTGTAAGCACCTTAGAGCTCCCTCGGTCGAAGAATTTTTCGACCGAAAAAGAGTCAGATTTCACGTGTATAAGCACCTCTAGGGTCGGTTATTTCTTTATAACCGACCCTAAAATGCTCCTCGGTCGACAATTATTGTCGACCAACATGAATTGTCGATCCATTTTAGTTCACGCATTCTCGGTCGACGAATTTGTCGACCGAAAAGACCTCTAGGGTCGGTTATAAGGAAAAAACTGACGCTACAAGTGCTTATATGAAGGAAATCTGGCCCCTTTCGGTCGACGAATTCGTCGACCGAAAGGAGCCAGATTTCCTTCTTAGAAGCACCTCTAGGGTCAGTTTTTTCTTTATAACCGACCCTAAAGTCCTCTTCGGTCGACAATATTGTCGACTGAGATAAACTTATGGTCGGTTATAAGGAAAAAACCAACCCTAGAGGTGCTTATACGAAGGAAATCTTGCTCCTTCTCGGTCGACGAATTTGTCGACTGAAAAGGGCCAGATTTCCTTCGTATAAGCACTTGTAGCGTCGGTTTTTTCCTTATATCCGACCCTAGAGGTCTTTTTAGTCGACAAATTCATCTCCAAGAGGATCGTGGTGTCCGTACGTGAAGACGTTGCCACCTCTCCACGCCGCCAAAGTTTTGCCTCCTCTCTACGAAAATAGCTCGTCATGAGCGCCTCTCCACTCTTCCACGAAGGTCGCCGCCTCTCCGTGAAGGTCGTCTGATCCTCCACGAAGGTCGCTACCATTTCCAAGAAAGTTCGCCGCTTCCTTCGTTCCTTCGTTCCCGCATCCTTCATTCCGGCCCACCGCCATTGCTGCGTCCAGGTCCATCTCGGTCGACAATTAGTCGACCGAGAGCCCACCTGCGCGCAGCGTCCAGGTCCACTCTCGGTCGACTAATTGTCGACCGAGAGTGGACCTGCTCCTTATTTATGTGGGAGCTATAAATGTTTTAATCATATTTGCTGTAATGTTCACAAATAGTTCTGTTATAATGATTTCAATCTTTGGACTGTTGGAAACGGCCTTACTTTGCTAATTTGTACAAGTATTTTCCATTTTATATGATTTGATAACCCAATAATAAAAACATGTCTTTTTTCATATGTATTCATTATATAAATTTTAGAAATTAATACTAGATTAGACATGTGTACTCCTAGATTGACACTTTAGGGTTGATGCATGATGTTTAACTTAATATATAAATATGAAAATAATGCATTTATATATATTAATTTAGAAACCCGTTCAAAATTTACTCATTAGGAGTAAACTTTGGATAGTCCCCAGTTTGGGACTGTTTTTGAATATTTTAATCTCACTTAGGATGTACCTGTATAATGTATGTTTAGTTTTGTATATTATTTCAGTAGGATTTCTTCATTTGTTCTCTGGGTACATATGTGAGTGGTTATTTGCCATTTACATCGGTGTACTTGGAGAACTTAGGGGAAATACTGCTGAAATTTTCTTCAAAACTAAACATACATTATACAGTTACTAGTGAGATTAAATATTCAAAAATGGGATAGGTGGTACACTTTAGTATATAAGTAATTAACTTTCTATCAATAAAAACTTACAGATTATTATAGTATCAATATTAAACTGTTAGTTTTATAATTAATTTTAATGTGATATAGAAAATGGATCGAAGTTGGATGTCTATCAAGAACCGTTGCAGTCCAGAGTTTGACAAAGGTCTTGATGAATTTACCAGATTTCCTGAGGAACATAGGAAACTACCTACAGATAGGCTATATTGTCCATGTAGAAATTTTTGTAACAATTTGAAAGTTGATACTGGCGAGGAAATTAAGAATCATGTCATATGCAATGGGATCATACAAGGTTATAATGAATGGTATTGACATGGAGAGAAATTGAATTATGGATCAGAAAATGTCGATACTAATAGTTGTGGCATAGAAGATATAGATAATGATGATAATGTTAATGATGAACCGATTCAAGATGACCAGATTCAGGATGATATGGTTGATGAGATGCTACGTAGTTTTCAGGACAATGTCATTGATCCACCTTCTTTATTTGCAAACATTATCCATGATGCTGAAAAACCATTATATAAGGGTTGTACTAAGTTCACGAGGTTGAGTGTTGTGATGTGATTATATACTCTTAAAGCTCAAAACTGGTGGAGCGATAAGAGTTTCACTTCACTATTGTCTTTGTTAAAGGAAATTCTTCCTGAAGGCAACGAGCTTCCAATTTCAACATATCAAGCAAAGAAAATAATGTGCCCAATGGGAATGGAGGCTAAGAAGATTCATGCATGTCCAAATGATTATGTTTTATTTCAGAAGGACTATAGTAATTTGATAAATTGTCCAAAATGTGGTGCGTCAAGGTATAAGACTACAAATTCAGCTAAGGCTAAAAATGGCTCTCCTGCCAAGGTGATGTGGTATCTACCAATAATACCACGATTTCAATGCTTATTTGCTAATACAGAAGATGTGCAAAATTTGTCTTGGCATGGGGAGTTAAAGGTCAATGATGATGGCGTCCTACGACATGCATCTGATTCACCAAAATGGAAGAAAATTGATTTATTATACCCTCAATTTGGTAAAGAACCAAGAAACCTAAGACTTGGACTCTGTACAGATGGAATGAATCCCTATGGTACATTAAGAAGCCAACATAGCACGTGGCCTGTTATGATTGTTATATACAATCTTCCTCCTCGGTTGTGTATGAAAAATAAGTATGTGATGTTGTCAATATTGATATCAGGGCCCAAGCAACCTGGAAATGATATTGATGTTTACCTTCAACCTCTAATTGATGACCTAATGAAACTATGGGAAGAAGGTATTATGACATATGATGCTTCACGTAAAGAGATCTTCAGTTTGAGTGCTATGTTATTTTGCACGATTAATGACTTTCCAGCTTATGGAAATTTGTCTGGATATAGCATAAAAGGATACAAAGCATGTCCTATTTGTGAGGAAAATATTGATTCAATCAAACTGAAACATGGTGGTAAAATCGTATATCTTGGTCATCGGAGATTTCTCCCACCAGTGCATCCTTATCGAAGGCAACGCAAAACCTTTAATGGATCAACTAAGGAACGAAGTGCTCCTAAACCTATACCAGGAAATGTTGTATATGATAGGGTGAAACATATTGTTAATGAATTTGGAAAGAGTTCAAGTAGTCATACACTCGCATGTGACAAATCTCTATACAAGAAGAGGTCAATATTCTGGGATCTTCCTTATTGGAGATCTTTGGCAATTAGACACTGCATTGACGTCATGCATGTTGAAAAAAATATTTGTGATAGCATCATCAGTTCACTATTGAACATACTAGGAAAGACTAAAGATGGCATGAAATCTAGAAAATATTTAGAATTAATGGGTATTAGAAAAGAATTATCAGTGGAGATCAGGGGTCTCCGCACATATTTGCCACCGACTTGTTACACTTTGTCAAAGAAAGAGAAAAAGACTTTCTGTGAGTGCTTGTATAATATTAAGGTTCCACAAGGATACTCTTCTAATATTTGTAGATTGGTATCAATGAAGGATCTAAAACTGATAGGTCTCAAATCTCACGATTGTCACACTTTAATGCAACAAATTTTACCTGTGGCTATTCGATCTATATTGCCGAAGCATGTAAGGTTTGCAATCACAAGACTCTGTTTCTTCTTCAATGAAATATGCAACAAAGTGATACATCCTGATACTCTCGATAAATTACAGAAAGATGTAATTATTACCATGTGTCAGCTTGAAATGTACTTTCCTCCTTCATTTTTTGATATCATGGTTCATCTTGTAGTACATATTACAAGGGAGGTGAAGATGTTGGGTCCAATTTTCTTACACTGGATGTATCCATTTGAACACTACATGAGTGTTTTTAAAGGTGATGTTCGGAATCGTTATCGTCCTGAAGGGAGTATTGTTGAGGGTTACGTGTCTAGGGAGGTGATGGATTTTTTTAATGATTTTTTGCATTGCAATGAAACTTGTAGCGATCAAAAAAATTCCCATCACACTGGATCTTATTGTGGAAAAGGAACTCTGGGAGGACGAGTGAAAGGAATCAGTCGTGAGTTGTGGGAACAAGCGCATTTGTATATTTTACACAACATCGATGAAGTTAGCAGCTACATCACAGAACACAATGATCTTATCAAGAGAAATCATCCGCGATCCAGTTCAATGTGGCTTGCAAGAGAGCATAATCGAACATTTATTAGGTGGTTTGAAGAGAAAGTATTTAATCAACTATCTGAATCACCAAATAATGTTGCTGAGAACATAAAATGGCTCGCCTTTAAGCCAAAAATGGATGTCATGACATATGAAGGTTATGACATTAACGGATTTTCATACTACACAAAGCGTCAAGATGAAAGTAGTGTAGTTTAAAATAGTGGGGTCACTGTTAAAGCTTATTCATTGTATTTTGCTAGTGCCAAAGATAAAAGACCACGCGAAGCTGAGATGTCATATTACGACATCATTGAGGACATATGGGAAATGTACTATACAAATTTTCGAGTTCCTATATTTAGGTGTAATTGGGTTGACAACAAAAAAGGAGTTTTAGTGGATGAGTTGGGTTTCAAATTGGTGAATTTTGAAAAGATTGGTTGAATGGGGGACAAACCACTACCCATACCTAATCCTGAATATAGTACAGTTGAAGAAGCTGAGGATGCTATGGTGGGTTGGCCTAGACACTTGGTTATCAATGACAAGGTATACCTTATTTCTACCATATTTTTCATATTTGACTGCATATATGAACTCATGTAATATAAGTATGTAATTTAATTAACATGTTTGTAAACCAAAAAGTAAAACTTCTACTAGTCGTCCTCCTATGCCCAAGCCATCTTTCATTCCCGAAACTACATTCGACGAATTGGGAAGCAAATCTAAATGTTTGTGTCGATACTTAGCCAACCAAAGATCGGGATCACATATGTTGGTCAATTTAACACAAGATGCAACTGGGAGGGACTTTCAGAATTTTATTTTTCTTGATGATATTATAGAGTTGTTCCGGTATGATTGGCTGAACACTTCGATAATAGAAGTATGGATAGGGTAAGGATCTATCAATATATATAGAAAATTCCAATACACATTTTTAGCTTATTTCTATATATGAAAATAATTACAAATGTTTAACAGCCATTTATATACCGAGGCCACAAACTTTGATATAAAGAATGTTGGATTCTTAGTTCCTTCGGTCAGTAGTCAGGTGGAGACACATATTGAGGATGTGAATGAGTACTTCTCTGATGCATTCAAATATTTTAGAAGGAAATTATCCTAATTCCTTTTAACGTCCAGTAAGTATTATTATTCAATATTATTTTAATAATGAATAAAATTATTTATTTTAATGTTTGTTTTATTCTTACTCAGAGCTAGACATTGGGAATTAGTGGTGATTGCCCCAAAATTGATGACTCTTTATTATCTTGACCCAATGGGTAAAACAACAAGGAGTCACAAACTGAAATTTCCAGCTATGGAGTAAGCATAAATTTAATCAATGCTTCAACATGATATTTCTATTTAGAATTTCTATTTTACCAACTATCGTTTAATTTGATAGGGGTATAAAGGCTTTTCGTGAAGCTGGAGGACAAATACCCACAAAATTAAAGACATTGACTTTGAAAAATGTCAAGGTAGCTACTTTGACAACTGCTTACTCTTATATGTATTAATTTTCAACTGTAATATGTCAACTCTTATACTCTTATCTCAATTGATGTTTGTAGTAGTTTACTAACATTAAGTATAATTTGTTATTTGTAGTGTCCTATGCAAAATAACGACTGGGCTTGTGGCCACTATGTAATGAAATATATGCAAGCTATTGTCAAACAAGCATCACATGACATTCAGACTATAAGTCAGGTAATAAAGAATAACATCATAAATTTACAAGTGATTGTAGTCATTTTATAAAATATTAGCATGTGCATTTTCTGTTACAGATCTTTACAACCCAGCCTTACACACATGTGGACTTGGATGAATTCCGAGAAGAGTGGTCAGAGTCTTTTATAAATGAAGTCGATATAGCATTGGATTAAATATGTCGGCTCCATTTATGTATGTGGTTTGATTACTCTTTCATATTTACTTTTGTATCTGTCATCTCAGACTTGCACTCTATCATTTTGTAAATTATGATGTGATTATGAATCATTTTTGTTATGAATGTGTGGTTTTGAATGGTGACGGTTGAGCATCAATGCTCCCCTCTCCCAGAATATATGAATCTTCTTGTTCTTCTGTTCTATATCAATTTCTACAGAAATTTAAAAAAAAAATCATAACTTCTAGCATCGGTTTTTTAAATAACCGACCCTAAAGATTGAATTCAGTGTACCCTCTTCGGTCGAGCAAATTTTCGACCGAAATATAACTTCTAGCGTCAGTTTTTCTACAAAACCGACTCTAAATGTCCTCTATAAGGTCGGTTATTTACAAAAATCGACCTTAAGGATTGAATAAACATTTTCAGTGTACCCCTCAGTCGACAAGTTTGTCGACCGAAATATTTTCGGTCGATAATTTTCTCGACCGAGTGTTACACTGAAATGTTTATTCAATATTTAGCGTCGGTTTTTGTACAAAACCGACTCTAAATGTCCTCTATAAGGTCGGTTATTTACAAAGACCGACCTTAAAGATCGAATAAACATTTTCAGTGTACCTTTCGGTCGACAAGTTTGTCGATCGAATTATTTTCGGTCGACAATTTTCTGGACCGAGTGTTACACTGAAATGTTTATTCAATCTTTAGGGTCGGTTATTTCAAAAAAACCGACCTTGTAAACTCTCTCGGTCGAGGAAAGTGTTGACCGAAAAACTTTCTGTCGACAATTTTCTCGACCGAGACCGTTTACAGGGTCAGTTTTTTTCGAATAACCGACCTTACAGGCTCCTTTTTTCTCGCCTAGGTCAGAATTTTTACAACCTGTTGTGTCGGTGTTTACTATGTAAGGTCAGTTTTATTTGGTTAAATAAACCGACACTATAGAGCAAATTCTGTAGCGACGGCCACTTAGGCGTCGGTTAAAAAGTGACACTACAGGTTTAAAAAAACCGACGCTACAGACCATTCCTGTACTAGTGTATATATATGTTGGTAGGGTGGCAAAAAAAGTCTCACTAGATGTGATTGGAACTAACTTAATACAATCCAATGAGATAATTAGGGACTTTTTGACGTACGGTTGTTCGTGTGGCCTAGTAAAATTTATGGTCAATTTATGTCAAGCCATGTTCCGTTTTAGGTCTAGTCTGTTCAAATTGGGTTGTGTCCAATTTGAGTTTGGGCTTTTGACCATGTATTAATAATAAAATATATTTATAATTTTAAAGTAAAGTGAAATGAAATATGTATATAATCTCTAGTACATTCTTGTGTGAGTCGATTTTGATCGTAATTTAATAACTTAAAATTGCCCATTTAAATTTTAACTCTCTCAAAAACATTGAAAAGTTTAGAATATCAAGGATTTATCTAAATTTTAGGTATAATTTTGTTCGATGGTTTATTTGGGTCAGGTCCAATTTGGCTTATCTAGGATTGTGTCCATTTCTGATTGAGAAAAACCCAGTTTTTTTATCAATATTTTTTAGAAGATACCATATTGAGATGGTCAATTTCAAGAATACAATTGGCATTATAAACATATTTTATTCTATCATCACCTAAACATTATAAACATAATAATAATATTAATACCATAGAACAAGATTAAAGAAATAAATGTGAAAATATGAATTTTGACCCGACCCAAATCTAAGCAAGACACAACTCAACTTGAACCAACTCGACCTAAATGGAATCTTACCTGGTCTGAATTGACCCAAATTTGATTGACTTGGCCCAAACTAAAGCCTCAACATATCCCTAAAAAGTTTATAAGTTTCAATTTGGGTTAGATTAAATGGGTTTGATCCCCTCCGACGGGATTCTTTTGTCACCCTACTATCATATATATCATTAATAACCTATAATTCAATTTTTGTTTTCGTTGTCATATATTTCCAAAAAATAGATACAATATGAAAATTAGTATATTGTTAAATATCAAATAATTCCAAAAATAATGTGAAAACTTGGTTCCTGACATGACCCAAACCTAAATTGCATACAATCCAATTTGAACAGACTTGTCCCAAGCAAAACACGGTTTGACCTAAATTGACCCAAATTAAATTTGACCAGGCCTGACACCAACCATACCCCAAAAGCCCATAATTATCTTGTTGGGCTGTATTAAGTTAGTTCCAATCACATCTAGTTAGAATTTTTTGTCACCCTACCAACATATATGTATATATATACATATATATATCACTTTATATATAATTCATTTTTCCCAAATTATACATAAATTAGTATATTATTATTATTATTATTATTATTATTATAAATAATTAACATAGCATAAAGTAGTTATAAAGCAATGCATTGCAAAGCCAAAGAGAAGTCCATTCAGCTATTCTGTCACTTGCCATGACAGAAAGTGATGGAAGGGTTTTTTTGGAATTATATAGAAACGTGAGGGGGTTAGTTAGGATTAGGGAAAAGAGAAGGGGTATTCTGGAATTTTGAGAAAATAGAGGGGGTTTATGGGGAAAAAACTCTTATTTTTACTAGTATATTTCAAAACTAATAATTTTTTGATGGCATTCTATAAAATAAATATTTTAAGAATAGATAAATGTCAATAAATTTTTTGATTAAAAAGACAAGTGGAGAAAGGGGGAGAGCAAGTGGTTGCATGATAGAAAAAAGAATAAGTTATTTTTTCTCATACTTTTCAAATCATAATGATTGTTTTGACAAAATAAAAGCCATTGTGTTCCTTACAAAATGTACTTTAAAATAAGATCAATATTAAGATACTTTTGATAAAAATTGAATGACACTACTTCTCTCCTATTCTTTATATTTTTACATATATCTTTCAAATCATAATGAATTTTTTGACGAAGTAGATGTATTATTTTTATAAAATATCATAAAAATAAGATCAATGTTGACATACTTTTGAAAAACATAATATATAATTGAAAAGAGAGAGAGAGGGTGATTCTGGTTGGAATAAAACAAAATGAGGAGAGAAATTTATTTACTTATAACTTTCGATCCGAAATGAATTTTGGATAAAATTAAAAGCACTAGATTCTTTAAAAAAATACATTCGAACAAGACAACTGGGTGGTTATATATGGGAAAATTTGTTGTTATCTTTGGTCCAATTGTTTGTCATTCTGGTCCGATTTGAGTTATTATATGTGGTCCAATTGGTTGTTATACCACATCCAATTGGATGTTATCTGTCCAATTGGTTATTAATTCTGATCTAGTTGATTGTTATCTCTAGTCTGATTTGATTTTTTATCTCTGATCCAATGGATTGTTTTCTCTGGTCTAATAATTTGTTACCTCTGGCCGAATTGATTGTTACCTCTGATCCAGTTTGAGTTGGAATCTCTAGTCTAGTTGAATATTCTCTGGTCTAGCTGAATGTTATCTGGTTCAATTGAATGTTATCTCTAGTCTAAATTTTTTATAAGAGTTGTTATCTCGGTTCCCATTTGACTTTTTATATCTGAGATATAGTTCCATTAGTTTTATAATTGAGTTGTTATCTCATGTCTAATTTGTTGTTATCTTTGATCTAACTTATTGAAACATTATCACTTTTTGTTATCTATAGTTAAATTTGTAGTTATCTCTGGTCCAATTTATTGTTATATTCAAACCATTTTGTTAATTTTTAAGAAAAAAATAATATGAGGAATAGGAGGGAAGTAATATAATTGATTTTTTTAAAATAAATTTTTATCTTTGTTTATTAGTTGTTATCTCTAGTCTAATTTGTTGTTATCTATGGTACACTTTGTTATTTTTATGAGACAGATAAAATATAAGGAATAGGAGGGAAGTAGTGCTATTTATTGTTTTAAACTTCATTGTTATCTCTAGTCTGATTTGTTGTTATCTCTGGTCAAATATGTTGTTATCTGCAGTTTAGTTTTTTGTTATCTCTTCTTCAATATTTTGTTATCTCTGGTCTAGTTTGTTGTTATTCCTAGTATAATTTTTTATTTTTGTAAGAGAAAGAAAATATAAGGAATAAGAGGAAAATAGTCATTATTTTTTATTTGTTGTTATCTATGGTCCAATTTGTTGTTATCAGTGGTACAAAATTCATTGTTATCTCTTACCAATTTATTATTTTTTAAGAGAGAGAAGATATGAGAAATAGGACTGAAGTAATGCAATTAATTTCTTTAAATTAGTTGTTATCTCTAGTCCAATTTGTTGTCTCTAGTACAATTTGTTATTTTTCAAGGAAGAAAATACAAAGAATATGAGGGAACTAGAGTCATTAAATTTGTTTAAATTTAATTGTTATCTCTAATATTTTTTGTTACTATCTCTAGAACAATTTGTTATGTTTTAAAATGGGAGAAAATACAAGGAATATGAGGGAAGTAGTGTCATTAATTATTTAAAATTTAATTCTTATTTTTGATCTTATTTGTTGTTAACTCTGGTCTAGTTTATTATAATCTCTGGTACAATTTGTTATTTTTGTAAAAGAGAGAAAACATAAGGAATATGAGGGAAGTGGTGTTATTAATTTTTAAAATTTATTTGTTATCTCTGGTCTAATTTTTTATTATCTCTGGTTCAACTTGTTATTATTTGTAGTTCAATTTGTTATTTTTATGAGAGAAAAAAATACAAGGAATAGGAGGGAAGTAGTGTAATTAAATTTTAAATTAGTTATTATCTTTAGGTCCAACTTGTTATTATTTGTGGTCTAATTTTTTGTTATCTCTGGTATAATTTGTTATCTTGCAAGTCAGAGAAAATCCTCTCATCCTTTTTTTGTTACTTGTTGACAATTTGTTGTATTATGATCCAATTTATTGTTGTTATATGTAGCCTGTTGTGTTGTAAATTCTTATCTAGTGTTTTATTTTCTCTCTCCTCCTTATTTCACTCATAAAAGATAGATGTGTTGTTATCATTGGTCCAATTTGTTGTTATCTCTGGATTAGTCTTTTAACTTTTTAAGAAAGAGAAAATATAAGAGGAATAGAGGAAAGTACCGCGATTGATTTTTTAAGTGAGTTCTTAACTCTGTTTTAATTTGTTGTTATCTCAGATCTGATTTGTTATTATATTTGTTTTGTTATGTTATTACCTTCGATTTATTGTATCATTAGCTCTGGACCATTGTGTTTTTTTTATATTTTTCAAAGTTGGTCAAAATTAGTCTTGTATAGACATTTTTTGTAACGATATATTTTTATTTTTCCAAAAAAATCATTACAGATTGAAAGTTATAAGCAAATTAAATTTCTCTTTCCTATATTATTCTTTTTTATCTAGTCCCTCTCATTGTTTTAGATTGTGTATTATATTTTCTTAAAAGTATGTTGTCAACGGTCTTGGTGTAACATATTTTGTATAAGAAATACAAAGATTTTTATTTTGTCACAAAATACATTACAATTTGAAAGTTATTAACAAAAATATCTGCTTATTTTTTCTCTCCTACAATCATTCCCTCTCTCCCCACTCCCTCTCTCCCATGTTTTCCATCAATCCATTTTCTTCGACGAAAAGACACCCCATTGGGATGACACCTATAATAGACAAAAAGTTCTTCTGATTTCTCATCCTATACTTCCACTATATAGCAATACTCTTTTAGCAATGATCTGTTGCAAGGGGTTCAATAGAAAGATTACGACTAGTTGCACATTCATGCTTACTCACAGGGGATTTTCTGTTGTATGTGTCAACATCTGAAAAGTTGGATTCCACACTTAACTTTTTGGTTTGTGTTATGTGGATTCATTTTGGAACATAGAATGGGACACATCTTTTCATTTTTTCACTACAAAAAACAATGCAAATACATGAAATAATGTATTTTATTTGTTATGTCCTCTCCTTTGTGTAAAATGAAAAAAATATCATGTTTAAGTTTTAAAATTCTATCCACATGGAATATTTAGTATTTTTTATATTTTCATGTCACATTTCACAAATCCACAACACCATCCCCCCAAAATCATTATATTTATTTAGATTCTTACGACATCATTTTCTCCTTCACATGAAATCACAAATTTAAATAAAATGACTGAGAAGTAATCTATTCAACAAGCTAAGAATGCCAATGATGAGAGGGGAAGGAGGATATAAATTTTAATGTGCTAGTGAAAAAGGTGGGAGCACTTTAAGGAACTATATACCAAGAAGAATCTGTCATAAAAATTGGTAAGAAAACCACTCTCCCACTAGGTTATTAAAATTCATAAAAAACTTAGTGGTGTGTATAATACATATAAATGCCAATAATGTCTTAAACATGGAATACTTTTACAACAATGGGCCTACAAAAGACAAGCATAAAGTTAATTATGCAAAAGATATAGAGACTTAGAGAAATATTATCTTGCAAGAAGATATAATATAATGAATTAGAAGCACAAGTAGTATATTGTTCTACCCCACATGTCTTAATCATAATACTAATCACCCTAATTTGGATCCAAGTGCTCTGGATTGTGTATCACGATCGTAGTGTTGTGCACCACCTCTTGTAGAAGGAAATTGTTTCCAGACCATGGCACTAGGAAGTGTAAGCACATGTCAACCCTATGGGATCCTACTAACTCCTTGATGATGTAATGACAAATAGAGTCTATTTGATCAAAAAATGAAATAAGCTCTGACCTTAGTTTTGACATTATGAATTGATTTCATATCTATGATTGGATTTTTGAATCTAAACCAGTTCCAGTATGGGTTTAACTAGATAAATTATGTACATACTTATAAATGGTTTACCCTTGTAAACTTCCTCCACTACTACAGAAACCCCATTTGGCGTCGGTCTTTTAACCCCATTTGGCGTCGGTTTCCGACCGACGCCTATGTGGGCGCCGCTAAAGGTCGAACATTTCGGCGTCGGTTTTTTAACCGACGCCTATTTAACCTATAGGCGTCGGTCTTTTAGTATATAACCGACGCCAAAATGGTTCGCGCCACAGAAAACGGCGTCATCTAGGGCACTTTCTGCGTCAGTGATTTACTAAAAGACCGACGCCTATATTCCATGTAGCGTCGGTCTTTTAGTTGATAACCAACGCATAAAGTGTCCTAGATGACGCCATTTTCTGTGGCGCGAACCCTTTTGGCGTCGGTTATATACCAAACGACCGACGCTTTGTTGTTTAAATAGGCGTCGGTTCGATACGAATATCCGACGCCATTTCCAGGACTGCTTTGGCCACATCAGGCGTCGGTTATCTATACATAACCGACATTGTAGGTCTTTGCTGACGGTTTTCTATAAATAACTGACGCCTATTTATATATATATTTTTTCATATCAGTTTGCAGGCCTACTGTGGCTGGTCAGCAGGATGAGAACCTGCAGTTCAGTTTTCTGAACTGCATGTTTATGACATCCATTGATATCAGCCTACAAACAGGCCGCAAACCTGCAAAAGTCACAAAGAAAATTTCACACAAGTACATACATTCAGACATCAATTCAATTCTCACATTCACACATATAGAAACATTCAAATACATGTATTAACATTCAGAAATATTCATTTACAAAGTATCATTCATTATCGCTATCAACATCCCAATTATATCTTACAGTTGCCACTGCTTGTATGGCTTTTGCCCATTCTTCTCTTACTTCATTTAATGCTTCCATCGTATATGGATCATGTATATTTTTTAAGCGTTTACCTGTAGTGTTGTCAGTTTTAAACACCTGCAAAGAGAATGATGTATATATATAAGTAATAATATAAAAATAAGATAAGATTGATATATTGCATACTAACTAATGAGACTATATATAATACCTCATGTATGGTATCGATGTCTAATGCGGCATATTTGATAATCATCTGCATAAATCGCATCACATAGTATGCGCATGCCCAGCCATTGTCTTGTGTAGCACACTATAAATTGAAACATACAAAATAATACAACTAAGCACAATTCACATCAATAATATATATATTCGAGTCGGGAACTTACTTGTACGTTCTGCCAATTTATTGGCTGGTTCTTTTTCCTTGGGACCATTCCTCCAGCCTTTTTGAATGCATCTAAACCCCTACATCTTAATATAACACAATAAATTGCATAAGTAAATAGTAATGTAATAAAAGATGTTAACGGATATAAAAATGAAATATTTCTCACCAGAATAATGGCATTCTCATTACGTGTCCAATTTTAGGGTTCAATGTACTCCCCGCAGGATCTAGATAATAAACAGTGAATGTCCCGGGGACAATAACTAGTAACTCTTAATATCTACCGCTAGAGGTAAGAAGTTAACAATTAATAACTCAAAATGCAAAATAAAAATGGAATTTTCTTAAGTCCAAATTATAAATAAAGTAAACTTACTTGACATTGAATGGAGCTATTATTATCGTCTTCTTTTGCTGACCAAAAATTGTAAAAGCATCTATACAGTATTGTTGAACATTATCAGGGTCTTTAGCTACCAAACTAATCAATGATGGAATCAAAAATCCCAAATGATCAAATGCAAATTGTTTGCAATGATCTTCGACTAAGTAGCTGCAAAACATATAGGCGTATGCATTAATATATAAGAAACCAGATCACCGGATCTTACACAAGGTATATGGATGTATAAACAAGATCTCACCTTATACATGTCTCTATCATTGATGTATTCAGCCAATCATACATAAACATCTCAATAATATCTTGTATAAATAAAGAGCTATCGTATGATTGACCTGCATAATCTGCATCTAAAGAAATAATTATAGGGAAATGTACATTATGTGCCTGTAGCCAACATGCCATTCCCCTACAAGCAGGACCTAACGGGTATGTTAGGTCAGTTGGAACCCAATCGGGTAATGCGGGAAGTGGAAGTGGAGGCCTAGGTGCTCCTGGTGTCTTCTTTTTAACCTGTACATATAATTTCAGATCAGTTGACATCATATATACACATTAACAGTTTAAATCAATGTAAATTTATCTTACAATTTCAGTCGTGTAGACGACATCTGCTTTGGGCCACAATATCACCCCGCCTTCTGCATCAGCAAGTCTATCAATATCCGGGTGGGGATATGGCAATGTAGCTTCTCTCCAATCGGGTAACACACGTATCGGGCTCACACGAACGTAGCCCTGTGGCATTGGAGTCCCGTGAAACATTGCCCCAGGAAGGGACGGGTAAGCCTGCGCCTCTGCAACAACGTAGTCTTGCATTCTTAAGCGGCATGGCTTCAATGCCTACAAATTTACGTAAAGAATATTATACATATATACATATCATCTTGAAAACATAACAACTTGAAAAGACTAACTACAATGTCATAAACAATACTTACAGCAGACGTGCTAGGCGATGGGTCTCTAGGATTACTCGTAGTCTGTGCATCAGGAGAAGAGTGGGTCGCCATAGGCGTATTGGAAGCCTGAGATGCCTGCCACCGCAGCAATTCTTCCTTGACCTTCTCAGCAACTACATCGTTGACCTTCTTAGCAACTAAATCCTCAACTCTCTTATTCTCCTATACATGGATAAAAGAAACATTAGCTTCTTATTAATGAATTTCCTTTTGGAGTAACATTCTAAAAAAAGAATAGGTTACCTCTTCTTGAGAAAGTCCCGCTCTGGGTTTGCGCTGCGATGGCCCAAAGAATGCTTTGATGCCAACACCAGCGCCGGCACCTCTAACACGTCCAGGATGCTCTGGGTTACCCAGAGCAACTGTCAATTCATCCCTTGTGCCCTGAGGGATGAATGTGCCTTGTTTTCTCTGCTCGTGCAGCTCCCGCTAATCACCATAAATAGAAATTGGTAAGTTAACACCACAAATAATCAATATTCAAACGATTTCTCTAAGAGTGTTATTTTACCATTTTTGCAGCCGCCTCAGCAGTTACAGGCTTCTTTATTTCACCCTTCTTGTTTTGCCTGCCAGCTATCCAAATATCATGGCGAGGCATGGGTGTGGCAGACTCCTGAGTAGGAGCAGACTCCTGAGTAGCCGCAGACTCCGCCTGTAGTCTTTGGCGAATGCTTGCATAGCCTTTTGGACCCATAGTGTGGTCATGCACATTCAGTGCACGCCTTGCTTTTTGTGCGTCACTGAGGGCCTAGTTAGTATGCACATTAATGATTTGGTTAGTAGCACTAAATGCAAATCTTGAATATGTGACTACAATGTATATTAATTAAATTGGGAGTGACGCCTAATACCTTGAATTCTTCAGATTTTCTTGAAGCAACAAAATTGTCCCAATCTTCTTTGTCCAAGAAGTTCCATTGTTCAAGGGCTGACTTCTTCTTCTTATCACCCTCTTTTATGTATTCTCTGTTCAGATTTGTCCTATAATTCCTAAGCATCTTTCCAGCGCGTTGCATCACATTTTTACGATGCAACTTCTCATCCAATGCAAACAGATTCTGTAAAATAGAAATGTTATTAACTAGTATCCAAAATAGAATTGCAAATAATAGAATTTGTAATCTACAAAATAGAATTGCAAATAATAATAACTCACGCAGAAATCCTTCCATATCAAGTCTTTTTTCCCTTGAGGAACTTTATGCCAATTGTCATACTTAACACCACAATGGCTCCGAGTGGTACACCCAAGATAGTTTACAAAATTATTGCGGTTCACTCCAATTGGATTTCCTCCATTATCAAACTCCACCACCAATTTGGATCCACTACCACTTAGCGCTAATAACTTCTTCAACAGAGTGATGCCCCTTTTCTTGTTAAGTGTTTGGTGTTGCGCATCAAGTTTCTCCAGTGCTTCAGTGGGTACAGGTGCATCAACCTAAAATTTGACAAAAATAAAACACACTAAATTAGCCCAATATAGAAATATAGGATATATGACATAACTAGAAGATAATGAATTTTATAGAAATACAGGATATGTTTTTAGAACTTACATTAGTATCCTCGCCATGCTCGTCATGGACAGCATGCTCATCATGGACTTCATGCTCATCATGGACATCGTGCTCATCATGGTCAGCCATCTGAAAATGTCATTTAAAATGCAAACATTTAGCATTTGTATTAACTAGAAAAAGGCAAACATTTAGCATTTGTATTAACTAGAAAAAGGCAAACATTTAGCATTTGTATTAACTAGAAAATGGCAAACATTTAGCATTTGTATTAACATACATGTCTCTAAAATTGTGATCTTTTATCAATTAAAAATCCTTCATTGTGATCTCCGCGCACATATAAGTCATCATTAGCTTCAATATTTTGTGGAGTGGGCAACCCAACTGAGAATGGACTGGAGTCATCATACTTATCATAGTACTCTTCTTCATCTATAGGATCTTCAATGAACTGTCTTTTACCATGAAGAACAACCGACCATTTATCATTCGCAGGGTCATCGATATGGAATATTTGTTTCGCTTGTGATGCCAATATGAATGATTCACCCTTCTCGCCAATCTTTTCAAAGTTCACCAAAGTGAAACCCAATTCATCCACTATAACTCCTTTGGTGTTATCAACCCAATTACATTTAAAGAGCGGAATTTTGAAATCTATGTAGTCAAACTCCCAAATGTCCTCAATGACACCGTAATATGACATTTTAGCTTCACGTGGACTCTTATCCTTTGCACTTGCAAAGTACATAGTCGACGCTTGAAGAGTGACCCCACTATTTTGGACGACACTCTTATCATCTTGGCGCTTTGTGTAATATGTGAATCCATTAATGTCAAACCCTTCATAAGACATAACATTCGGTTTTGGTTTAAAGGCGAGGCATTTGATAGTTTCTGTAATATCATTTGGTGTTTGAGATAGTTGATGTAAGACTTTATCTTCAAACCACTTAGTAAAAGTCTTATTATGCTCTCTAGCAAGCCACATTGAACTTGCTCGAGGATGTTGTCTCTTTATGAAATTGGTATGTTCCTCGATATAAACACTCACTTCATCCATATTGTGTAAAATATACAAGTGAGCTTGTTCCAACTGCTCACGGCTGATTACTTTCACCCGTGATCCCAAAATTCCTTTGCCCTCCTCAATATTCTTGTCATTATCAGTAGTGTCATTACCACTGAAAAAGTCATTGCAAAAATCCATAACCTCTCTCGCCACATAACCTTCAATAATACTCCCTTCAGGCCGATAACGGTTTCGAACATCACCTTTAAAAACGCTCATGTATCGTTCAAAGGGATACATCCAATGCAAGAAAACTGGTCCCAACATTTTCACTTCCCTAGTCAAGTGGACAACAAGATGTACCATGATATCAAAGAACGAAGGAGGGAAATACATCTCAAGCTGACATAGGGTAACAACCACTTCTCTTTGCAAATTATCGAGAGTATCAGGGTCAATAACTTTGCTGCATAGACTGTTGAAAAAGAAACAAAGTCTGGTAATTGCAAACCTTACATGCTTCGGCAATATAGATCGAATTGCCACGGGCAATATTTGTTGCATTAGAGTGTGACAATCATGAGATTTAAGACCTATCAACTTCAGATCTTTCATTGATACCAATCTACGGATGTTGGATGAGTAACCATGTGGCACCTTAACATTTACTAAGCATTCACAAAAAGTTTTCTTCTCCTTTCTAGACAACGTGTAACAAGCGGGAGGTAAGTATGTTCTTTTATTACCCATTTCACGTAATTCTGTTAATTCTGACCTTATTCCCATTTCACGTAGGTCTAGTCTGGATTTTATCCCATCTTTAGTCTTACCTGGTATATTTAATAGAGTACCAATGATGCTATCACAGACATTTTTCTCAACGTGCATTACATCGATACAATGCCTGACTGTCAAAGAACTCCAATAAGGAAGATCCCAAAATATTGGCTTCTTCTTGAATGAAGAATTGTCACTCAGTGTGGCCATACTACATTGTGATTTCTTACCAAATTCATTGACAATGTCTTTTACTCTTTCATAAACAACATCCCCTGGTATAGGTTTAGGTGCACTCCGTTCATCATTCCATCCATTGAATGCTTTGCGCTTCCTACGATACGGATGGAATTTTGAAAGAAATCTTTGATGACCAAGATATACAGTCTTGCCGCCATGTTTTAGTCTTATTGAATCAGTGTTTTCTTCACATATAGGACACGCTTTAGCTCCTTTGACACTATATCCAGACAAATTCCCATATGCTGGAAAGTCATTAATAGTGGAAAACAACATAGCGTGCAAACGAAATGTCTCTCTTACTGAAGCATCATAGGTCATCACACCTTCAGCCCAAAGTTTCTTTAAGTCATCAATCAAAGGTTCAAGATAAACATCGGTATCATTTCCGGGTTGTTTAGGGTCCGATATCAACAATGACAACATAACGTACTTATTTTTCATACACATCCAGGGAGGAAGATTGTATATAACAAGCATGACTGGCCAAGTGCTATGTTGGCTGCTCAATGTCCCGTACGGATTCATCCCATCTGTACAAAGCCCAAGTCTTAGATTCCTATCTTCTTCACCAAATTTAGGGTACAATAGATCAATCTTCTTCCACTGTGGGGAATCAGACGCATGTCGTAGGATCCCATCATTATTTTTCTTAACATCTGCATGCCACCTCAAATTCTTCGCATCTTTCGGATTTGCAAACAAGCGTTGAAACCGTGATATTATAGGTAGATACCACAACACCTTGGCAGGAGAACCAGTTTTGGACTCCCCCGAAGTCGTCAATTTATACCGTGACGCACCACATTTTGGACAATCTTTCAAATCTACATAGTCCTTTTGAAATAATACACAATCAATCGGGCATGCGTGTATCTTCTTGGCCTCCATTCCCATTGGGCACAACATTTTCTTTACCTGGTATGTTGAGATTGGAAGCTCGTTTCCTTCAGGAAGAATTTCTTTCAACAAAGTCAACAATGAAGTGAAGCTTTTGTCGCTCCATCTATTGTTAGCTTTCAACTTATACAATCTCAACACAGCGCTAAGCTTCGTAAACTTAGCACAGCCTGTGTATAACGGTATCTCAGCATCATGCACAATGTTTGTAAAGATAGGAGGTGGATCGGTGTGCTCTACCCTACAACTATCCAGCATCGCATCAACGATGTCTGCTGGAACTGGTTCGTTCACATTTACGTCATCGGAGGCAATTTCTTCTTCCACCCAAGCACTGCTATCGACATCTACTGGTTTCGATTTTGAAATCTCTCCATGCCAGTGCCATTCTGTATAGCTTTGTACAATCCCGTTGCACATGACATGACTTTTGATTTCCTCACCAGTGTTGACTTTCAAGTTGTTACCGCAATGCCTACATGGACAGTAGAACCTATCTGTAGGTTTTTTCCTATATTCCTCGGCAAATCTAATAAACTGATCAAGACCAGATATAAACTCTGGGGTGCAACGATTACGAATGGACATCCATGATCTATCCATTCTATGATCAGAGAAAACAAGTATATATTAGGAAACAAGTATATTGTAGCATCCAACTAACAAAAACATAATTAACTAATGCGGAAGCGTTCACTAAGCAGCGGATTATAGAAAATCACTAAAAATTTAAAACCTTTTTCAAAGAGACCCAATCATAAGAAAACTCTTTCAACAAGAACCAATGTATTACATTTACATCATGGTTCATAAGTATATATCTTATACCATCTCTTTTCAAGGGTTACAACATCAACTGCCTTGTTAAAAGCTAAACACAGACAACATAATAACCTCGAGGCATCAAGCCAAAATCTCAAAACGATACATTAAAAGCACTAAGTACTAACTCCGAGGACCTGAGAGTACAGAGACGACACATAGGACTTCTATCTACCAAACACGATAGACAGCACACTCAACCTGAGTTGTCACTGCTGTCCTTGTAGCTGCTGATGTTCTTCATCCGAAAGATATTATCAGTCTCTTTCACACTCGTCCACCTAAAAATGTTGGTTCCCACGGGGGTGAGACAATTGAAAATTGCCCCAGCGAGAGATATAACTCTCCGCCAGAAACATCATTATTGTAGTTTAATTAATATAAAACTAAGCAGAGGATACGCAGTTTAGATCATTCTCATCTTTTAAAGTATTACACATATCTATGATTGAACAGTAATTCATCTATTCTCTTTATAAGAAATAGAAAGAACATGTATAACATTCATCTACCATACATTTTCAACATCTCAAGCTTTGCTCATGTCATTCATTATTCTGATGTGTCACCCATGATTCATTCTTGTTTCTATTTGTTGGCCTTAGCCAATCTGCTAAACAAGTATTCACTTATGCCAGACATGTGATTATATAAATCATCATGTATTATTCAAGCATTAAACTATATCAATCAGGTATAAATGTTTCAGGCATTGGACTATACCAATCCTGATTACACATCCAGGAATTGGACTTTAACCAAACCTAATTACAGGCATTAAGCCTCTGTCAGGTATTTCTAATTATAGAGGCATGGATAGCATGTGAAACATAACTATCAACATGAGATATCTAGCATCATGATTATAATCAACAGTAGCAGTAAGATATCAACATAAGCATGACCATTGTATGTACACAATTACAGTCTTATGCATATCCACAACATAAGTATAATTACTATCTCTTAGTTGCACTAAGCATCATCTTTATGTAAAGAGAACAAACATGGGTTTCCATTCAATGTGAAGCGTCATGTATAACCCTAAACAGATATGCTATACGGCTGTATTACATCTTTTATTATGCCCTGGGGAATTTGAATTGTACCATTCAAAGTCCAACCGACCCCTGCGAAGGGCTATTCGGTTCCGTACAAGATCTAGGAGTACCGGCATCCTAAGATCTCTTCCCCTCGGTCAGTACGAGTAAACTGCAGTGACATACCAGTCAAACTGCCAACAGTGACATATAGTCAACTGATAACAACTAGTCCGTACTTGGTACAAGTTACGACACTAGAAAACAGGGTATACAAAACCCTCTAATCCGAGGTACAACCGCAGCTGTCCTCAATCACATCAAATATTTGAGGCATGACCATAGCCATCCTCTGTAACCTGCAATTGTGGATGACAAGTATATATATATCCTCAACCTGCCACCCCCGCATATTCAACAATATGCGCTCCGAGTTTCCCTTAGGAATACTCGTTTCACCATCCAGCAAGTTCTGACACTGAAGATGGTTCTACGGCACAGGGCACTACATGATTAGAGTTGCACTTGATTAGTTATGCCAATTGGGTGAATTAAGGCTGCATCAAACAAGTGGACATACAAACCCTAATTCATTTCTAGCAAGCATATAAATATCAAAACCTGAAAAGATATAAAACATATGAAACATAATTTCTCATCTCTTCATCACATGGTAATATTCACTTGCCATTCATTAGATTACACCAATTATCATATTATCACAGGATATAAATCCTTTTCACAATAGCACAGGGTATCAACCCTTATCAACATAAGAGGAATACACCTCATTCAGGGCTCAATCATGCCCATGAAACATCTTGTTACTTCTTACCAGGTAACATCTAACCATATGGCTCACAAGGCCATTAAACATCTTGTCACCTCTCACTAGGCAACAATAACATATTAACTCATGTAATATAATAGTAACACCACTATTTCCTCCACAGGGTTAGGGTTTACTATTCACATCAATTAGGGTTTCATGTTTATTTTATCAATACAACCCTAATATATTGTTCCATACATCTAGGAGCATCCATCGACATTCCAAGTATTTAATATTCTTATCATTTATCATTAAATGATCATCAACACAAGGTATGAGTTTATCTCTCATCATTATCATGGTATGATTACATCATACTCATTTTAGCTTACTTATCAAGTATGTTAAACTCATTACCTTTCATTGTGACAATTTACATAACACTCTCCTTGTGTATCTTATCTAAAAATATTGGATTTGAGATGCATCAAGGTATATCAACCCTGAAATGCTAAATGTGATATCTATCATGTCTCAATGTATCACTTCCCTCATCACTTCTATCTTACATGAGTTTATTAACTTATCTTATAATAAGGAATTTCACATCTTAATACTTTCATCCACCAACCTATCACCTTTACCATGATGTGCATAGATCACACACAAGGATTGTCCAACTATCTTCAATGATATGGACTCATCTCAAATTAAGGCATTGCTTGTTATAAGGTTGCCTATAGTCAACCACTTAAGATATTTCATCATTATAGGGTATTACTCATTATTTCATCATTAAGGTTTACTCATATCATTACCCAGACATTAGGGTTATGATTTATCATCATATTGCCCATGATTAGAATTCCATGCACTATAGCCCAAATTTAGGGTTTTACATAGCTTTACTCTGTGTTAGGTTTAAGGTTTCATATGACATCGCCCTCAATTAGGGTTTCACATGGAATCATCCTCAATTAGAGTTTCTCAGGGAATCACCCTCAATTAGGGTTTCACTAATCATCCCAATTAGGGTTTCATTCAATTACCCATAAATTAGGGATTCATTATTCCTCTAATTAGGGTTTGGTATTTCATTACCTTAAATTAGAATTACCCAAGTCATTACCCTTAATTAGGGTTACACTATTACCCTTAATTAGGGTTACACTATTACCCTAGATTAGGGTTTTACTCAAAATTTCCCTAAATCAGGGTTAGGGTTCGTTAACCTTCTCAATTAGGGTTTCTTGATCTCTTTACTAAGGATCCTACCCTAAATCACCATATGAATAATACTCATGTATGAATTCATTTCTATCATTCTCTCCACTTGATTTGGTTACATCAACCATATGATCAAATACAAACAACTATGTTTGACATAGTATACTGAGTTATTGCTTCCATAAACAATTAGGGTTTGCTTAATTGAATAGCCTTCAACTCACGATTCCTTGGGAGTTAATCCCTCAAATTTGGTGAGTCATTAGACCACATCATTAGGAACAGTAATCCCAAACATTAAACCCTTGGTCAATGCATTCAAACGGTCTTGAGACCGTTTACTCAAAAAGGTCAATTAAATCAGATTGAAAATCAGCACTTAATTCAATTAGGTTTCCCTAATTGATTAGGCTTCAACTCACGATTCCTTGGTAGTTAATCCCTCAAATTTGTAGGGTCATTAACCAACATCATTATAAACAGGAATCCCAAACGGTCAATGCTTGGTCAACACACTCAAATGATTTTGAAACCGTTTTCCCAAACAGGTCAAGTTGATCAGGTTGAAAATCAGCATTTAATTCAATTCGATTTATCTAATTGATTGGCCTTCAACTCACGATTCCTTTGGAGTTAACCCCTAAAATTTGGAGGGTCATTATCCTACATAATTAGGAACAAGATTCCCAAACGGTCAATGCTTGTTCAACCATATCAAACAGTCTTGAAACCGTTTTCCCTAAAACAGTTTTCTGAAACTACATAGCCAATCAATTTAAAACGATTTGGAATAGATATCAAGACCATTTGGCTTGGTACTTTTCTTTGGATAAGCATATAGGATGATGTCATCATCCCCTTCCTTCGAAAAACCAAGAACAGCAACTGTTCTTGATGGAAATTGCAGCAAGGAAACAAGTATGTATCAAATTGAAGAAAACAATCAACAAAGCATAATTGATTGATGCAATAGCAATGATTAAGGGTTTGAGTTATAAAACCCGCCTCCAATTGAGCTCCAAAGCTTCAAGCTCACGCCATTAATGGTGGATGAAGCTCTAGCAACTCCCCCTAAGCTCGTCCTCAAGCTTTTGGATGAAAAAGTTGGCTAGGGTTGAAGAGGAGATCCAAATAAGAAGAAATCAATGATTTATTTTTTATTTCCACCATGGAATCAAGGAGAACGAAGGTCAAGGACCTTACCAACAGGTTGGGGTGGTCCTCCTGCTCCTCCACAGCTCCTTAGTCGTTTTCCAAGCAAGGGTAAAGAAAAGAATCCGAAATAGCCTTTGTTTTGGCTTGGTAAAGGTACTTTTATAAGAAACTTGATGAGAGAGAAAATGCATTATTAAAATGCATTAAATTCCAAAAATATGGCCGCCTCTTCCCCCTCAAATTTCCCTCAAAATCCTTAAGGACTAGGCTATATTCATTGCCTCTTATTCCTCTTCATTATCCATCAATTTAAAGAAAAGCAAATTAAGCACCTTAGATCATATTATAATAATATTCCAATTTGAGTGGATATTGCTTTTCTTTATAATAATGGTGAGTGGGTTATCCACTTGCTTGAGATATTTTCGTGGCCTAGAAAAGTCACAAATGTGTTCACACTTGAGCAAATTCAACCATCTCGTTTTTGGTTGAAGGCCCTTCAATTATTATATTTGTTTTTACACTAAATAGAATTAGGGTTTCAATTAGGATTAAATCTTGATTATTTTAATATCAAGATTCTCTCTCCTCCAACTTAATTCAAATGAGGCGCCCCTCTCATTTTATTTTCTCTACTTGATGCCAAGAAACATTAGGGACCTTATTGAAGTGGTAATTTACATATTACACCCTGGGTTTTGGGTAAATTGCACATTACACCAAAACTAGGTTTTCATGCACATACATTGCTTTATCAGCTCTTTCTTGGTATTTAGGCTTCCATAAGCCATACCTCAGCATCATATTTACTCTCATGATGCTTCAACACATGAGGAACATATTATCATGCACAATTTGCACTTAAACCCCTCAACTTGGGTAATTTGCACTTTAGTCCAAAACAGGCAAAACATTGATTTCAACAATGTTCAAAAAGGATAAGAATTGTAATATAAGTTCCTCTTGAACCATAATTACCTTTCACAAGATGAGATTAAGCATTTAATCATCTTTCTTAATCAAAACACCTAGGGTTAAGGTATAACCCAGGTCAGGGGTGTTACATATATATTAGGAAAATATTAGGCAACATTTCCCCGCTGTTCTCTAAGTACATATGTACTTAGAGAACAAATGGGGAAATGCCAACAAACACATGTGATGTCATTCTTATATATAATAAATGTGTACCACCTATCCCATCCTTGAACACCTAATCTCACTAGTAAGTGTATAATGTGTATTGGGTTTTCAAGAAAATTTCGGCAGCATTTCCCCACTGTTCTCTAAGTACATATGTACTTAGAGAACAAACGGGGAAATGCTACCAAAATTTTCTCAAAAACCCAATACACATTATACACTTACATCCTAAGTGAGATTAGGTGTTCAAGAACAGTCCCAAACCGGGGACTATCCAAGATTTACTCCTAATGAGTCAATCTTGGACGGGTTTCTAGGCCAACAAACACAATAATAGATATCTACAATGAAGCCGGACTCCATACAAACAATATATAATTTAGTGATTGTTCATTCTAATTTATACCAATGTACAAGTAATATAAAAAACAATGATTGTTCACATTCTAGGCCAACAAACATATGTGATGTCATTCTTATATATAATAAATGTGTACCACCTATCCCATCCTTGAACACCTAATCTCACTAGTAAGTGTATAATGTGTATTGGGTTTTCGAGAAAATTTCGGCAGCATTTCCCCGCTGTTCTCTAAGTACATATGTACTTAGAGAACAAACGGGGAAATGCTACCAAAATTTTCTCGAAAACCCAATACACATTATACACTTACATCCTAAGTGAGATTAGGTGTTCAAGAACAGTCCCAAACCGGGGACTATCCAAGATTTACTCCTAATGAGTCAATCTTGGACGGGTTTCTAGGCCAACAAACACAATAATAGATATCTACAATGAAGCCGAACTCCATACAAACAGTATATAATTTAGTG
Source organism: Alisma plantago-aquatica (assembly GCA_963693085.1). Taxonomy (NCBI): domain Eukaryota; kingdom Viridiplantae; phylum Streptophyta; class Magnoliopsida; order Alismatales; family Alismataceae; genus Alisma; species Alisma plantago-aquatica. The sequence goes on from OY856412.1 coordinate 1,150,669,775, forward strand.
ATTGTTCATTCTAATTTATACCAATGTACAAGTAATATAAAAAACAATGATTGTTCACATTCTAGGCCAACAAACACATGTGATGTCATTCTTATATATAATAAATGTGTACCACCTATCCCATCCTTGAACACCTAATCTCACTAGTAAGTGTATAATGTGTATTGGGTTTTCAAGAAAATTTCGGCAGCATTTCCCCGCTGTTCTCTAAGTACATATGTACTTAGAGAACAAACGGGGAAATGCTACCAAAATTTTCTCAAAAACCCAATACACATTATACACTTACACCCTAAGTGAGATTAGGTATTCAAGAACAGTCCCAAACCGGGGACTATCCAAGATTTACTCCTAATGAGTCAATCTTGGACGGGTTTCTAGGCCAACAAACACAATAATAGATATGTACATGTTAGGGTTTCATCACAATTGATGTTAGGGTTTAAACAATGTTAGGGTTTAATCAAATCAAATTAGGATGCTAGAATGGACAAGTTTAAATCAAATTAGGATTTAAATTAGGGTTCCAATAGGATTCAATTTTAATTAATTTTTATGTGAAAGATGTAATATTATAATACATACAATGGCAATGAAATGAAACCCTAATTGTATTGGAACTCATAAAAGGATGTCTCAAAGGTTGAATCTAATATATGCATCCTAAAAAAGGTATCACATCACAAATGTGCATTTCAATAATCATATTTTATTTCCTTCCAATTAGTGTGGGTGCCAAGTTTGGAATTGTTTTCTAATCATGGGTCCCTTAATTTTATTTAGGATAGAAGATAAAATCAAGGATTTCAAATAGTATAAGGCGCACCCCCAAATGTAGTAGGCGCACCCACTACTACAGAAACCCTAACATTACACAGCTAGTTCACCTTATTTAACCCATGGATACTTCTAGTACTTATGTATTGGACTAACGATGCTTGATACTTAAACACTCAAACAGAGTTTGTATAGTGGCTTCAGATTCATGTATACATGTTTCACAACTCTTCCTCCTTTATATGTCTAACCTTAAGATTTTGATAGGTGAGGAGGTGGTATTAGTATCTGTCTTGGTAGGTGGCATTAGGTTGTAGATGTTTATTATCATATTGTCATGTTCTTATTGTAATTAGCTAGAGAACTATACCTACCTATGTACAGAGTTGTACCCATTTAACTTCTCCATCTTTTTTTTGTGAAAAACACTCAACTATTGATACCAAAAAAACTTTGGGCATTTACAGACAACACACCTGACCAAACGTAAAGAACAAAAGGAGAAAGTATCCCACACAGGGGATCAAAACATCTCCAAATAGCAAGACCATACACAACCAAGGAACAGGCTCATACACACAAAGAGAGCAGGAAAAAAAATACAGGGGATAGCTCATACATCAACCTAGATAGATAGCCCTGACACTAGCATTAAAACATCCTATAAAGAGTGCTCAGGCCACTAGCTAGAAGACCACATCAACAAACCCTGCAATAGACCTACCCTACTACAGTAAAACTCACCATATGGAACGAATGGATGAGAATAGGTAGATGTTTTTGAGCATGGGCTTGACATCAGCCAAGTTATGTTGTGGAACGAGGAGATGAGACTGTTACTGAATGGAAAGAATGGCAGAGGAAGGGTTTGATGCTAGTACCTTGTGAGCAGCAGAGTTAGGGCGTGAGCAAGGAGACGCAGAGCAGCAACAAGGAGGAAGGAACGGGCGGCGGCGGCGGCGGCGGCGGCGCAGAGCAGCAGTAGGAGCAGGATCGTCGGCGAGCAGGAGCGGCGGTGGCGGCGACGCAGAGCAACAACAGGAGTAGGATCGTCGGCGAGCAGGAGCGGCGGCGAGCAGGTGTCCAACGGCGGCAGGAGCGGCGACGAGCAGGAGTGGTGGCGGAGAAGGGGGCGCCGGAGAAGGGGAGCTGAAGAAGAAATCGCCAGAGAGAAATCGGTGGCAGCAGAGAAATAGGGAAATCGCTCGCAATGAAATAGAAGAAAGGGGAAGAGTCGGGCGATCGAGGGTAATGAAGTTCCCAAATAGCGTCGGTTGTTTAAAACAACCGACGCCTAAACATCTTTAGCGTCGGTTGTTTGAAAAAACCGACGTCCAATTGGACGATATTTTCATGAAATTATTTGGCGGGAACCACTTTCAGCGTCGGTTATACAAGGATAACCGACGCTGAAAGTGACACTTTTTGTGCAAATTTTCATCGCACATAGGCGTCGGTTTCTACGTATATAACCGACGCTGAAAATGACACTATTTTTTTGATCAAAATATGGATTTCGCGGGCGACTTTACGCGTCGGTTTGTTATAAACAACCGACGCTTAATACAAAGCGGTACCCGTGTCTGGCTGGTCTTCGAATATAGACGTCGGGTTGCTTGAACAACCGACGCCGTAAATGTTAGGCGTCGGTTTTCCTTAATAACCGACGCCCAAAAAAGTGACACTGAATGCTATTTCTGTAGTAGTGCTCCATGTTCTGTTTCTATATTGTTTAGTGACCATAATGCGCTTGAGTTTGAAAATGTAAAACAATAATTGTTGGATAAATTGGATATTATGATAAATCCCTTTGTTTCGATGATGACAAACATTTCATTCTTATTAATCTAACGAGCTACTTAAGTGTGCAGGAACAAGGTGATGACAAAGTTCTAGGGAATCCTTACGCTTGAATGTTTATAAATGTCATGCAATGTAATCATATGTAAACTTGTACAAACATATAATGTACAAGTACTTAGACTTCATGTAAATCAAGCGTTAGATCTCCCTAACTAAACACTACACTTAGTTAGGACATCTCCTTCTAATAGGATAACATAATGCACACTCATGCACTCACTTAGTATCTTAATTGAAAGATTGAAAACAGAGTCAATCTCGGTCGACCACACTCCTCGACCGAGACACTCTCGGTCGACAAACTTCTCGACCGAGATTGACCAAAAGTAGTCGTTAGACACAGCAGTTGACAGTTGCAAATAAACGTTAATCCAGAGAGCCTGTCGGTCGAAAAATCCTCGACCGACCGGGCATCTCGGTCGACAAGTCCTCGACCGAGATGGTCTCTGACAGCAACTGCAGAATTAATTAACTAGTCGTTGCTAATGCGCCTAACTTATTCCTAACGGCTAGTTAAGCACTAGGAACCCCCTAGAAGTTGTCTAGAACGTCCTTAAGCATACTTAGGCCATTCCTATAAATAGGACAAGCCATAGGACACTAGAATACACTTATATACTCAATTGTGCAATCTTTGAGCATACACAACATTGGCAATCTGTTTAGAGCAATAGTGCAATTCCCACACTTGTTATACATTCATATTGCTACCGTTTCGTGTCCTATAGACTAGGATCTCCTACACATAATAATCACATTGCTATATATCTTGGTTGGGAGATCCAAACGCTTGATATAGGAAAATCAAGCCTTGTGCTTACAACGGTATTGTAATTTCTGTATTTCTTTCTTGTTCCTATTTATTCCTTGTACTCTCCTTGCTACTCCTAGGGTTGGAGGCTGCGGATTGGAGAGGGTGGACTTCTCAGGTGGAGAAGGGGACTTCAAGCTACTTCAAGAAGGCTATCGCACGGGAAGCTACTTCAGAAGGCTGGTGCAACGGGTGTTGGTGCATCTACTTCAAGGGAAGGCTGCTTCGAGTTGGGCGATTACTTCTAGGTGAAGGCTGCTTGAAGGGTTTAGGGAAAAGAAATGTATTTTATGTAAAGTCCTTGCGAGGTAATAAAATAATTTCTTTTCAAATCCCGGTTGGGTAAGCAACCGGGTAGTGGACTGACTACCTTAGTATTTGCTAAGGCTAGGAACCACTCTAAACCCTTGTGTCTCTTTGTCTAATCTTTCTTTGTGGTTGCTTGAGTTTAAATTATTTTAAAATCTCTATAAAACTCTATTCACCCCCCTCTAGAGGTTTTCAATTGGTATCAGAGCTAGGCTTCAAGGAGCCCTAACAAGGTCTTGAAGAGATAAAGGAAGGAGGTGACTACAACCACAAGAAAAGGAGCATGGACCAAAGTTCGACAAGTTGCAATTGGTGCTTAGGAACAAAGCACTCTACATCTAAATGTCCATGGAGGTCAAAGAAAGGAGATGCACATAAAGAGTGTTTCGTTGCTACAATAAGTGAGGAAGAAGAAGAAGAGGTAAGATTGCTTGATTTACCCAAGGAGGAGTTAGTTGCTATTATTGAAGAAACATATAATAAATATGTTGAATGCAAAAAGAAGTTAAAGAAATTCAGTAAAGAGAATGATGATCTAAATGCTAGACTTCTTGCTCTTACATCCGAAAATGACGATTTATATGCTAAATTGAATACTCTTGGTTTTGAAAAAGATAGCATTATGTTTGATAATCGTACCTTGAAATCATCTCTAAGTAACAGTGAAGTAAAGATCTTTACTCTAGAAACAAACTATGATCTTCTATGTCAAGAAAAAGCTGAATTGCTTATAAAATTAAATGATTTTCAAAAACAACCTATATTGTGCACCCATGTAGATTATGACAATATAGTGAAAGAAAGAAATATGTTATCATCCAATCTAGACCAAGCAAAATTAGATATCAAGAAAAGAATGGATGAGATCGTTAAGTTGCAACAAGAAGTTAGTAAGTTAAGCAACAATGGAATCCTTGATAGAATATTAGAAAATTCCTATCATCAAATAGGGAGAAGAGGACTAGGTTATAAGCCTAATGAGAAATCCCATCAACAACCTAGAAGAACACAAGCGAGTCAATCCGCTTATATACCTAGAGGCACAAAAATGTATATACCCAAGAATAACCTAGATCAAAACTATAGAAAAAGGCTTGAGGTTGATTCAATTTGTTGTCATTATTGCTCACGCCTTGGACATTATTCTTTTTCATGCCCATACAAGAAAAAGCATGTCGAAATGGTATGGGTTCCAAAAACCCCAAATTAAATAGGTTCGACTAAGTTGAGATATGACCATAGACCTTAATTTGTATATCCTTATGTCTATCTCAACTTAACATTTAGGGATAACAAAATCAAAAATTAAAAAGATTTAATAGCACCTTGATACACATACGTTTATCTCAAACTGCTGTAAATCTTTACATTGTATGTGAAAATTATTCTTGAAAGATTCTATTTAATCATTCTTTTATTGCACATTTCTTTTTCAGAAATACTTGCAATGAATAAAATGTTTCAAATAAATTTTTGTGTGCTTTTATATTTTAGTCTATCCAAAGTAATCTTAAATTCATGAATGGATATTATTCTTGAATATGCTTCACCATATTTGATGTCCTTATTAAGCTCTCATAATTAGTACACTTTAATGTGTCTCAAATTGATATTTGCAAGCTATCTGCAGAACTCATACTTCGCATATGAATGATTCATACTGGAAACCTGCAGAATATGCCTCTTGGTTAAAATAAAATTTGACCAAGGGGCGCTATGGTCGTAATCAAGGGCGACCTAAAATAAACTTTGATAAAAATTGTTTATTTGAACATTATTTTATTGAACTTTATCTTAGCATATTTTTAAATCAAAACATCAAATCATTTGTGGTAATTAGAAGCCTTAAATATTATTACTCCCTTGGAATATACATATGCTCTACAAAAATGTTCTATGATTTACATTAAGATTCAGCCAAAAATTGAACTCAGTAAGCTAGTCGGTCGACAAATGCTCGACCGAGAACCACTCGGTCAGCCCATCTCACTCGACCGACAAATTCTAAATAGACTCAGTATCAGACAAACTGTCGGTCGACGAGTGCTCGACCGAGACAATGTCGGTCGACAAGCGCTCGACCGAGAAATAGCCGTTGGATATGACCGTTGCGACCCGACCGTTATGACCGTTTTCTTTACCGTTGGAGGACCAAGTGGCGCGTCTGCAACTCGACCGTTGCGGACGCTCGGTCGACGAGTCGTCGACCGACCGGGTCGCTGGAATTCTATAAATAAGTGCAAAAACGAGCCACTTACTCACACTTGCATTTCCTTGCTTCCATAGTCCATCTCTAGTGCAATTTCGTGCAATCCTTCAGCACTCTTACTCTCAAATCTTCCTTGCTTCTTCTCCACTCTCAAGAAACACAATGGCCTCATCATCAACTGTCCGTGGGAAGAAGAAAGTTGCTGGAAGAAAAAGAAGAGAAGAGAGGGAAGCCACTCCGCCACTGACGATCATCAATGACATAGCTTTCGTCGACGGAGATGCTGGAGATAGATACTTTCGGCTTTCCTCTAAAGCTCCTCTTCCCCGACGTCCGGTCGAAGTGATGGACTTCATCAACATAGTCGACCTGGAGCATCTCTTTGGAGTACAAAAGCTGAAGGACTTCATCAATCCATCCTTTCCTTCCTATTCTATTAAGGTAGTCAACGAATTCTATGCCAATCTTCTATCCCACACCGAAAATGACACCACTTTCTTCTACACCATGGTCAATGGGCATAGTTTTAAATTTTCCGAAGGGGATATTCTTGACATGCTTGAAATTGATATAGATGAATATGAAGATTTCCTTGACCTTTCCACCGGCAATCCAATAAATTTATTTTCTCATGATGACCACACCACTAGTCTTAGTGATATAAAAAGAGCCATATTTCAAGCCAATACCACTTGTCATGAAGATAGGGGAACCTATTATGCAATAAACCTAAAACTGGCATGTAGAATAGTAAACCTCATTGTTTCCACCAACATACATCCACGAGCCAATAAATCCGAGGTTCCTATCTTCCGTATGTGTCTAATTTATGCTATCATAAAAGAAATTCCCATCAACTTCATTCGCATAATACTTAAAAATATGCTTGAGTTTTCTGGCAACCCACCATATGCCGATTTTGTATGCCAGATTACTCAACATTTTCTTAAGTCAAACATTGAAGATATGGGATACATATGGGAGCGTAGACCACCAAAGATAAGTAAGAACACCGTAGAGAAGATGGGAATTGACTTTGGCCATAAAAGGGCAAGAGTAGAAGGAGAGTCATCACATCAGGATATACCAGCCCCTCCTCCTACTAACCTTTCCATTGATCCCATCCAAAATACCCTTACTTATATTGCTGGCTCCCAATACCATCTTAGTAGACAATTAAACTACAATCACCATGCCATGACATACTTAAATCAAAGAATGCAAAACCTTTCTCCTGGCCAAACCGATGAATATCCGCATTCTTTAAACCCTGGCATGCTCGACCCATTTAACCCCTCATACAACTACTATCAACCTCCACCTTCACCATCAATGGATCTTGCACATACTCAATTTTCTTCCATACAATTGCAAGACATAGCTGCTCACTTCCGTTTTGACCGAGTTCCCACTTTCCTGGAAGCATATGCGTTGACTACAACTGGTGCTTTGGATTGGAAAACTCTGGTCCAATACTATGGAGCCGAGCCATTTCTTGGGAAAGATCCGGACATTGATGTAATTCTTAAATCTTTCCTGTGAAGTGTTGGTGTTGTAATAGTTGTATTCTATATGATTGTAATCTTCTTCATGCTATTGAATGAAATTTGCCATTTTTATTTGATTCACATGGTTATTTGTTTGGCTTATGATGACATCTTCAAAATATGGGTTATCAGTTCATTATTGTAGAGCATAACAAATAAGGGAATAATAATAATTAAAACAGGCAACTATTACAAATTAAAATTAAATTTTCAAATAACAAAATAGTTCTCCAGAAACATTCTCGGTCGAGAAACTAGTCGACCGAGAACATTGTCGGTCGAGCAATTGTCGACCGACTGGGTTTCTGTTTTTCCAGATTGACATAATTGCATACATCTTTGTTAAAATCTTGGACATTTTATATATTTGCTCAGTATTCAAACTTTCATTTGAGATATCTATCGAAGGGGGAGCAAAGCATAAGAAAAAGGGGGAGATCATTAAAACTTTGATCATTGTTTAAAAGAAGCTTACAAAAACTTTGTAATCACTATGTGTAACTGAATATTTTCAAGAAAGTTATGAATTTATTGAAATTAGTATCTTGTACTTGAAGGAACTCTCTACCCACAATGGGGCTTAACATCCCTTGCATTTGGATGGAGACATTTTTAGGTACTCTAAGCTTAGAGGATTCTCATTTAATCTAGGGCTTAACATCCTTTGATATATGAGAAATCCATATATATTTCATCATATGCTTAAAGGTATCTCTTTTCATTTCAAGGCTTAACACCCTTTGCGAATGATTGAGAAACAAATTGTGGATAAGTTAGATAAAAATCAATGTTCCTAATAGGATATCTAATTAAGGGGGTGCATCATATTAAGGGGGAGAAGAAAAATAAAACATTCAACTTGGATATTTTTGAAATGACAAAGGGGGAGAAAGAATATAAAAATATATATAAAAGAGTTTCATCACATCTGGGCCAGCACTTACTTGAAAAACATAAATGGCTACAAAAGGTAAATTTTCAGGTATGAAACTCATATACTTTATATTTCCTTATTTCATATTTAGGAAATGTTTGTCATCTTCAAAAAGGGGGAGATTGTTGGATAAATTGGATATTATGATAAATCCCTTTGTTTCGATGATGACAAACATTTCATTCTTATTAATCTAACGAGCTACTTAAGTGTGCAGGAACAAGGTGATGACAAAGTTCTAGGGAATCCTTACGCTTGAATGTTTATAAATGTCATGCAATGTAATCATATGTAAACTTGTACAAACATATAATGTACAAGTACTTAGACTTCATGTAAATCAAGCGTTAGATCTCCCTAACTAAACACTACACTTAGTTAGGACATCTCCTTCTAATAGGATCACATAATGCACACTCATGCACTCACTTAGTATCTTAATTGAAAGATTGAAAACAGAGTCAATCTCGGTCGACCACACTCCTCGACCGAGACACTCTCGGTCGACAAACTTCTCGACCGAGATTGACCAAAAGTAGTCGTTAGACACAGCAGTTGACAGTTGCAAATAAACGTTAATCCAGAGAGCCTGTCGGTCGAAAAATCCTCGACCGACCGGGCATCTCGGTCGACAAGTCCTCGACCGAGATGGTCTCTGATAGCAACTGCAGAATTAATTAACTAGCCGTTGCTAATGCGCCTAACTTATTCCTAATGGCTAGTTAAGCACTAGGAACCCCCTAGAAGTTGTCTAGAACGTCCTTAAGCATACTTAGGCCATTCCTATAAATAGGACAAGCCATAGGACACTAGAATACACTTATATACTCAATTGTGCAATCTTTGAGCATACACAACATTGGCAATCTGTTTAGAGCAATAGTGCAATTCCCACACTTGTTATACATTCATATTGCTACCGTTTCGTGTCCTATAGACTAGGATCTCCTACACATAATAATCACATTGCTATATATCTTGGTTGGGAGATCCAAACGCTTGATATAGGAAAATCAAGCCTTGTGCTTACAACGGTATTGTAATTTCTGTATTTCTTTCTTGTTCCTATTTATTCCTTGTACTCTCCTTGCTACTCCTAGGGTTGGAGGCTGCGGATTGGAGAGGGTGGACTTCTCATGTGGAGAAGGGGACTTCAAGCTACTTCAAGAAGGCTATCGCACGGGAAGCTACTTCAGAAGGCTGGTGCAACGGGTGTTGGTGCATCTACTTCAAGGGAAGGCTGCTTCGAGTTGGGCGATTACTTCTAGGTGAAGGCTGCTTGAAGGGTTTAGGGAAAAGAAATGTATTTTATGTAAAGTCCTTGCGAGGTAATAAAATAATTTCTTTTCAAATCCCGGTTGGGTAAGCAACCGGGTAGTGGACTGACTACCTTAGTATTTGCTAAGGCTAGGAACCACTCTAAACCCTTGTGTCTCTTTGTCCAATCTTTCTTTGTGGTTGCTTGAGTTTAAATTATTTTAAAATCTCTATAAAACTCTATTCACCCCCCCTCTAGAGGTTTTCAATAATCACAACATTATTGGCTAATTGAAAGAACCTGGTTGAATCTACTCACATGTACATCAATCACTCGTAGTGACTAGTAGGAACTCAATGTAATTCCACAATTAGGTTTGATACTATTTGTTGGTATTGTAATTTTTTAACATTATAGCAAGAATAAAAATATTGAGTTGTGTAATTAATTTGATTGGAGTTTGATTCCATATAGTGAAAATTACTATAATCATATCAGTGATTCAATTGGAAAATTGTTTTTTAATGAAAATTATCTACAAATCTAAATATCGATATGGTGTTGGACTTAGTTTTATTAATCAATATTGGTTCTAGGTTGAGAGGTCTGATCAAAATCTAAATTCAGATTCGGGCAGATGCACTGAATACTAGTTACTTTTTACATGCTATTTTGATTATGTATTCAATGCACTTTTTTTTAATTAAGCCAGGGGACCATCTATTCACCCCACTCCCCTCGTGTGGGCACAAAATAAAAGCAAACATACATCTCCTGCTGAATAGCAGGTAAAACCCCACATATCACACCAACACACACCACAAAAAAAAACTAGGCCGCACAAACAGCCCACATCCCCTCTTACCTCTCTCTCCGCAACACAATATAAGGCATCTTGTGTTTCTCAAGAAACACCATGCCCCTAATCCTACCAGGAACATCCCTTATATCAGAAACAACAAGCAGTTCATTCAAATGCATACCCCATCTCCCTATCTTCTTCGGGATCGAATTGATAACTTTATGCACTAACGATCCAGCAATGTCCCTCTCCGCAATGATCTCCTTCACCTCTTTGATCAAATTGACGATCTTCCAAGGGGCAACATCAGCTCCCCACAACATACCATAGACCGAACGATCATCAATCTCCACACTAGAGATGTGTAAAAACTGATCTTCCGCAAACTTAACACCAACAGCGCACGCTTGTACAAGCGCGATCTGGTAACAATCAGTCGTCAACCAAGCTCTAGTAATTTGACAGATAGCAGCATGATGGTTCCTAACAATCCCAGCCATCCACCATCTATTACGTCCATAGAAATCACGGTTCTGCCCAACCGCAATGTTCAGCTTCAGACTATAAATGTCAGGATTCATCCACCTCACCAAACTAATCTCCTTCAGCATGTACATAGGATCCTCCACCCCATAGGCCTTAATCCTATTATGAAAAGAAGAATCAGCTATGCGAGTGAATCTTTTCTGCTTCATCAAGGCATTTATCTGATATATCAACCAATCCACCTCCCTGTTCCAGAGGATCTTCCTATTATCATATCTAGCCGCACACCTCATCTGCCAAATACAGTAAGGAATAATGGTGGCCATGCACGCCACAAGCCACAGCTGCACATCATTAGAACTACCAAAAGAGCAAGCATCAATCAAAGACATCCGATCCGTGGGAGCAGGATAATCTGTAATCTCAGTGAACCTGGTCCAGAAAGACGTGGCAAGCTGACTATGGAACATAAGATGGTCAACATCTTCCACACTTGGCTCATCACAACAATCACACCGGGACGCTAAAGCAATACAACACCTGGCAACGTTCTCATCAGTTGGGATAGCATTCTTCATCATCTTCCAAATGAAAGCACACGCCTTAGGTGAATTGACATGCCATATCATGTGAAGTCCATGCGGTCCATCATAACTCGTACTCCCCAAGATCGTCTTGGCAGAGCGAACGGAGAACTGTCCTCTCAAATTCGGTATCCAAATGGGATAATCATCCGTGTATGATACCTGTTGACCCGCCTTTCTAATAAGCTCCACCCCATGCTCGTCGAGGACCTGCTGTAAAGATGGCCAATCCCATCCACTACCATGAATCCAAAAATCATGCACCAAAAAAGGTTGGTTGCGATCACTGTTAAACCGTGCGTGATCAAACAACCTCTCATCACACCACAAGAAATCCCAAAACGGAAAATTTCCCCTCCCAACAATCCAACGGCAGTGAGGATAGATGCTCGAGAACATATTCCAAACTTTCTTCCAATAGGGAGACGCATTCGATCTATACTTCAGATGATGGGGATATAAAGCTGAACGACCAACCGCTCTATTCGCATACTTGGCGCTGCAGAACTTGGCCCATAAAGTGTCTCCAACAATCATCTCCCAACACGCCTTGGCCACAAAAGCGTTGTTAATGCTGCGAGTATTAGACAACCCAAGACCACCTTGTTTCATAGACACCGCCACTCTGTCCCAGCTGACCCAAACCTTCCTGTGGACGTTGGCACGATCCGCCCAAAGGAATTTAGAGAACATGGCATCAAGACGAGAAGCAATACCATCCGGAATACCAATAGCAGTCGCTGCATACACCATAGTAGAAGATAACACATGTGCAATCAAAAGCTTCCTGCCTGCAAAAGATAACAGCCTGGACTTCCACAAAGCAATCTTATGAGAAACCTTCTGAATAAGATAGTCAAAGTCATAAATCAAACTCCTTCCAGCTCTAATCGGCACTCCCAAGTAAACAAAATGATCAACCACATTATCCATCTGAATAGTTGCGCCTATATCCATCTTAGTAGCCAGGTCTTTGTTGCCAACAACACAAGAAGACTTCAACCTGTTAATCCTCTGGGCCGACGCACTCTCATACATATACAGAAGCACCTGAATCTCATCCATCGTGTTAGGAGTAGCATTCACACAGATCATAATATCATCAGCATAACTCAAAAAGAAAGGAGAAATCCCATTTCCCCTAGTGTGAAATCTCGCCACTCTCCTCAAGTCCCCCATAAGCGCAATCCTTCTGCATAGGATTTCTTCAAACAAAATGAACAGAAATGGAGAGATGGCATTACCTTGTTTCAGCCCCCTAAGCAAAGGGAGAAAACCCGAGGATTCTTCCCCAATCGTAACCGTCGCCCAAGAGTTAGAGAAGAAACTAATACATAACTCGATGAACTCCTTGACAAACCTGAACCTCACCATTATCCGCTCTAGGACATCCCACTTAATCTGATCATAAGCCTTAGACATATCAGGCTTTATCATGATGTTCGGCCTCTCACCCCCATAGTAAATATCATGCATCAGCTCCTTCACCAACCGGACATGGTGAGTGATCTCCCTCCCTCTAATGAACGCCGCCTGATCCTCAGAAATCAAAGCCGACATCAAATAGACCATCCTGTTACTAATAACACGAGCAAGAATCCTCAGCGCCACATTCTCTACAGAAATCAGGCGGAAATCCTTCTCCAGGAGTGTCGGATCGTCCTTCTTAGGAATAAGCACAATACGGCAACAGAAAAAGCTACGGTGACAATTCTGTCTAAGGAAAAAAGCTTCAGTGAGCCTCATAAAATCATCTTTTATATACTCCCAGGCAGCCATATAAAACGGAATAGTAAAACCATCAGGACCAGGAGCAGAAAACTTGTCCATTTGGCTCATAGTATCAAACACCTCGGTCGCACTAGGAACAACAGTAAGAGACATATTATCATCCATAGACACAACCTCCGGTATACTAGCTAATAACTCCTCCAAAACATCATCATCATGAGGTACCATCTTGCTGTAAGCATTCCTATAAAAATCAGCAGCACACGACGCAATCTCCTGCTGGTCAGTCACCCGTACCCTCGATGGTAGAGTGATGCATCTAACTCTCTTATTCCTTCTACGAGACTTCACAACAGCATGGTAGAACTTTGAATTGCGCTCACCATCGTTCAACCATTGGATCCGAGACTTCTCTTTCCATACATTCTCCTGCATATCTAAAACCTCTTGAAGCTCAAACTCCACAATCCTCAAAGCTGTCTCATTGTCCATGCATGGGTACTCATCAAAGGCAGTTTGGGTAACGTGGACCACATCCTCTAGATCTAGGATCTTTTGGATTACGTCCCCAAAGGTCTTCCTGCTCCAAGACTTTAAAACCTCTCGCATCTTTCGAAGCTTATAGTAGAAAACATTTGACGGGTGCCCCTCTCTGGAATCATCCCAAGTATCCGCAATGATCTTCAGACACTCCTCATGCTGCAGCCACGTCTGCATGAAAGCAAAAAAACTCTTCTTTCTGACAGTAGCCAAATTCCCAGACTTGTACAAAATCGGGCAATGATCCGACACTCTATAACGAGTAAGATGAGTCGTACTGGAATCCGGTCGCAGAGCTTCCCATGTATCATTCAGCAATATTCTATCAAGTCTTTCCCAGATAGTAGGCGTATTGTACTGCTTATTGACCCACGTGAATCTGCTACCCTCAAACTGCATCTCCTTAAAGTAACCGCTCTGGATAAAGGCGTTGAAGTCAACAATTTCCTGAAAGCTCCTGTTGTTTCCCCCTCTCTTCTCCTGATCACTTCTAATGATATTAAAATCACCTGCTAGAAGCCAACTACTATCGCCAATGACACCCGACATCTCAAGAACGTCTTCCCAAAGAGACCGCCTGCAAATGTAGCTGCAACTTGCGTAGACCGCAGTAACAAAAAATATATTGCCCCTCTCATCAGTATATCTCAACGTCACATGCTGCCTATGACATTTCACAACCTCCGACTTGAGAGTGCTATCCACATAGCACCAAATTTTACCCCCTTCATCTGAATTATCAGTCACCCAATCCAAATTAACAATGTCCAGAAGTTCTTCCGCCACCCGAGCATGTAGAAAAGGCTCAAAAATACACACAATCCTGGGCTTATGCCTCCTGCATAACCTACCCAAGACCTTTCTCATCTTATTATTCGTCGCTCCCCTAATATTCCAGAAAAGGTAGTTTGAGTCCATGGACTAAAAACAACCGACAACAACACCTCCTCCTTCAGAAATTCCTATCTCTTTCCTCCCGAACATCATAAGCAAACGGAAGTTCACCTTCAGATAACCTTCTTCTATGACCAGCTCTGTGTGAAGTACCCATACGCCCATGCTGACCCATATGCTCCTCACGGCCGAAATCTTCATGATATCTACCATCTTTCTCACTGCCTATGTGTATGTAGTCACACAGGCTTCTATCATGGAGCATCTTCCATGTACCATCTTCATCAAACACAATCCTACGTGGAGCGACCTGCTGTGTTATACACTCAGCTACCTCACCACATGGTTCAGATTGTGGCGGCATCTACTGTTCCTTCTCATGTTGTACATTCTCACTATCTCCCCCATCATGCACTATCATCATCTGTCCACCATCACTAGCATATCCGGCTACGTCTGCATTCCGATTAACAGCCAACACATGCAACGGAATGTCAAGGTCACGGCCAACCTCCGTCAGCGAAAAAAGATTTGAACCAGGTTCCCCCCGAGCTACCATCTGCAAGTGCACGCTAGACCTTCTGTTGCCATATGTCAAAGTAACATATTGAGGTACATCTTCATTGAAAGCCTCAACTAGCACCAGTATACCAGCAATGTCATCGGGTCCTCTCATCCACCCAGAGGCCACTACCAATCTCCCAAAGCTATTCACAATGTCGTCTATCACCTTGTCATCCCGACATACAATAGGTAAATCTTCGATCCAGAACCATATCGCCTCCTTTCTAGCACATTTCTCACCTTCCTCCATCCTATGCAAGCTAATATCAAACCCTTTGAACCCCATCATCTTGGAACTGGCTGCAGCCTGTGCTTCCTTCACACTACTGAAAAAGACGACTGCTTTGCGCTTAGAGAATCTGTAAAGATCTGTGGCATGCTTCCACACATTCTTCAGGAAAGGGGATAACTCCGTCCAAGACACCTGGGGTGGCCAGCGTATCTCCACCGCCTTGCACAAAGCTTGAGCCTTTCTTTTACGTTCCTCATCATCTGGCCCTAAATCAACGACTGTTCTCTTCGGAACATGCTGAGGTGCACCACGAGCCGGGATACCTACGTGCAAGGGTGGGAACACAGTCCTCGACATGATATCCGGGGGGGAAGGATGACGGATGCTTAAGTCAGCAGTACATCTTCGAGCAAGGTGACCCGGCCTGCGGCACTTGTAGCACACTTTCTCCCGATTGCATTGCGACTGCCAGTGTCCTTTCTCCAAGCACCTGTAACATGTGTCCCAAGGGACGCCACTCATCTGTGTGCATCTATCATTTTTGAATTCCTTCCTCATGCTCGGTCGATCATCTTCAACCCTCCGATTAGGGTTTATCGTCAGGCTTCTACTGTCCATAGCACTGCTGCCCCTTCCGTAGTATTGCCGCTCCTCTTCCACGCGTGGGATGCGGACAATCGACGCCAGCCTATGGTTGTGCGTCGTGTGATTATCCATCTGCTCTCGTACCGATGCTTGTGGAGGCGTGTTAACATGCCTTGGCGTGCTCGCATCCCCCAGCAATTGAGCCTGCGCCTCTCCACGAGAAGCCGAGCCTTCTCCACGCTCCACCATGTTGATCGCCGATGGCCTCGACTCGGATTGCACTAGCACCCTGACGTCAGGAAGGATTTCGTCGACTTGCACTGCTTGCGCCGCCAACACGGCTCTTCTCCCAGCGACGGCTTCCCGGGCTCTGCTACTTCCCCGAAACCCTTGGCTCCCGCACCCAGGACGGGCGTCGCTCATCTCCCCCGCGTCACAGGCTATGTAGACCACCGGGGGCGGAGTGCCGCACCGGTGATTAGGGCGCGACGACGCCGTCTCCTGATCGCCTCGGGATCACCCACCCTATATCAAACTACTACTACTCCTCTATTCAATGCACTTTTGCTAATTTTAATATTATTTAATGCATGATTTATGATTATTAGACTGTGAAATACATTTGCATCAAATATTTGTTATTTGTATCATTTCATAGTGATTTATCATCGTTTACATGACTTATGTTCTTTCTTGTTTAATTTTAGGAAAAATTAACAAGAATTGAATCATCTTGGTGCTACCCAGTAGCGTAGCCAGAGATTATAGTCAAGGGGGGCACCAGTAATGAAGGGCCTTTGATACGGATTTTGGGTAGGGCAGTATGCAGAATTTTTCAATAGAGTGCAGCCTTCTTTGCATTTAGTCAGTACGTCAATCTAAAATCTGGGTCGGGCTTGTGCCCTCCCAGGTCAATACGTGGCTACGCCACTGGTGCTACCCACATCCCTGTTGGTGGTACCGACAATTGAAAAAAAGAACATGGATGAATCAAAGAAACTTAATGGCACTGATAGAAGAATCAGCACTACCGATGTCGTCAATAGTAACTCATTCGAAGAGTCTCAGTGCCCCTAGGCTGAAACTACAAGGGAGGTGGAGGGATGTATTTTTAGTCACAATGTTCCCCTTTAGTATAAGCTCAATGGAGATAATTCTTAGCAAGGTGCTCAAACAAAGGCCATGACCCCTCAGGTGGATTTTCCTTGAAGGTGCCTCCAAATGATGAATCAACATTGTTTTGGCTCAACTCGAATATCCCAATGTAGAAAGCTTGAACCAACTGCCACAAGGGTACCTCATTATGGGGGCATTATATTTATATAAATTACATTAATCCGGACATTAATAGTCTATTCATTGAAATAAAAAAAAACATTTATGACCAATAGTACTTTCAAAAATCTATAAGTAGTTATATTCTTTTGTAATTATATCTAATAAGTAAATGGGGTATGACTTTGATTGTAAATATGTTTAATTTAGACAATAGTCTATCATATATGAAATTTATATAATGAGTTCTAAGCATGGTAGTTTTATGGATTGATGCCTATGGATTACATGTAGCCATCCTACACATTATCAAATATGTGGATAATTTTTTTTATACATACATATACATATATAATAATAATAATAATAATAATAATAATAACAAATATATCATTATTTTTACTATGCTTCTTGGGTTACATATGTTTGTTATTATCTTTGGAAACAAAGTAGTACAAAAATATTCATGTAGCTGCCACATAACAGAGGAAGAAAAGGAGGAAAATATTGATGTAGCTTCAACATTCCAAACTCATAGGTGGGTTTAGACTGTCAAATGCCTCCCCTTATATAACAGTTAACTTTTTCTTTTCACCTTCTAGTCCTTGATTTAGAGTAATGATATTTCAGGCCATAAAGACAAAGATATAAAGGCCCTGGCCTTCAAGGATGATGAGGGATCACAACTACGAAATGAGACATCTCCTTTCAATCATTACTAGAGCCCTAGGATGATGAGGGTGATGAGGGGACGTAATGCCAGTAGGAACTGGTGTTGATATTCTTATCGTTGTTGTCACAGATGACAAGGACATTGTTAATGTTGATTTTTATTAATATTTTAATGTTCTACTCTATTGTTTTAAGGGGAGCCAGCCCCAATTTGATACTTTTGAGCCAACCCATCGACATGGGTTTCGTATTTTTCAATACATGTTGTACATGAAATTTGTTTTTTCCTCCACAACTCTTCATAACGCTATCGAGTTTCTGACAATGGTGTCTTCTTAATAGATTTTGTGAATGCCTAAATAAAACCTATACTTGTATTGTACCAGCGTACTAAAGGCAAGGACTCACCTCCATCACAACTTTAGGCATGTGACTAACATATAAATAAGTACACAGTTATGGTTAAATCACAATCTGATGGTGAGGTTGAAATCATCTAGCTATTATGTGAGAAAAAACAAGGGTAGGAAATTCTCATAGACTAGTAATAAATCAAAAGGATGGTGTAGTCTGTGGTACGAGAAGAATACACCATTGTGATGGAACTCCTCTTAGCTAGAGGTCTCTCAACAAAATAAGTAGAACCACACATGCGGTAGTATCCAATCCTACTTTGGCGATCAACAAAATCACAACCTACTTTGTATGTTTCTTATTATCTACGACAGCAGAATAGTAAATAAACGGTCATAAAATAAAAAGAGGAGGAAAAGCTTCATGTATCCTCAATCTACTAAACTCATATGTGGAGGTAGGTAGTCCGGTGTCTCTCCTTATATAAGAGATAAATTTTTATTTTCTGCGTCTATTCCTCAATTTTAAAACTATGCTATTTCAACCCATAAAGACAAAGACGAAGGCCCTAGGGCCCTGGCCTTCAAGGATGAGGAGTGGTCACAACTACTAAATGGGCCATATCCTTTTAATCATTACTAGAAGCCTAGGATGAGGAGGCTTACGAGGGGATGTGATACCAGTAGTATTTGGTGTTGGTGTTCTTATCATTGTTGTAACAGGCGAAAAGGATCTTGTCGACGTTAGTTTGTTTTTCATATTGTTTTAATGCTCAAGTGTATTGTCTTAAGAGGAGCCTACTCCCATTTGACATTGTTGGGCCAACTCCTTGGCCTTGGATTCCTCTATTTAATACTTTTTTCTATGCAAAATTTTGTTTATCCTTTTCGTGCTATCCACGATCCATCATGTTTGTGATGATTGTGTCCTTTTAATATATTGTGTGAATGGCTATAAAAAAACCATGCTATTGTACTATACTTGCGTACGAAGGGCTATGAATCACCTCCATCCCATCCTTTACGAACGTGATTGGCATATAATTACTTAGTACATAATCGTGGTTAAAATCATAGTTCGATGCCAGTAATCACATTGAAAAAAGTCTGACTAGATGTGATTGGTATATATATGTTGGTAGGGTGACTAGATCCAATTTGTTGTTGTTATATCTGGTCTGTTGTGTTGTAAATTCTTATCTAGTGCTTTATTTTCTCTCTCCTCCTAATTTCACTCATAAAAGATAGATGTGTTGTTATAATTGGTCCAATTTATTGTTATCTCTGGTTTAGTCTTTTAACTTTTTAAGAGAGAGAAAATATAAGAGGAATAGAGGAAAGTACTACGATTGATTTTTTAAGTGAGTTCTTAACTCTATTTTAATTTGTTGTTATCTCATATCCAATTTGGTTTTATATTTGTTTTGTTATGTTATTACCTTTGATTTATTGTATCGTTAGCTCTAGGCCATTGTGTTGTTATTATATTTTTCAAAGTTTGTCAAAATTACTCTTGTTGTGACATTTTTTGTAACGATATATTTTTATTTAAAAAAAACACTAAAGATTGAAAGTTATAAGCAAAATAAATTTCTCTCACCTATATTATTCTTTTTTATGCAGTCCCTCTCATTGTTTAGATTGTGTATTATATTTTCTCAAAAGTATGCCCTCAATGATCTTGTTGTAACATATTTTGCATAAGAAATACAAAGATTTTTATTTTCTCACAAAATACATTACAGTTTGAAAGTTATTAACAAAAATATTTGCTTATTTTTTCTCTCCTACAATCATTCCCTCTGTTCCCACTCCCTCTCTCCCACATTTTCCATCAATCTATTTTCTTTGGTGAAAAGACACGCCCATTGGGATGACGCCTATAACAGACAAAAAAGTCATCTGATTTCTCATATTATACTTCCTCTATATAGGAATACTCTTTTAGCAATTATCTGTTGCAAGGGTTTCAATAGAAAGATTACGACTAGTTGCACATTCGTGCTTACTCACAAGGGATTTTTTTTTTATGTGTCAACATCTGAAAAGTTGGATTCCACACTTAACTTTTTGGTTTGTGTTATGTGAATTCATTTTGGAACACAGAATGGGACACATCTTTTCATTTTTTCACTACAAAACACAATGCAAATACATGAAATAATGTATTTTATTTGTTATGTCCTTTCTTTTGTGTAAAATGAAAAAAATATCCTACGTAAGTTTCAAAATTCTATCCACATGGAATATTCATTACTTTTTATATTTTCATGCCACATTTCACAAATCCACAACACCAGCCCACCAAAATCATTACATTTATTTAGATACGACATCATTTTCTTCTTGACATGAAATCACGAATTTAAATAAAATGACTGAGAAGTAATCTATTCAACAAGCTAAGAATGCCAATGATGAGAGGGGAAGGAGGATATAAATTTTAATATTCTAGTGAAAAAGGTGGGAGCACTTTAAGGAACTATATACCAAGAAGGATTTGTCATCAAAATTGATAATAAAACCACTCTCCCACTAGGTTATTAAAATTCATACAAAACTTAGCGGTGTGTATAATACATATAAATGTCAATAATGTCTTAAAAATTGAATACTTTTACAATAATGGGCCTACAAAAGACAAGCATAAAGTTAATTATGTAAAATATATAGAGACTTAGAGAAATATTATCTTGCAAGAAGATACAAAGCACAAGTAGTATACTATTCTACCCCACATGTCTTAATCATAATACTAATCACCCTAATTTGGATCCAAGTGCTCTAGATTGTGTATCACGATCGTAGTGTTGTGCACCACCTCTTATAGAAGGAAATTGTTTCCAGACCATGGCACTAGGAAGTGCAAGCACATGTCAACCCTATTGGATCCTACTAACTCCTTGATGATGTAATGACAAATAGAGTCTGGTTGGTCAAAAAAATAAATAAGCTCTGACCTTAGTTTTGACATTATGAATTGATTTCATATCTAAGATTGCATTTCCGAATCTAAACCAGTTCTAGTATGGGTTTAACTAGATAAATTATGTACATACTTATAAAAGGTTTACCCTTGTAAGCTTCCTCCATGTTCTATTTATGTATTGTTTAGTGACCATAATGCACTTGAGTTTGAAAATGTAAAACAACAATCACAAAATTATTGGCTAATTGAAAGAACCTGCTTGAATCTACTCACATGTACATCAATCACTCGTAGTTACTAGTAGGAACTCAATGTAATTACACAATTAAGTTTGATACTATTTGTTGGTATTATAATTTTTTAAAATTACAACAAGAATACAAATATTGAGTTGTGTAACTAATTTGATTGGAGTTTGATTCCATATAGTGAAAATGACTATAATCATACGGGTGTTTCCATTGGAAAATTGTTTTTAATGAAATTTATCTACAAATCTAAATATCCATATGGTGTTGGACTTAATTTTATTTATCAGTATTGGTTCTAGGTTGAGAGGTCTGATCAAAATCTAAATTCAGATTCGAGCTTATGCACTGAATATTAGTTACTTTTTACATTCTATTTTGATTATGTATTCAATGCACTTTTGCTCATTTTGATGTAATTTAATGCATGATTTAAGATTATTAGAATATGAAATACATTTGCATCAAATATTTGTTATTTGTATCGTTTCATAGTGATTTATCATCATTTACATGATTTATGTTCTTTCTTGTTTAATTTCAAGAAAAGTTGGCAAGAATTGAATCAACTTGGTGCTACCAACAACCCTGTTGGTGGTACCGACAATTGAAAAAAAAGAACATGGATGAATCAAAGAAACTCAATGGCACTGATAGAAGAATCAGTACTACCGACGTCATCAATAGTAACTCATTCGAAGAGTCTCAGTGCCCCTGGGCTGAAACTACAAGGGAGGTGGAGGGATGTACTTTCAGTCACAGTGTTCCCCTTTAGTAGAAGCTCAATAGTGATAATTCTTAGCTAGGTGCTCAAACAAGGGCCATGACTCCTCAGGTGGCTTTTCCATGAAGGTGCCTCCAAATGATGAATCAACATTGTTTTGGCTCACTCCACTAGCCCAATGTAGATAGCTTGAACCAACTACCACAAGGGTACCTCATGATGGGGGCATTATATTCATATAAATTACATCAATCGGGACATTAATAGTCTATTCATTGAAATAAAAAAATACATTTATGAGCAATAGTAGTTTCAAAAATCTATAAATAGTTATATTCTTTTGTAATTATAACTAATAAGTAAATGGGGTATGACTTTGATTTTAAATATGTTTAATTTAGACAATAGTCTATCATATATCAAATTTATATAATGAGTTCTAAGCATGGTAGTTTTATTGATTGAGGCCTATGGATTACATGTAGCCATCCTACACATTATCAAATATGTTGATAATTTTGTTTTATACATATATATATATATATATATATACAATAATAATAATAATAATAATAATAATAATAACAAATATATCATTATTTTTACTATGCTACTTGGGTTACATATGTTTCTTATTATCTTTAGAAAAAAAGTAGTACAAAAATATTCATGTAGCTTCCACATAACAGAGGAAGAAAAGGAGGAAAATATTCATGTAGCTTCAACATAATAAACTCATAGGTGGGGTTGGACTGTCAAATGCCTCCCCTTATATAATAGGTAACTTTTTCTTTTCACCTTCTAGTCCTTGATTTAGAGTAATGATATTTCAGCCCATAAAGACAAAGATATAAAGGCCCTGGCCTTCAAGGATGATGAGGGGTCACAACTACTAAATGAGACATCTCCTTTCAATCATTACTAGAGCCCTAGGGTGACGAGGGTGATGAGGGGACGTAATGCCAGTAGGAACTAGTGTTGATATTCTTATCATTGTTGTCACAGATGACAATGACATTGTTAGTGTTGGTTTGTTTTTAATATTTTAATGTTCTACTCTATTATTTTAAGGGGAGCCAACCCCAATTTGATACTTTTGAGCCAATCCATCGACTTGGGCTTCATTTTTATCAATACATGTTGTACATGAAATACATTTTTTCCTCCACAACTCTTCATAACGCTATCGAGATTATGATAATGGTGTCTTCTTAATAGATTTTGTGAATGCCTAAATAAAACCTGTACTTGTATTGTACCAGCATACTAAAGGCTAGGACTCACCTCGATCACAACTTTAGGCATGTGACTAACATATAAATAAGTACACAGTTATGGTTAAATCACAATCTGATGGTGAGGTTGAAATCATCTAGCTATTATGTGAGAAAAAACAAGGGTGGGAAATTCTCATAATTATCTTTGGAAACAAAGTAGTACAAAAATATTCATGTAGCTGCCACATAACAGAGGAAGAAAAGGAGGAAAATATTGATGTAGCTTCAACATTCCAAACTCATAGGTGGGGTTAGACTGTCAAATGCCTCCCCTTATATAACAGTTAACTTTTTCTTTTCACCTTCTAGTCCTTGATTTAGAGTAATGATATTTCAGGCCATAAGGACAAAGATATAAAGGCCCTGGCCTTCAAGGATGATGAGGGATCACAACTATGAAATGAGACATCTCCTTTCAATCATTACTAGAGACCTAGGATGATGAGGGTGATGAGGGGACGTAATGCCAGTAGGAACTGGTGTTGATATTCTTATCGTTGTTGTCACAGATGACAAGGACATTGTTAATGTTGATTTTTATTAATATTTTAATGTTCTACTCTATTGTTTTAAGGGGAGCCAGCCCCAATTTGATACTTTTGAGCCAACCCATCGACATGGGTTTCGTATTTATCAATACATGTTGTACATGAAATTTGTTTTTTCCTCCACAACTCTTCATAACGCTATCGAGTTTCTGACAATGGTGTCTTCTTAATAGATTTTGTGAATGCCTAAATAAAACCTATACTTGTATTGTACCAGCGTACTAAAGGCAAGGACTCACCTCCATCACAACTTTAGGCATGTGACTAACATATAAATAAGTACACAGTTATGGTTAAATCACAATCTGATGGTGAGGTTGAAATCATCTAGCTATTATGTGAGAAAAAACAAGGGTGGGAAATTCTCATAGACTAGTAATAAATCAAAAGGATGGTGTAGTCTGTGGTACGAGAAGAATACACCATTGTGATGGAACTCCTCTTAGCTAGAGGTCTCTCAACAAAATAAGTAGAACCACACATGCGGTAGTATCCAATCCTACTTTGGCGATCAACAAAATCACAACCTACTTTATATGTTTCTTATTATCTACGACAGCAGAATAGTAAATAAACGGTCATAAAAGAAAAAGAGGAGGAAAAGCTTCATGTATCCTCATTCTACTAAACTCATATGTGGAGGTAGGTACTCCGGTGTCTCTCCTTATATAAGAGATAAATTTTTATTTTCTGCGTCTATTCCTCAATTTTAAAACTATGCTATTTCAGCCCATAAAGACAAAGACGAAGGCCCTAGGGCCCTGGCCTTCAAGGATGAGGAGTGGTCACAACTACTAAATGGGCCATATCCTTTTAATCATTACTAGAAGCCTAGGATGAGGAGGCTTACGAGGGGATGTGATACCAGTAGTATTTGGCGTTGGTGTTCTTATCATTGTTGTAACAGGCGAAAAGGATCTTGTCGACGTTAGTTTGTTTTTCATATTGTTTTAATGCTCAAGCGTATTGTCTTAAGAGGAGCCTACTCCCATTTGACATTGTTGGGCCAACTCCTTGGCCTTGGATTCCTCTATTTAATACTTTTTTCTATGCAAAATTTTGTTTATCCTTTTCGTGCTATCCACGATCCATCATGTTTGTGATGATTGTGTCCTTTTAATATATTGTGTGAATGGCTATAAAAAAACCATGCTATTGTACTATACTTGCGTACGAAGGGCTATGAATCACCTCCATCCCATCCTTTACGAACGTGATTGGCATATAATTACTTAGTACATAATCGTGGTTAAAATTATAGTTCGATGCCAGTAATCACATTGAAAAAAGTCTGATTAGATGTGATTGGTATATATATGTTGGTAGGGTGACTAGATCCAATTTGTTGTTGTTATATCTGGTCTGTTGTGTTGTAAATTCTTATCTAGTGTTTTATTTTCTCTCTCCTCCTAATTTCACTCATAAAAGATAGATGTGTTGTTATAATTGGTCCAATTTATTGTTATCTCTGGTTTAGTCTTTTAACTTTTAAAGAGAGAGAAAATATAAGAGGAATAGAGGAAAGTACTACGATTGATTTTTTAAGTGAGTTCTTAACTCTATTTTAATTTGTTGTTATCTCATATCCAATTTGGTTTTATATTTGTTTTGTTATGTTATTACCTTTTATTTATTGTATCGTTAGCTCTAGGCCATTGTGTTGTTATTATATTTTTCAAAGTTTGTCAAAATTAGTCTTGTTGTGACATTTTTTGTAACGATATATTTTTATTTAAAAAAAACATTAAAGATTGAAAGTTATAAGCAAAATAAATTTCTCTCACCTATATTATTCTTTTTTATGCAGTCTCTCTCATTGTTTAGATTGTGTATTATATTTTCTCAAAAGTATGCCCTCAATGATCTTGTTGTAACATATTTTGTATAAGAAATACAAAGATTTTTATTTTCTCACAAAATACATTACAGTTTGAAAGTTATTAACAAAAATATTTGCTTATTTTTACTCTCCTACAATCATTCCCTCTGATCCCACTCCCTCTCTCCCACATTTTCCATCAATCTATTTTCTTTGGTGAAAAGACACGCCCATTGGGATGACGCCTATAACAGACAAAAAAGTCATCTGATTTCTCATATTATACTTCCTCTATATAGGAATACTCTTTTAGCAATTATCTGTTGCAAGGGTTTCAATAGAAAGATTACGACTAGTTGCACATTCGTGCTTACTCACAAGGGATTTTTTTTTTATGTGTCAACATCTGAAAAGTTGGATTCCACACTTAACTTTTTGGTTTGTGTTATGTGAATTCATTTTGGAACACAGAATGGGACACATCTTTTCATTTTTTCACTACAAAACACAATGCAAATACATGAAATAATGTATTTTATTTGTTATGTCCTTTCTTTTGTGTAAAATGAAAAAAATATCCTACGTAAGTTTCAAAATTCTATCCACATGGAATATTCATTACTTTTTATATTTTCATGCCACATTTCAAAAATCCACAACACCAGCCCACCAAAATCATTACATTTATTTAGATACGACATCATTTTCTTCTTGACATGAAATCACGAATTTAAATAAAATGACTGAGAAGTAATCTATTCAACAAGCTAAGAATGCCAATGATGAGAGGGGAAGGAGGATATAAATTTTAATATTCTAGTGAAAAAGGTGGGAGCACTTTAAGGAACTATATACCAAGAAGGATCTGTCATCAAAATTGATAATAAAACCACTCTCCCACTAGGTTATTAAAATTCATACAAAACTTAGCGGTGTGTATAATACATATAAATGTCAATAATGTCTTAAAAATTGAATACTTTTACAATAATGGGCCTACAAAAGACAAGCATAAAGTTAATTATGTAAAATATATAGAGACTTAGAGAAATATTATCTTGCAAGAAGATACAATACAAACAATTAGAAGCACAAGTAGTATACTATTCTACCCCACATGTCTTAATCATACTACTAATCACCCTAATTTGGATCCAAGTGCTCTAGATTGTGTATCACGATCGTAGTGTTGTGCACCACCTCTTATAGAAGGAAATTTTTTCCAGACCATGGCACTAGGAAGTGCAAGCACATGTCAACCCTATGGGATCCTACTAACTCCTTGATGATGTAATGACAAATAGAGTCTGGTTGGTCAAAAAAATAAATAAGCACTGACCTTAGTTTTGACATTATGAATTGATTTCATATCTAAGATTGCATTTCCGAATCTAAACCAGTTCTAGTATGGGTTTAACTAGATAAATTATGTACATACTTATAAAAGGTTTACCCTTGTAAGCTTCCTCCATGTTCTATTTATGTATTGTTTAGTGACCATAATGCACTTGAGTTTGAAAATGTAAAACAACAATCACAAAATTATTGGCTAATTGAAAGAACCTGCTTGAATCTACTCACATGTACATCAATCACTCGTAGTTACTAGTAGGAACTCAATGTAATTACACAATTAAGTTTGATACTATTTGTTGGTATTATAATTTTTTAAAATTACAACAAGAATACAAATATTGAGTTGTGTAACTAATTTGATTGGAGTTTGATTCCATATAGTGAAAATGACTATAATCATTCGGGTGTTTCCATTGGAAAATTGTTTTTAATGAAAATTATCTACAAATCTAAATATCCATATGGTGTTGGACTTAATTTTATTTATCAGTATTGGTTCTAGGTTGAGAGGTCTGATCAAAATCTAAATTTAGATTCGAGCTTATGCACTGAATATTAATTACTTTTTACATTCTATTTTGATTATGTATTCAATGCACTTTTGCTCATTTTGATGTAATTTAATGCATGATTTATGATTATTAGAATATGAAATACATTTGCATCAAATATTTGTTATTTGTATCGTTTCATAGTGATTTATCATCATTTACATGATTTATGTTCTTTCTTGTTTAATTTCAAGAAAAATTGGCAAGAATTGAATCAACTTGGTGCTACCAAAAACCCTGTTGGTGGTACCGACAATTGAAAAAAAAGAACATGGATGAATCAAAGAAACTCAATGGCACTGATAGAAGAATCAGTACTACCGACGTCATCAATAGTAACTCATTCGAAGAGTCTCAGTGCCCCTGGGCTGAAACTACAAGGGAGGTGGAGGGATGTACTTTCAGTCACAGTGTTCCCCTTTAGTAGAAGCTCAATAGTGATAATTCTTAGCTAGGTGCTCAAACAAGGGCCATGACTCCTCAGGTGGCTTTTCCATGAAGGTGCCTCCAAATGATGAATCAACATTGTTTTGGCTCACTCCACTAGCCCAATGTAGATAGCTTGAACCAACTACCACAAGGGTACCTCATGATGGGGGCATTATATTCATATAAATTACATCAATCGGGACATTAATAGTCTATTCATTGAAATAAAAAAATACATTTATGAGCAATAGTAGTTTCAAAAATCTATAAATAGTTATATTCTTTTGTAATTATATCTAATAAGTAAATGGGGTATGACTTTGATTTTAAATATGTTTAATTTAGACAATAGTCTATCATATATCAAATTTATATAATGAGTTCTAAGCATGGTAGTTTTATTGATTGAGGCCTATGGATTACATGTAGCCATCCTACACATTATCAAATATGTTGATAATTTTGTTTTATACATATACATATATACAATAATAATAATAATAATAGAAATATATCATTATTTTTACTATGCTACTTGGGTTACATATGTTTCTTATTATCTTTAGAAAAAAAGTAGTACAAAAATATTCATGTAGCTTCCACATAACAGAGGAAGAAAAGGAGGAAAATATTCATGTAGCTTCAACATAATAAACTCATAGGTGGGGTTGGACTGTCAAATGCCTCCCCTTATATAATAGGTAACTTTTTCTTTTCACCTTCTAGTCCTTGATTTAGAGTAATGATATTTCAGCCCATAAAGACAAAGATATAAAGGCCCTGGCCTTCAAGGATGATGAGGGGTCACAACTACTAAATGAGACATCTCCTTTCAATCAGCCCATAAAGACAAAGATATTCATGTATCCTCAACCTATTAAACTCATATGTGGAGGTAGGTAGTCTGGTGTCTCTCCTTATATAAAAGATAAATTTTTATTTTCTACGTCTATTCCTCAATTTTAAAACTATGCTATTTCGGCCCATAAAGACAAAGACGAAGGCCCAGGGCCCTGGCCTTCAAGGATGAGGAGTGGTCACAACTACTAAATGGGCCATATCCTTTTAATCATTACTAGAGGCCTAGGATGAGGAGGCTTACGATTGGATGTGATACCAGTAGTATCTGGTGTTGGTGTTCTTATCGTTGTTGTAGCAAACGACAAGGATCTTATCGATGTTAGTTTGTTTTTTGCATTATTTTTGATGTTCAAGTGTATTGCCTTAAGAGGATCCTACTCCCATTTGACGCTATTGGGACAACTCCTTGGCCTTGGCTTCCTCTATTTAATACTTTTTTCTATCCAAAATGTTGTTTGTCCTTTCCATACTCTCCACAATCCATCATGTTTGTGATGATTGTGTCCTTTTAATATATTGTGTGAATGGCTATAAAAAAACCCTACTATTGTACTATACTTGCGTACGAAGGGCTATGACTCACCTCCGTCCCAAATTTTAGGCACATGATTGACATATAATTACTTAGTACATAATCATGGTTAAAATCACAATTTGATGCCAGTAATCACATTGAAAAAATGTCAAAATCATTTCGATATGCACTAACCATGGGGGAAAATGCATGGGTAGAAAGGAAATTTCTTTTGGACTAATGATTATTGAAAAGGGAAGCAAAGTCCCTAGTACAAAAAGAATATGCCACTTTCATGGAATTTCTCTTAGCTAAGATCCATCAAGGGCAGCAGTAGAACCAAGCATGCATCAGGTGGTAATCCTGTGGAGATCAACAACACCACCACCTAGTCTATGTATCTTTTATTATCTCTGACAACAGAATAAATAAAAAAAGAGAGGAAAAGCTAGCTTCTTATCTTCTCAACTTCTCCGCTTAAAATTTAGCTAGTAGTATGTATCCAATGATCAGGATGATACGATCTCCTCATGGACCTATTCTTTTGTATATTCTTGAAGTTGTTGACATTCATGCGCATGGCGGCGGGATCTGTTTGCTGACGTAATTGACCTTGATGTTCTTGTACGATGTAGTACTGGTGTTCTTCCCTTCCGTTACCTCAAGGTGTACATCCTCCAAGTACACGTCCTCTCAAGGAAACCCAGGGATGGACTCGAGTCTGACAACAATAGGTGTGAACGAAGTCCCTGTAATGTTCTTGAATTGAATATTGCTAATCTTGACCTTGGACGGCGCCTGGGATGGGCACGAAACATAAGGGCAGTAATTCTAGTCTATGAAGATCAGATTCAACACATTGGTCATAGCAACATGCTTGAACGTCAAGTTCATCGCCTGAGTCTGCAACAGTGAGTTCTCCCACATCTTGATCCTAACCCCAAACATGGTCCCTTTAATATTACATTCCTTCATGACAAGATCCCTAACATCCTTCTCTGTAGGGTACCTCCCCAAACATCCCACACTGATCCCATGTCCCAGTCCGCAAGTAACATCATTGATACTCAACCTAGAATTCCCTTGTCCAATCGACACACAATCATCCCCTGTCCTGATTGTGGACTATGAGATTGAGACATCGCTAGACCTCTCGATGTGAATCCCATCCATGTTCGGGGTGTCCTCCAGTGTCGTGATCGTGATCTCCGATGCCTGGAAGTCATTCAGTGATAAGAGGTCGATGTGGAACAACTTGCTATTAAGAAACGTGATCCCTTTCATGACTGTGTGGTTTGCATTGATGAATTTTAGGTTTATTGGGAGGAGCTTGCATTCTCTCTCCTTTGGACACTTGTTGAACTTCCATGATGCTTGGCCTTACCCGTCAAGGGTGTCGCCACCGGTGAGGGTCACGTGGTTGACCCATCCGAATTCGACCCAGTAATCAGAGGTTTACTTGTTCAGGTCCGTCGAGGCCTTCAGTGTGCCTAGGAGGTTGAAGGTTATGGACTTGGCCAACTTATAGGGGCCCTTGAATGGGACTGGGTCGATTAGGTAGGTTGCCTTTGGGACCGTGATTTGCACGTTGCCTTCTGCCACGCAGACTACCGCCCACATGTCAGTGAATGCCTGCAGGTGAGAATGCATATATCGTCACAGAATAGATGAAGTAGGGGCATGAATATTTGCAAATATATATATATATATATATATATATATATATATATATGTATATATATATATATATATTATCGTCGTTAGGCTGTCATCCTCTTCAATCGGTTTCAGAGAGAGAAATGGCCTAAGGGGACAACAATCACCTACGAAGAAGGAAACTAAACCAGCCTAGAATGAACCTTGGTGTCATCGGTGGTGCCATCTCCTTTGGCGCCAAACTTGACGACGTTGAAGGTGTTGTTTGAGCCCCCCTCATGTCTCACGATGCTAATCTCCCTCATGGCTTCTGATAACCCGATAACAGAAATGCACAGGAGAAACACAGCCCATAGAGGTACCTCCATGGCTTTTTGAATAAGAGCTAGGTAGCCAGATAGAGATGTATAAATCTATGACCCAATTCCCTGAATCAGGTATGGCTCAAATGAATTCTTCTCTAACAGGAGCTAGCTAGCTAGATAGAGTTGTAGGACTGGTCCCTGAATCACGTATGGTGCAAACGCCTGCTTCTATACCACGACAGAAGCTCTATTAAAAGAAAGAAGAGAGGATACCTTGACTCCCAACATCGATGGGGATGGTGAGGAGGAGACCAAAGTTGTCGTCATTTTGGGTTTTTTTGTGAGGTTACTCAGCAATTTAGGAATTAGGAGGTGCCCACTATAAACGTGGGTGGGAGAAAAAGGAGGGAGGGAGGGAAAAAAACTAATCTTAGCAAAGAATGTATTGCATGAATGTTTTCTAATACTATCATATATTTTATCACTTGGAAATTATATAAAATATACATAAAATAGTATATAAAGTATGACACAAGAGTACAAAAAAATTTACAAGCCACATTGTAATTGAGTTATAGCTCGTAATAATATTTATTTAAAAATCAATACTCAAATTATTAGATTATATACAATCAAAATAGTAAAAATACAAAAACTGAACACCATTCATGGAATATTATTTGAAGGTTAATCAAGTGCGTCTAATAATTTTTTAAAATCAATTTATATTTGTATTTTCTCAATTATAAACTATGAAAGTATTGTTCTCTTTGCAATTCAATATTTCTTTTGGTTCTATACTTCTCAGTGGTTCATCAACCAAAGCTTAATGATTTTTGAAAAATTGTGTTGCTTTTATATATTTTAAATTTATGTTTGTGTTACTGACCACATAGTATTCTTAGCTTATATATTTTACTCAGTTATATATTATACAAGAGTTATTCTTTTTACAATTCTATCATTTTATGATTATGGACTTCTACTTGATTCCTCAATGAAAATTTTGAGTTCGCCCAAAAAATTGTTTTGTTTTTTTATATATTTAAAATGTTCATTCATATTACTTGCCACATAATATCCTTAGTTTTTGACCTTGGGCAGGAAAAGACACCCTATGGTGTTTTCCCAATTGAGATGCATCACATGATAATGAGGAAATAGAGATAAAGTAGGATCTAACACTTTAATTTTTCAAGCGATGGGTGACCAAGACGAAGATGTTGATGCAGTGGTGAACTTGCTATGAATGTGGCAGAAGATGTCAGATGAGAAAGAAAATAATACAAATCACAAGGGTGCACTCCCCATACAATCATCATATTCCACAAATCCTATAGAGAAACACCAGTAGGACCAAAATTTATGTTGCATTTCAAAGAATCAACAAGTTTTGCAATAGAAAGTAGATTATATGGAAAATGTGGAACATAATGAACTGAACAAAGGAAGTAAGTGTGACAGAGCCACATTTGGTGATAGTTTTAATAGACCCGTCCTCTAGGGTGATAGATGAATGAGGAATATTAGATTCAACAATTTGATGTTCGTACTGATTTTGTCATATGGTGCTAATGTCTGTTTCTTATAACACGAAAAAAGCTCTATTAAAAGAAAGAAGAGGAGAGGATACCTTGACTCCTAGCTTCAATGGGGACGGTGAGGAGACCACGGTTGTCATCATTTTGGGTTTTTCTTTGTCAGGTTACTCAGTAGTTTAAGAATTAGGAGGTGCCCACTATAAACGTGGGCAGGAGAAAAAGGAGGGAGGGAGGGACAAAAACTAATCTTAGCAAAGAATGTATTGTATGAATGGTTTCAAATACTATCATATATTTTTATCACTTGGAAATTATATAAAATATACATAAAATAGTATATAAAGTATGACACAAGTGTACATAAAAATTTACAAGCCACATTGTAATTGAGTTATAGCTCGTAATAATTTTTATTTAAAATTAATACACAAATTGTTAGATTATATACAATCAGAATAGTAAAAATATAAAAAATGAGCACCATTTGTGGAATATTATTTGAAGGTTAATCAAGTGCGTCTAATAATTTTTAAAAATCAATTTATATTTGTATTTTATTAATTATAAACTATGCAAGTATTATTCTCTTTGCAATTCTAGCTTTTTATGGTTCTTTACTTCTCAGTGGTTCATCCACCAAAGCTTGATGATTTCTGAAAAGTTGTGTAGCTTTTATATATTTTAAAATTTTGTTTGTGTGACTTACCACATAGTATTCTTAGCTTATATATTTTACTCAATTGTATAATATACAAGAGTTATTCTTTTTACAATTCTATCATTTTATAGTGATGGACTTCTAATTGATTCCTCAATGAAAATTTTGAGTTCGCTCAAAATATTGTGTTGTTTTTTATATATTTAAAATGTTCATTCATGTTACTTGCCACATAATGTCCTTAGTTTTTGACCTTGGGTAGGAAAAGGCACCCTATGGTGTTTTCCCAATTGAGATGCATCACATGATAATGAGGAAATAGAGATAAAGTGGGATCTAACACTTTAATTTTTCAAGCGATGGATGACCAAGACGAAGATGTTGATGCAGTGGTGAACTTTCTATGAAGGTGGCAGAATATGTCAGATGAGAAAGAAAATAATACAAATCACAAGTGTGCACTCCCCATGCAATCATCATCATATTCCACAAATCCTATAGAGAAACACCAATACACTACTATAGAAATGCCTTTTAGCGTCGGTTGTTTAACCCCCTTTGGCGTCGATTTCCGAGCGACACCTATGTGGGCGCCGCTAAAGGTCGAACACTTCGGTGTCGGTTTTTTAACTGACGCCTATTTAATGTACAGGCGTCGGTTGTTTATAGAAAAACCGACGCCAAAAGGGTTCGCTCCACAGAAAACAGCGTCATCTAGGACACATTCTGCGTCGGTTATCTACTAACAGACTGATGCCTATATGGCATATAGCGTCGGTGTTTAATTGGTAACCGACGTAGAAAGTGTCCTAGATGACGTCGTTTTCTGTGGCGCGAACCTGTTTGGCGTCGGTGATCAACTAAACAACCGACGCCATTTCCAGTACGGCCGTGGCCACATTAGGCGTCGGTTTTGTTCAAAAAACTGACGTTGTATGCCTTTGCTGATGGTTTTCTGTAAATAATCGACACCTATATCTATTTTTTTTTCATATCAGTTTGCAGGCCGGCTGTGGCTGGTCAGCAGGATGAGAACATGCAGTTCAGTTTTCTGAACTACAGGTTTACGACATCCATTGATATCAGCCTACAAACATGCCACAAACCTGCAAAATTAACAAATATTCTTTTCACACATTCACACATAGCTAGATACATTCATACATCAATTCAATTCTCACATTCACACATATAGAAACATTCAAATACATGTATTAACATTCAAAAATATTCATTTACAAAGTATCATTCATTATCGCTATCAACATCCCAATTATATCTTACAATTGCCACTGCTTGTATGGCTTTTGCCCATTCTTCTCTTATTTCATTTAATGCTTCCATCGTATATGGAGCATGTATATTTTTTAAGCGTTTACCTATAGTATGGTCAGTTTTAAACACCTACAAAGAGAATGATGTATATATATAAGTAATAATATAAAAATAAGATTGATATATTTCATACTAACTAATGAGACTATATATAATACCTCGTGTATGGTATCGATGTCCAATGTGGCATGTTTGATAATCATCTGCATAAATCACATCACATAGTATGTGCATGCCCAGCCATTGTCTTGTGTAGCGCACTATAAATTGAAACATACACAATAATACAACTAAGCACAATTCACATCAATAATATATACATTTGAGTCAGGAACTTACTTGTACATTCTGCCAATTTATTGGCTGGTTCTTTTTCCTTGGGACCGTTCCTCCATCCTTTTTGAATGCATCTAAACCCCTACATGTTAATATAATACAGTAAATTGCATAAGTAAATAATAATGTAATAACAGATGTTAACAGATACAAAAATGAAATATTTCTCACCAGAATAATGGCATTCTCATTACGTGTCCAATTTTAGTGTTTAATGTACTTCCCGCGGGATCTAGATAATAAACAGTGAACGTCCCGGGGACAATAACTAGTAACTCCCAATGTCTACCGCTAGAGGTAAAAAGTTAACAATTAATAACTCAAAATGCACAATAAAAATGGAATTTTCTTAGTC
Source organism: Alisma plantago-aquatica (assembly GCA_963693085.1). Classification (NCBI taxonomy): domain Eukaryota; kingdom Viridiplantae; phylum Streptophyta; class Magnoliopsida; order Alismatales; family Alismataceae; genus Alisma; species Alisma plantago-aquatica. The sequence continues at coordinate 1,150,705,643 of OY856412.1, forward strand.
CAAATTATAAATAAAGTAAACTTACTTGACATTGAATGGAGCTATTATTATCGTCTTCTTTTGCTGACCAAAAATTGTAAAAGAATCTATGCAGTATTGTTGAACACTATCAGGGTCTTTAGCTACCATACTAATCAATGATGGAATCAAAAATCCCACATGATCAAATGTAAATTGTTTGCATTGATCTTCGACTAAGTAGCTGCAAAACATGTATTATGTATGCATTAATATATAAGAAACCAGATCACCGGATCTTACACAAGGTATATGGTTGTATAAACAAGATCTCACCTTATCCATGTCTCTATCATTGATGTATTCAGCCAAGCATACATAAACAGCTCAATAATATCTTGTATAAATAAAGAGCTATCGTATGATTGACCTGCATAATCTGCATCTAAAGAAACAATTATAAGGCAATGTATATTATGTGCCCGTAGCCAACATGCCATTCCCCTACAAGCAGGACCTAACGGGTATGTTAGGTCAGTTGGAACCTAACTTGGTAATGCGGGAAGTGGAGGTGGAGGCCTAGGTGCTCCTGGTGTCTTCTTTTTAACCTGTATATATAATTTCATATCAGTTGACCTCATATATACACATTAACAGTCTAAATCAATGTAAATTTATCTTACAATTTCAGTAGTGTAGACGACATCCGCTTTGGGCCACAATATGACCCCACCTTCTGCCTCAGCAAGTGTATCAATATCCGGGTGGGGATATGGCAATGTAGCTTCCCTCCAATCGGGTAACACACGTAATGGGCCCACACGAACGTAGCCCTGTGGCATTGGAGTCCCGTGAAACTTTTGCCCAGGAAGGGACGGGTAAGCCTGTGCCTCTGCAACAACATAGTCTTGCATTCTTAAGCGGCATGGCTTCAATGCCTACAAATTTACGTAAAGAATGTTATACATATATACATATCATCTTGAAATTATATCATTTTGAAAAGACTAGCTACAATGTCATAAACAATACTTACAACAGACGTGTTAGGCGATGGGTCTCCAGGATTACTCACAGTCTGTGCATCAGGAGAAGAGTGGGTCGCCATAGGCTGATTGGAAGCCTGAGATGCCTGCCACCGCAGCAATTCTTCCTTGACCTTCTCAGCAACTACATCGTTGACCTTCTTAGCAACTATATCCTCGACTCTCTTATTCTCCTATACATGGATAAAAGAAACATTAGCTTCTTATTATTGAATTTTCATTTGTAGTAACATGGATGGCCCAAAGAATGCTTTGATTCCCACACCAGCGCCTGCACCCCTAACATGTCTAGGATGCTCTGGGTTACCCAGAGAAACTGTCAATTCATCCCTTGTGCCCTGAGGGATGAACGTGCCTTATTTCCTCTGCTCGTACAACTCTCGCTAATCACCATCAACAGAAATTGGTAAGTTAACACCACAAATAATCAATATTCAAACGATTTCTCTAAGAGTTGTATTTTACCATTTTCGCAGCCGCCTCAGCATTTACGGGCTTCTTTATTTCACCCTTCTTGTTTTGCCTCCCAGCTATCCAGATATCATGACGAGGCATGGGTGTGGCAGACTCCTGAGTAGGAGCAGACTCCTGAGTAGCCACAGACTCTGCCTGTAGTCTTTGGCGAACGCTTGCATAGCCTTTTGGACCCATAGTGTGGTCATGCACATTCAATGCACGCCTTGCTTTTTGTGCGTCACTGAGGGCCTAGTTAGTATGCACATTAATGATTTGGTTTGTAGCACTAAATGTTAATCTTGAATAGGTGAATACAATGTATATTAATTAAATTGCGAGTGACGCCTAATACCTTGAATTCTTCAGATTTTCTTGAAGCAACAAAATTGTCCCAATCTTCTTTGTCCAAGAAGTTCCATTGTTCAAGGGCTGACTTCTTCTTCTTATCACCCTCTTTTATGTATTCTCTGTTCAGATTTTGTGGAGTTGGCAACCCAACTGAGAATGGACTGAAGTCATCATACTTATCATAGTACTCTTCTTCATCTATAGGATCTTCAATGAACTGTCTTTTACCATGAAGAACAACCGACCATTTATCATTTGCAGGATCATCGATATAGAATATTTGTTTCGCCTGTGATGCCAATATGAATGGTTCACCCTTCTCGCCAATCTTTTCAAAGTTCACCAAAGTGAAACCCAATTCATCCACTATAACTCCTTTGGTGTTATCAACCCAATTACATTTAAAGAGAGGAATTTTGAAATCTATGTAGTCAAACTCCCAAATGTCTTCAATGACACCGTAATAAGACATTTTAGCTTCACGTGGACTCTTATCCTTTGCACTTGCAAAGTACATAGTCGACGCTTGAAGAGTGACCCCACTATTTTGGACGACACTCTTATCATCTTGGCGCTTTGTGTAATATGTGAATCCATTAATGTCAAACCCTTCATAAGACATAACATTCAATTTTGGTTTAAAGGAGAGGCATTTGATAGTTTCTGTAATATCATTTGGTGTTTGAGATAGTTGATGTAAGACTTTATCTTCAAACCACTTAGTAAAAGTCTTATTATGCTCTCTAGCAAGCCACATTGAACTTGCTCGAGGATGTTGTCTCTTTATGAAATTGGTATGTTCCTCGATATAAACACTCACTTCGTCCATATAGTATAAAATATACAAGTGAGCTTGTTCCAACTGCTCACGGCTGATTACTTTCACCCGTGATCCCAAAATTCCTTTGCCCTCCTCAATATTCTTGTCATTATCAGGAGTGTCATTACCACTGAGAAAGTCATTGCAAAAATCCATAACCTCTCTCGCCACATAACCTTCAATAATACTCCCTTCAGACCGATAACGGTTTCGAACATCACCTTTAAAAACGCTCATGTATCGTTCAAAGGGATACATCCAATGCAAGAAAACTGGTCCCAACATTTTCACTTCCCTAGTCAAGTGGACAACAAGATGTACCATGATATCAAAGAATGAAGGAGGGAAATACATCTCAAGCTGACATAGGGTAACAACCACTTCTCTTTGCAAATTATCGAGAGTATCATGGTCAATAACATTGTTGCATAGACTGTTGAAAAAGAAACAAAGTCTGGTAATTGCAAACCTTACATGCTGCGGCAATATAGATCGAATTGTCACGGGCAATATTTGTTGCATTAGAGTGTGACAATCATGAGATTTTAGACCTATCAACTTCAGATCTTTCATTGATACCAATCTACGGATGTTGGATGAGTAACCATGTGGCACCTTAACATTTACCAAACATTCACAAAAAGTTTTCTTCTCCTTTCTAGACAACGTGTAACAAGCGGGAGGTAAATATGTTCTTTTATTACCCATTTCACGTAATTCTGTTAATTCTGACCTTATTCCCATTTCACGTAGGTCTAGTCTGGATTTTATCCCATCTTTAGTCTTACCTGATATATTTAACAGAGTACCAATGATGCTATCACAGACATTTTTCTCAACGTGCATTACATTGATACAATGCCTGACAGTCAAAGAACTCCAATAAGGAAGATCTCAAAATATTGACTTCTTCTTGAATGAAGAATTGTCACTCCGTGTGGCCATACTACATTGTGATTTCTTACCAAATTCATTGACAATGTCTTTTACTCTTTCATAAACAACATCCCCTGGTATAGGTTTAGGTGCACTCCGTTCATCATTCCATCCATTGAATGCTTTGCGCTTCCTATGATACGAATGGAATTTTGAAAGAAACCTTCGATGACCAAGATATACAGTCTTGCCGCCATGTTTTAGTCTTATTGAATCAGTGTTTTCTTCACATATAGGACACGCTTTAGCTCCTTTGACACTATATCCAGACAAATTCCCATAGGGTGGAAAGTCATTAATAGTGCAAAACAACATAGCATGCAAACGAAATGTCTCTCTTGCTGAAGCATCATAGGTCATCACACCTTCAGCCCAAAGATTCTTTAAGTCATCAATCAAAGGTTCAAGATAAACATCGATATCATTTCCGGGTTGTTTAGGGCCCGATATCAACAACGACAACATAACGTACTTATTTTTCATACACATCCAGGGAGGAAGATTGTATATAACAAGCATGACTGGCCAAGTGCTATGTTGGCTGCTCAATGTCCCGTACGGATTCATCCCATCTGTACAAAGCCCAAGTCTTAGATTCCTATCTTCTTCACCAAATTTGGGGTACAATAGATCAATCTTCTTCCACTGTGGGGAATCAGACGCATGTCGTAGGATCCCACCATTATTTTTCTTAACATATGCATGCCACCTCAAATTCTTCGCATCTTTCGGATTTGCAAACAAGCGTTGAAACCGTGATATTATAGGTAGATACCACAACACCTTGGCAGGAGAACCAGTTTTGGACTCCCCCGAAGTCGTCATTTTATACCGTGACGCACCACATTTTGGACAATCTTTCAAATCTACATAGTCCTTTTGAAATAATACACAATCATTCGGGCATGCGTGTATCTTCTTGGCCTCCATTCCCATTGGGCACAACATTTTCTTTACCTGGTATTTTGAGATTGGCAGCTCGTTTCCTTCAGGAAGCATTTCTTTCAACAAAGTCAACAATGAAGTGAAGCTTTTGTCGCTCCATCTATTGTTAGCTTTCAACTTATACAATCTCAACACAGCGCTAAGCTTCGTAAACTTAGCACAGCCTGTGTATAATGGTATCTCAGCATCATGCACAATGTTTCTAAAGATAGGAGGTGGATCGGTGTGCTCTACCCTACAACTATCCAGCATCGCATCCACGATGTCTTCTGGAACTGGTTCGTTAACATTTACATCATCAGAGGCAATTTCTTCTTCCACCCAAGCACTGCTATCGACATCTACTGGTTTCGATTTTGAAATCTCTCCATGCCAGTGCCATTATGTATAGCCTTGTACAATCCCGTTGCACATGACATGACTTTTGATTTCCTCACCAGTGTTGACTTTCAAGTTGTTACCGCAATGCCTACATGGACAGTAGAACCTATCTGTAGATTTTTTCCTATGTTCCTCGGCAAATCTAATAAACTGATCAAGACCATATATAAACTCTGGGGTGTAACGATTACGAATGGACATCCATGATCTATCCATTCTATGATCAAAGAGAAAACAAGTATATATTAGGAAACAAGTATATATTAGGAAAAGATTAGGGTATACACTTACATCCTAAGTGTATAATGTGATGTCATTCTTATATATAATAAATGTGTACCACCTATCCTAAGTGAGATTAGGTGTTCAAGAACAGTCCCAAACTGGGGACTATCCAAGATTTACTCCTAATGAGTCAATCTTGGACGGGTTTCTAGGCCAACAAACACATTTGATGTCATTCTTATATATAATAAATGTGTACCACCTATCCCATCCTTGAACACCTAATCTCACTAGTAAGTGTATAATGTGTATTGGGTTTTCGAGAAAATTTCGGCAGCATTTCCCCGCTGTTCTCTAAGTACATATGTACTTAGAGAACAAACGGGGAAATGCTGCCGAAATTTTCTCGAAAACCCAATACACATTATACACTTACATCCTAAGTGAGATTAGGTGTTCAAGAATAGTCCCAAACCGGGGACTATCCAAGATTTACTCCTAATGAGTCAATCTTGGACGGGTTTCTAGGCCAAAAAATACATGTATGTGTTGTTATTCTTTACAAATAATTTTCAATTCCAATAAAATACATAGTTACATATATGAATGTTCATACAATCATTATAATATAATTAGATTTGGGACAAAAACATATTAGAATTTATATATAATTCCAACTCTAATCAAATACATTACATGCATTTTTATCACAACAATTTAATCGATGCAAAAAAAAAGTAGAGAAGGACCAACCTTATCAGAGGGAAGAAGGCAGAGGCTCCGGTGGCTCTGGCTAGAGGAGTAGCTAGCAGCGACGGCGGTGGAGGAGCAGCTAGCAACAACAGTAGTGGAGGCTAGAGAATTTGTTACGGAGGCGCGACGGCGGTGGAGGAGCAGCTAGCAACGACGACGGTGGCGCGGTGGCGGCTGTCGTGGAGGCTGGAGAAGGCGGTGGTTGCGGCGGCGTGGCGGCGGCGCTGGTTGCGGCGGTGGTTGCGGCAGTGGTTCCGGTGGTGGTTGCGGCGGAGTGGTTGGGGCGGCGCACAAATCGGCGGCGTGGTCGGGCGACAACAGAGAAGAAAGGGGGAAATCGGCTCACGATGAAACAGAAGAAAGGGGAAGAGTCGGGTGATCGTGGGATATTAAGTTCACAAATAGCGTCGGTTGTTTTAATAACCGATGCCTAAACATCTTCAGCGTCGGTTGTTTACGTCCAATTGGACAATATTTACACGAAATTATTTGGCGGGAACCACTTTCAGCGTCGGTTATCAACAGATAACCGACGCTGAAAGTGACACTTTTTGCGCAAATTTTCATCACCCATAGGCGTCAGTTTCTATCTAAATAACCGACGCTGTATGTGACACTTTTTCTTTTTGCTCGAAAATTGGATTTCACGGCCGAATTTAGGCGTCGGTTCGTTATAAACAACCGACGCTGAAAACAAAGCGGTACCCGTGTCTGGCTGGTCTTCGAATATATACGTCGGTTTGCATAAATAACCGACGTCTGATAGTATAGGCATCGATTTTCCTAATGAACCGACGCCCAGAAAAGTGACACTGAATGATGTTTCTGTAGTAGTGACAGGACCAAAATTTATGTTGCATTTCAAAGAATCAACAAGTTTTGCAATAGAAAGTAGATAATATGGAAAATGTGGAACATAATGAACTGAATATAATTTAACCAAGGAAGTAAGTGGGACAGAGCCACATTTGGTGTTAGTTTTAATAGACCCATCCACTAGGGTGATAGATGACTGAGGAATATGAGATTCAACAATTTGATGTTCGTACTGATTTTGTCGTATGGTTCAAACGCCTAATTCTTATACCATGACAGAAGCTCTATTAAAAGAAATAAGAGGAGAGGATACCTTGACTCCCAACTTTGATGGGGACGACGAGGTGGAGACCACGGTTGTCGTCATTTTGGGTTTTTTTTTGTGAGGTTACTCAGCAATTTAAGAATTAGGAGGTGCCCACTATAAACTTGGGTGGGAGAAAAAGGATGGAGGGAGGGACAAAAACTAATCTTAGCAAAGAATGTATTACATGAATGGTTTCTAATACTATCATATATTTTTATCACTTGGAAATTATATACAACATACATAAAATAGTATATAAAGTTTGACACAAGAGTACACAAAAATTTACAAGCCATATTGTAATTGAGTTATAGTTCATAATAATATTTATTTAAAAATTAATACACAAATTGTTAGATTATATACAATCAGAATAGTTAAAATACAAAAAATGATCACCATTCATGGAATATTATTTGAAGGTTAATCAAGTGAGTCTAATAATTTTTTAAAATCAATTTATATTTGTATTTTCTCAATTACAAACTATGCAAGTATTATTCTCTTTGCAATTCTAGCTTTTTATGGTTCTATACTTCTCAGTGGTTCATCCACCAAAGCTTAATGATTTTTGAAAAATTGTGTTGCTTTTATATATTTTAAATTTCTGTTTGTGTTACTTACCACATAGTATTCTTAGCTTATATATTTTACTCAATTATATATTATACAAGAGTTATTATTTTTACATTTCTATCATTTCATGGTTATGGACTACTAATTGATTCCTCAATGAAAATTTTGAGTTCGCTCAAAAAAATTGTGTTATTTTTTTATATATTTAAAATGTTCATTCATGTTACTTGCCACATAATATGCTTAGTTTTTGACCTTGGGCAGAAAAAGACACCCTATGGTGTTTTCCAATTTGAGATGCATCACATGATAATGAGGAAATAGAGATAAAGTGGGATCTAACACTTTAATTTTTCAAGCAATTAGTGACCAAGACGAAGATGTTGATGCAGTGGTGAACTTTCTATGAAGGTGGCAGAAGATGTCAGATGAGAAAGAAAATAATACAAATCACAAGGGTGCACTCCCCATGCAATCATTATCATATTCCACAAATCCTATAGAGAAACACCAGTAGGACTAAAATTTATGTTGCATTTCAAAGAATCAACAAGTTTTGCAATAGAAAGTAGATCATATGGAAAATGTGGAACATAATGAACTAAATATAATTTAACAAAGGAAGTAAGTGGGACATAGCCACATTTGGTGATAGTTTTAATAGACCCGTCCACTAGGGTGATAGCTGAATGAGGAATATGAGATTCAACAATTTGATGTTCTCTTCCTTGGTGAGTCTCCCCCTTTTATCAGTAATGGTGATGTTCATACTGATTTTGGACTTCCTTTCCGTGCTTGATACACTCATAATTCCATTAGAATCAACATTGAAAATAACATCAAATTTGACCTTGCCTTTACTTCTTGGTTTGAAACCACTTATGGCGAACATGCCGAGAAATTTTTTTTCTTACGACGTGACTTTGTCACCCTCGTAAATAGGAAACATGATTAACTTTTGATCGTTAGAGGAGTTTGAAAAAGTCTTCTGCACACAACAAGGAATAGGGGTATTTTTATTTATCAAGACAATAAATTTCCCATCTTCTATTTCAAATACCAAGGGGTGCGCAGTCACATCCTTGAGGTCGACAATTTGCCTAATTGATATTCCGTTGTAACCACCGCCCAACAACATAGCCTGGATAGCAGCGCCGCAAGCTACAACCTCATCTGGGTTTACAGTGCTGCAAAGCCTTATTTTATTGTCCATAAAGAATTCACGTATCAACTCTTGGATCTTTGGAAAATGCGAGGAACCGCCTACGAGGACCACATCATGCACACTATTTTTGTCCATTCTGGCATCCTTGAGGCATTGCTTCATCAGATGAATGCATTTCTCGAACAGATCGTTATTCAAATTTTCAAACATGGCATGACTAATCTCGGCCACAAATTCGGCATCATGTAATTCCAAATTGAGTTCAGCATGGGTGGATGTTGACAACATCGTCTTCACTTCTCACATTCCGTCCTAAGCTTATGCAGGGTTTTGGGGAGACTAGACGCCTCCATCCCGTAATCAATGGCAAGCTGCTCCACAAAGTGCTTAATGAGATGATTGTCAAAGTCGACACCACCTAAGTGGGTGTCCTCAAGTGTGGCCTTCACCTCTAGCACTCCTTTCCACATCTCTAGCACCGTGACGTCAAAGGTCCCACCCCCAAGTTAGAAAATGAGAACGTTCCACTTTTTGCCTTGGCGGCTGGTGGTCCTATCCAGGCCATATGCCAAGGCAGCAGTTGTAGGCTCGTTGATGATGCGGAGGACATTGAGACCAGCTATAGTGGTTGCATCCCTCATTGCACAACGTTGGGCATCATTGAAGTGGGTGGGGATAGTGACCACAACATTCTTGACTTCCCAGCCAAGGCGCATAGATGCGACATCCTTGAGGTGTTTAAGCACCATGGCTGAGATCTCCTCGACCACAAAAAAAATATCATTGCCCTTCTCTAACTTTTATAATGGGCTTGCTACCACTACCTTCAACGATCTGAAAGGAAAACAGCCCCAGGTCATCTTGGACACGTCCGTCATTGAAGCTCATGCCAATTACTCATTGTACATCTTCTAAGTAATGCACTCGGTGGATTTTCTAAAATAGCATGATAAACCAATACACAACAAATAGAAAAAAAAAGGCTAACAAGACTAACCGCTGATTGTGTTGGTAGGATTATTTGCAGCCTGATTCTTGGCTGCGGAACCTGCCAACCGATCATGCTTGGTGAATGCCACCATAGAAGGCGTCACCAGGTCTCCCTAATGATTTTCAATAACCTCCGCCTGCCCATTCCGAAGGAGGACAACGCATGAGTAAGTCATCCCAAGGTCAATGCCAATAATTAGTTCATTGCCTCCCGCCATCGACACTCTCTTCGGAGTACAGCTGAGAGAAGAAAGAACTGAAACTCTCGTGAGGAGGGAGGGATGCTTCGAGCGTGTTTATAAGATGATGTCGTTGAAATTGGCTCTTGTGGATATATATATATATATATATATATATATATATATATATATATATATATATATATATATAGATAAATTTTTGAGTTTTTGGTTTCCATAACTGATATTATTTTTATTTTATAATTGTATATATGAAGAAGACATGTCACTCCCATAGAAATTTCCAGGAAAAGGCTATGTAATTTGATACTCATCGCATTTAATCTTTCTTTGGTGGATGGGATTACAGTTGAGTGGACACAATTATCAGAATAAAAAGATAGGGTTTAGTGGACAACGTAGCATGTGAGATCCGCAGGCTGATGCTGATAGGGATGAGAAATATTGTGGAATGTTAAAAATATTTTATTTATAGAATCAACAACCATGCATATTTTATCAAGGAAAATGATGAGCGGGAGGAGGAAGTGGACGTTGTCCGTTAGTGTACATAAGATGATGTGCCAACACACCTAAAAATAGAATGATTTAAAAACATGGAATATTTGAAAAACACGATAGAGATAGTGGGGGACAGAGGGAGCGTCTAGACGGAGTGGTTGAAGGAGTGAGAAAAAAAAGAATAAGTTATTTTTAGAGTTTTTTCGACAAACCCCCTCTTTTGCCTAATCCTAACTAACCTCCTCACATTTCTATATCGATTCCAAAAAGCCCCCCTTCCAACACTTTCCGTCACGGCAAGTATGAATGGACATTTTTTTCTTTTACAATGAATTGCATTATATATACTTAATGCTATGTTAATTATTTACTAAAATAATAATAATAATATAATAATAATAATAACAAAAATAATAAATTTTAATATGTTAATTTTGTAAATTCAATTTAATATTTAAAAAATAAAATAAAAATTGTATATATATAAAGTGGTATATATATGTTGGTAGGGTGGCAAAAAAAGTCTGACTAGATGTGATTGGAACTAACTTAATACAATCCAATGAGATAATTTGGGACTTTTTGACGTATGGTTGTGTGTCAGGCCTAGTTAAATTTAGGGTCAATTTATGTCAAGCCATGTTCCGTTTTGGGTCGAGTCTGTTCAAATTGGGTTGTGTCCAATTTGAGTTTGGGCTTTTGATCATGTATTAATAATAAAATATATTTATAATTTTAAAGTAAAGTGAAATGAAATATGTATATAATCTCTAGTACATTCTGTTTTGAGTCTATTTTGATCATAATTTAATAACTTAAAATTGCCCATTTAAATTCCAACTCTCTAAAAAACATTGAAAAGATTAGAATATCAAGGATTTGTCTGAATTTTAGGTAATATTTTGTTTGATGGTTTATTTGGGTCATGTCCAATTTGGCTCATCTAGGACTGTGTCCAATTATGATTGAGAAAATACCAATTTTTTAATCATATTTTTTAGAAGATACCATATTGAGATAGTCGATTTCAAGAATACAATTGGCATTATAAACATATTTTATTCTATCATCACCTAAACATTATAAACATAATAATAATATTAATACCAGAGTAACAAGATAAAAGAAATAAATGTGAAAATATGAATATTGACCCAAATGAAATCTAAGCAAGAAACAACTCAACATGAACCAACTCGACCTAAATGGAATCTTACCTGGTCCGAATTGACCCAAATTAGATTGACTTGGCCCAAACTAAAGCCTCAACATATCCCTAAAAAGCTTATAACTTTCAATTCGGGTCAGATTAAATGGGTTTGATCGCCTCTGATGGGATTCTTTTGTCACCCTACTATCATATATATATATCACTAATAACCTATAATTCAAATTTTGTTTTCACTGTCATAGATTTCCAAAAAACTAGATACAATATGAAAATTAGTATATTGTTAAATACTAAATAATTCCAAAAATAATGTGAAAACTTGGTTCCTGACATGACCCAAACCTAATTTGTATACCAGACAATTTGAACAAACTTTCCCAAGGAGAACACAGTCTGACCTGAATTGACCCAAATTAAATTTGACCAGGCCTGACACCAACCATACCCCAAAAAGCCCATAATTATCTTGTTGGGCTGTATTAAGTTAGTTCCAATCACATCTAGTTAGACTTTTTTGTCACCCTACCACCATATATGTATATATATATCACTTTATATATAATTCATTTTTTTTCCAAAATTATACATAAATTAGTATATTATTATTATTATTATTATTATTATAAATAATTAACATAGCATAAAGTAATTATAAAGCAATGCATTGCAAAGCCAATGAGAAGTCCATTCAACTATTATGTCACTTGCCATGATGGAAAGTGATGGAAGGGTTTTTTTTGGAATTATATAGAAAAGTGAGGGGGTTAGTTAGGATTAGGGAAAAGAGAGAGGGTATTCTAGAATTTTTAGAAAATGGAGGGGGTTTATGGGGAAAAAACTCTTATTTTTACTAATATCTATCAAAACTAATAATTTTTTTGACGTCATTATATAAAATAAATATTTTAAGACAATATAAATGTCAATAAAATTTTTGATTAAAAAGACAAGTGGAGAAAGGGGGAGAGCAAGTGGTTGTGTGAGAGAAAAAAGAATAAGTTACTTTTGCTCATACTTTTCAAATCGTAATGATTGTTTTGACAAAATAAAAGCCATTGTGTTCCTTACAAAATGTACTTTAAAATAAGATCAATGTTAAGATACTTTTGATAAAAAATGAATGACACTACTTCTCTCCTATTCTTTACATTTTTACATATATCTTTTAAATCGTAATGAATTTTTTGACAAAGTAGATGTATTATTTTTATAAAATACCGTAAAAATAATATCAATGTCGACATACTTTTGAAAAACATAATATACAATTGAAAAGAGATAGAGGTGTGTCTGGTTGGAAGAAAACAAAATGAGGAGAGAAATTGATTTACTTATAACTTTTAATCCGTAATGAATTTTGGATAAAATTAAAAACACTAGATTCTTTAAAAAGATGCATTCAAACAAGAAAAATGGGGGGTTATATATGGGCAAATTCATTGTTATCTTTGGTCTAATTGTTTGTCATTCTGGTTTGATTTGAGTTATTATATGTGGTCCAATTGGTTGTTATACCACATCCAATTGGATGTTATCTGTCCAATTCATTATTAATTCTGATCTAGTTGATTGTTTTCTCTAGTCTGATTTGATTTGTTATCTCTAATCCAATGAATTGTTTTCTCCGATCTAATAATTTATTACCTCTGGCCGAATTGATTGTTACCTCTCATCTGGTTTGAGTTGTTATCTCTAGTCTAGTTGAATATTCTTTGGTCTAGCTGAGTGTTATCAGGTTCAATTGAATGTTATTTCTAGTCTAATTTTTTTATATGAGTTGCTATCTTTGTTCCCATTTGACTTTTTATATGTGAGTTATAGTTCTATTAGTTTTATAATTGAGTTCTTATCTCTAATTTGTTGTTATCTTTGATCTAATTTATTTAAACATTATCTATTTTTGTTATCTATGGTTCAATTTGTAGTTGTCTCTGGTGCCATTTATTGTTATATTCAAACCATATTCAAACCATTTTGTTAATTTTTAAGAAAAAAATAATATGAGGAATAGGAGCGAAGTAATGTAATTGATTTTTTTAAATAAAATTTTATCTTTTCCTATTTGTTGTTATCTCTGGTCTAGTTTGTTGTTATCTATGGTAATCTTTGTTATTTTTATTAGACAGATAAAATATAAGGAATAGGAGGGAAGTAGTGCTATTTATTGTTTTAAACTTCATTGTTATCTCAAGTCCAATTTGTTGTTATCTCTGGTCAAATATGTTATTATCTACAATTTAGTTTTTTGTTATCCCTTCTTAAATTTGTTGTTATCTCTCGTCTAGTTTGTTGTTATCCCTAGTATAATTTGTTATTTTTGTAAGAGAAAGAAAATATTAGGAATAAGAGGAGAATAGTGTCATTATTTTTTATTCGTTGTTATCTATGGTCCAATTTCTTGTTATCAGTGGTACAAATTTCATTGTTATCTCTTATGCAAGTTATTATTTTTTAAGAGAGAGAAAATATGAGAAATAGGACTTAAGTAATGCAATTAATTTCTTTAAATTAGTTGTTATCTCCAGTCCAATTTATTTTCTCTAGTACAATTTGTCATTTTTAAGGAAGAAAATGCAAAGAATATGAGGGAACGAGAGTCATTAAATTTGTTTAAATTTAATTATTATCTCTAATCTTTTTTATTACTATCTCTAAAACAATTTGTTATTTTTAAAATGGGAGAAAATATAAGGAATATGAGGGAAGTAGTGTCATTAATGTTTTAAAATTTAATTCTTATTTTTTATCTTATTTGTTGTTAACTCTGGTCTAGTTTATTATTATTTCTAGTACAATTTGTTATTTTTGTAAAAGAGAGAAAACACAAGAAATATGAGGGAAGTGGTGTTATTAATTTTTAAAATTTATTTGTTATCTCTGGTCTAATTTTTTATTATCTCTGGTTCAACTTGTTGTTATTTGTAGTTCAATTTGTTATTTTTATGAGAGAAGAAAATACAAGGAATAGGAGAGAAGTAGTGTAATTAAATTTTAAATTAGTTATTATCTTTATGTCCAACTTGTTATTATCTATGGTCTATTTTTTATCTCTGGTATAATTTGTAACCTTGCAATTCAGAGAAAATCTTGTCATCCTTTTTTTGTTACTTGTTGTCAATTCATTGTATTATGATCCAATTTGTTGTTGTTATATCTGGTCTGTTGTGCTGTAAATTCTTATCTAGTGTTTTATTTTCTCTCTCCCACTTATTTCACTGATAAAATATAGATGTGTTGTTATCATTGATCTAATTTGTTGTTATCTCAAGTTTAGTCTTTTAACTTTTTAAGAGAGAGAAAATATAAGAGGAATAGAGGAAAGTATTGCGATTGATTTTTTAAGTGAGTTCTTAACTCTGTTTTAATTTGTTGTTATCTTAAATCTGATTTGTTATTATATTTGTTTTGTTATATTATTACCTTTGATTTATTGTATCGTTATCTCTGAACCATTGTGTTGTTATATTTTTCAAAGTTGGTCAAAATTAGTCTTGTTGTGACATTTTTAATAATGATATATTTTTATATTTTCAAAAAAATCATTACAAATTGAAAGTTATAAGCAAAATAAATTTCTCTCTCCTATATTATTCTTTTTTATCCAGTTCTACTCATTGTTTTAGACTGTGTATTATATTTTCTCAAAAGTATGTCGTCAATGATCTTCTTATAACATATTTTGAATAAGAAATACACATATTTTTATTTTGTCACAAAGTACATTACAGTCTGAAAGTTATTAACAAAAATATATATTTATTTTTTGTCTTCTACAATCATTCCCTCTCTCCCCACTCCCTCTCTCCCACATTTTCCATCAATCCATTTTCTTTGGTGAAAAGACACGCCCATTGGGATGACGCCTATGACAGACAAAAAAGTCATCTGATTTCTCAACCTATACTTCCTCTATGTAGCAATACTCTTTTAGCAATCTGTTGCAAGGGGTTCAATAGAAAGATTACGACTAGTTGCACATTCATGCTCACTCACAAGGGATTTTTTGTTGTATGTGTCAACATCTAAAAAGTTGGATTCCACATTTAACTTTTTGGTTTGTGTTATGTGGATTCATTTTGGAACACAAAATGGGACACATCTTTTCATTTTCTTACTACAAAACACAATGCAAATACATGAACTAATGTATTTTATTTGTTATGTCCTTTCATTTGTGTAAAATGAAAAAAAAATCCTATTTAAGTTTTAAAATTCTATCTACATGGAATATTCATTAATTTTTATATTTTCATGCCACATTTCATAAATCCACAACACCAGCCCACCAAAATCATTATATTTATTTAGATTCTTACGACATCATTTTCTCCTTCACATGAAATTACGAATTTAAATAAAATGATAGAGAAGTAATATATTCAACAAGATAAGAATGACAATGATAAGTGGGGAAGGCGGATATAAATTTTAATATGCTAGTGAAAAAGGTGGGAACACTTTAAGGAACTATATACCAAGAAGGATCTATCATCAAAATTGATAAGAAAACCACTCTCCCACTAGGTTATTAAAATTCAAACAAAATTTAGCAGCGTGTATAATACATATAAATGTCGATAATGTCTTAAACATGGAATACTTTTACAAAAATGGGCCTATAAAAGACAAGCATAAAGTTAATTATGCAAAAGAATAGAGACTTAGAGAAATATTATCTTGCAAGATGATACAATACAAAGAATTAGAAGCACAAGTAGTATAATATTCTACCCCACATGTTTTAACCATAATACTAATCATCCTAAATTGGATCCAAGTGCTCTGGATTGTATATCATGATCGTAGTGTTGTGCACCACCTCTTGTAGAAGGAATTTGTTTCCAGACCATGTCACTAGGAAGTGTAAGAACATGTCAACCCTATGGGATCCTACTAACTCCTTCATGATGTAATGAAAAATAGAGTCTGTTTGATCAAAAAGAAATAAGCTCTGACCTTAGTTTTGACATTATGAATCAATTTCATATCTAAGATTGCATTTCCAAATCTAAACCAGTTCCAGTATGGGTTTAACTAGATAAATTATGTACATACTTATAAACGATTTACCCTTGTATACGTCCTTCATGTTCTATTTCTGTATTGTTTAGTGACCATAGTGCACTTGAGTTTGAAAATGTAAAACAACAATCACAACATTATTGGCTAATTCAAAGAACCTGCTTGAATCTACTCGCATGTACATCAATCACTCGTAGTGACTAGTAGGAACTCAATGTAATTATAAAATTAAGTTTGATACTATTTGTTGGTATTATAATTTTTTAAAATTATAGCAAGAATAAAAATATTGAGTTGTGTAATTAATTTGATTGGAGTTTGATTCCATATAGTGAAAATTAGTATAATCATATGGGTGATTCCATTGGAAAATTGTTTTTTAATTAAAATTATCTACAAATCTAAATATTGATATGGTGTTGGGCTTAATTTTATTAATCAATATTGGTTCTAGGTTGAGTGATCAAAATCTAGATTTAGATTCGGGCTGATGCACTGAATATTAGTTACTTTTTACATGCTATTTTGATTATGTATTCAATGCACTTTTGCTCATTTTAATGTTATTTAATGCATGATTTATGATTATTACAATGTGAAATACATTTGCATCAAATATTTGTTATTTGTATCATTTCTTAGTGATTTATCATCATTTACATGACTTATGTTCTTTCTTGTTTTGGCCGCCGAAGTTGAAACACTTTATATGGAGAGCACTGAGGAACATTCTCCCCACCATGACAGAGCTACGGAAGAAACAGGTGACACAAAATGATGGCTGCCATCATTGCAGACAGCAGCAGGATACGACACACACATTGCTCCATTGTGAGATAGCTAGGAAGATTTGGTCTACCGGGGAGTTCGAATGGCTGGGACAGATGGATCTTCATGACATAGGGAGCTTTGTGGGTAGTCTCCTTGACGAGGAGGACATCAGGCGCAAGGAGGAGGGAGCAACACTTCTCTGGGTTACATGGACAGTAAGAAACAAATATATTTTCGACGTTCATCCTCCTTTCCTTCCGGGCCTAGCAGCGAGCTGCATCGACCTCGTGAGAGAGCATGCATGCTACCATGTGGCCGTGAGTAGATCAACATGTTTCTCTTCTATGTCGGGCCCAGTATCTTGGCACTGTCCTCCACCGGGCTTCGTTAAGATCAACACGGATGCCTCCATCACTTTAGCATGAGACTGTGGTTGCGGTGTAGCCATACAGGACGACCATGGACAACTGTTGTGGACCTTCCAATGCCGATTAGAATAGCCGTACTCGATGCTGAGTGTGGAGGGTGTGGCTGTTATGAAAGGCATGCAATTGGCGCTTGGGAAGGGCTTCACGGATGTGGTGATGGAGACCGACTGTCTTCTCTTGGTGGAGGCAGTGAGGAAGGGATACGGTGGCCGTGGCTACAAGAACGTCATCGTCCGGGACATCACCGAGCTCTCTTCTAGCTTTCTTTCTTTCAATCTTTGTTTTGTTAGGAGGCAAGGAAATAGAGTAGTCCATGCCTTGGCCTCACCCGCTTTCCATTTTGTTAACCCTCTCTATGTTGGAGAGGGCTTTGAGGATCAGATCCTTACACTCATTGTAGGCGATTGGATTACTTAATAAAATGGCAGGCACCCTTTATAAAAAAAGGAAAAATTGACAAGAATTGAATAATCTTGGTGCTACCAACAACCCTGTTGGTGGTACCGACAATTGAAAAAAAGAACATGGATGAATCAAAGAAACTTAATGGCACTGATAGAAGAGTCGGTACTACTAATGTCATCAATAGTAACTCATTTGAAGAGTATCGGTGCCCCTGGGCTGAAATTACAAGGGAGGTGGAGGGATGTAGTTTCAGTCACAGTGCTTCCCTTTAGTAGAAGCTCAATGGAGATAATTCTTAGCAAGGTGCTCAAACAAGGGCCATGACTCCTCAGGTGGCTTTACCATGAAGGTGCTTCCAAATGATGAATCAACATTGTTTTGGCTCAACTCCACTAGCCCATTGTAGAATGCTTGAACCAACTACCACAAGGGCACCTCATGATGGGGGCATTATATTTATATAAATTACATCAATCAAGACATTAGTAGTCTATTTATTGAAATAAAAAAATACATTTATGACCAATAGTAGGTTCAAAAATCTATAAATAGTTCAATTCTTTTGTAATTATATCTAATAAGTAAATGGGGTATGACTTTGATTTTAAATGTATTTTTTTAGACAATAGTTTATCATATATCAAATTTATATAATGAGTTCAAAGCATGGTAGTTTTATGGATTGATGCCTATGGATTACATGTAGCCATTCTACACATTAGCAAATATGCTGATAATTTTGTTTTATACATAATAATAATAATAATAATAATAATAATAATAATAATAATAATAATAATAATAATAACAAATATATCGTTATTTTTACTATGCTACTTGGGTTACATATGTTTCTTATTATCTTTTGAAACAAAGTAGTACAAAAATATTCATGTAGTTTCCACATAATAGAGGAAGAAAAGGAGGAAAATATTCATGTAGCTTCAACATACTAAACTCATAGGTGGGGTTAGACTATCAAACACCTCCCCTTATATAATAGTGAACTTTTTCTTTTCACCTTCTAATCCTTGATTTAGAATAATGATATTTCAACCCATAATGACAAAGATATAAAGGCCCTGGCCTTAAGGATGATGAGGGGTCACAACTACTAAATGAGACATCTCCTTTCAATCATTACTAGAGCCCTAGGATGATGAGGGTGATGAGGGGACGTAATGCCAGTAGGAATTGGTGTTGATATTCTTATCGTTGTTGTCACAGATGATAAGGACATTGTTAATGTTGGTTTGTTTTTATTATTTTAATGTTCTACTCTATTGTTTTAAGGGGAGCCAGCCCCAATTTGATACTTTTTAAGCCAACCCATCGACTTGGGATTCCTTTTTATCAATACATGTTGGATATGAAATTTGTTTTTTCCTCCACAACTCTTCATAATGCTATTGAGTTTATAACAATGGTGTCTTCTTAATAGATTTTGTGAATGCCTAAATAAAACCTATACTTGTATTGTACCAACATACTAGAGGCAAGGACTCACCTCCATCACAACTTTAGGCATGTGACTAACATATAAATAAGTACACAGTTATGGTTAAATCACAATCAGATGGTGAGGTTGAAATCATCTAGCTATTATGTGAGAAAAAACAAGGGTGGGAAATTCTCGCAGACTAGTAATAAATCAAAAGGATGGTGAAGTCCGTGGTATGAGAAGAATACACCGTTGTGATGGAACTCCTCTTAGCTAGAGGTCTATCAACGGAATAAGTAGAACAACACATGCGGTAGTATCCAATCCTACTTTGGCGATCAATAAAATCACCACCTACTTTATATGTTTATTATTATCTCTGATAACAGAACAATAAATAAATAGTCATAAAAGAAAAAGAGGAGGAAAAGCTTCATGTATCCTCAACCTACTAAACTCATATGTGGAGGTAGGTAGTCCGGTGTCTCTCCTTATATAAGAGATAAATTTTTTTTTCTACGTCTATTCCTCAATTTTAAAACTATACTATTTCAGCACATAAAGACAAAGACGAATGCCCTAGAACCCTGGCCTTCAAGGATGAGGAGTGGTCATCAATGAGTGGAATATAAGTTCATCTCATGAACTTTCAGATCCATATAGTATCCACTGTTGTTCACTAACACATAGATACTCGGCTTTTCCCTTTTTCAAATGGTTTTATTGGAACATTTCCAATTATCAACAAACTTTCACTTTTATACATCTTATGTATATATATTGCGATTAAGTTTTTGTCCTTTTGGAAGTTCGCATCAATGTAACTCTTTACATCGAACTCTTCCTTATCTCCATAGAACTAGCACTTCACAAGCACTTATCAAGTTCTCATGGTATTCTAGTAACCCTTACTGAAAGTGGACAGACATCCACTCGTCATGTCCTACATATGAGTTATCAGGATGAGCACATCATATTGCCATGTCCTACATACAATATGATGAATGCATTTTATTCTTGCCATGTCATACATGCAAGATAATGGGATGATTACATACATGATAGATCCATATCTATTCTTAGTGTTCCCATTCTTCATAAGAATTGGACACTAGGCCCTTGGGATACTAATATCCATGTAGCATGGACAAGTTTTCTCCCACTGAATCTATGCATACTGAACACTTCAGTACAGATTGCCAATGTATGCTCTATCTTTCCAGGTCAGGAGATTTTCGAGAACTATCTCTATAGATCTCTATTCCTATCACATAGGAAACATCTCTATCTTCCTTAAAGATAATTTCCACTTTTGGATTTCCAATCTAGAACATTTCCATTTCACATCAATATGTGGAATGTGAACACGCTCCCACTAAATCACAGATCCCTTCTTTATCTTTGACATATCAGTCAAACCCTTTGACTATATCATCAAAATAAAGATCCAATTTTGAGTTGCTTGTACTCAATCAATCACATTGATTAGTCCATTGTAACTTATAGACTTCATTTGCATTAGTGGATTCATAAACCTTATAGGATGTGTCACGTACACGTCATGGTTTTATTCCTCATAGGAATGCGGTTTTAGTGTCCATATGCCAAATGTCTTAGTCATTAAGTTGCAATCAACAAGCATCATCCTTTTAAAAATTTTATCCATGTGTCTTAACACTTAAGACTCATTTGCACTTATGGATATGATCCAATGAGTGCTACCATCAAGGTCATACCTTATGGTTCACATGGAAGTCATTTAGGATGTAATGGTTTTAAACCATAACTCAAGATTCGGTTCCTCATATTCATCTTGATAGTTGACTCATCACATGAACAACTCATCACATAGATAATTGAGGTGTATATGTTAAAGATATAAGAACTCACAACCCTTGTGATTCTTAATTTCTTTTATTAGTGTGGGGTATTCATTTATTAAGAAGAATTCAGTTATTTGATAATCATTCTCTAACTCCTTAGAGTATGATTCCTTCTTGATTCAGACATCACCATGCCTTAATCATGAGTTCATTATGATACATTATCATAAACACTCATAAGGATCTCAAACATTTGGTCCAAGTATTTCATTCATTGATCTCATCAAGAATTAATACTTTACCAAATTTGTATTTCATTTATGATAATCTTGAACACTTCAAGATAGTCATATTGGTATTTCTCTAAACACCATTTGAAGTATTAGCATTTATTCCAATAGGTATGTAAATACATCACATGTATTATACCTAATAGGATAATCATTCTCCCACTACTTTAGTGAAGATTGATTAATCATGTCCAAGATATTCATGTCCCTTACTGGTTCTCTAACCAAAAGAGTAGTTTTATCCATCACATGGAAACTAGAAATGGATTTCTCATGATTAATGCTAATTAAATTGTTTGAGTTATCTATAACTTTTAGGTATCGTCTTATCTCATGCATATCAAATATCACAAGATAAATAAGGCATTGCCTACAAAGATCACATCTTTATAAATTGAAACATCTCTTTATTAATTGCCATCATTATCATACAATATGCAAAAATAAAGTGTTTCTATCTATTGGCAAGTATGAAATAGCAGTTCATAACTATATTACATGCCTTATTGGCTGAAAATAAACTAAAGTATTCCTATCTATAAAGGCAACACTTGCCTTAAGTAAGAATGCTTTACACTTTACATCTTGATATCATATATCTCAAAAAGTGTTACAAGTTTATTTACATGACACCTTCAAGTAGAGGCTTCAGTCGCCTCCTTCTTCTTTTGTTCTTCCAGGTAGAGAGGACAATTCCTTTTCCAATGTCCTGGCTTTTGACAATGGTGGCAATTTCCTTTCTTGGTCATGCCTCCCTTGGCCTTGAGAGCTGAAGATGGCTTGGACTCCTGGCTAGCTTCAGAACCTTTCTTAGCTTTGCCCTTGCCCTTGCGCTTGGACTTGCCTTTCTTGCTCGTGATCACCATCACGGACTTAGGCTTGTCCTTCTTCATTTGTAACTCGGCTGTCCTCAACATGCCCAACAACTCTGACAGTGGCCTATCAAAGTTGTTCATGTTGTAGTTCATCACAAACTGACTGTAAGATTCTGGCAACGATTGCAGTATCACGTAAGTAGCCAACTCTTGGCTCAGTGGAAATCCCAGTCTCTGCAGGTTCTCCACATACCCAATCATCTTGAGTGTGTGAGGACCAACTGGATCTCCTTCTGTCATGACGCACTTGAACAACGCCCTAGAAACATTGTACCTCTCTTGCCGTGCCTGATCTTCATACATGTTCATGAGATGCTGAATCATCTCTATGACACCCATGTTCTCATGTTGCCTCTGCAACTCATGGTTCATTGAACATAGCATCAAGCACTTTGCATCAATGGCATCATCAGAATGCTTCTTGTAAGCATCCCTTTCTGTCCTTGGTGCATTAGGAGCGGGTTCCTCTAGAATTGGAGTATCCAGGACATAGAGCTTATGCTCTTGAGTGAGAACAATTCTCAATGTCCGATACCAGTCGTGGAAGTTTGTCCCATTTAACTTGTCCTTGTCAAGGACCGATCGCAAAGAAAAGTTGTTGTTGTTTGTTGCCATTTGAACTACAAAAAGGAAAATATGCAATTTTAGTCCAAAACTCATTTTTGACTTATTTGATTGATTTGAAAATTTGACGATATAATTAGGCCTTTAATTAATTATCGCTCCCACTATTTTACTTCAAATTGATAGCCCTCACCATCAATTTAGAAGATTGCAGCGTACAACCTTCTAGTGGGCAAGATCCTGAAATCCTCTAAGCCATGGACCAGCTAGGGCTGTCACCCACAACATAGATCTCTCAGGTAGGCAACTTTTGCCAATTGCATCATATGCAACTCTTGATTAGATGTCATCTACAACTCCTTGCAATGATCATCTCCATGCCTCAAGGTACTAGATCCCATCTAGATCACCTTGTTAAGTCCGACCCAAAGCAAACACGATGAATATGCACCCTGCTAGGGCAGACCCACAAATTCATCCTTCACACTTCCACGAGGTAGATGGTGCACCACGCTAGGGCGTGCCCACACTTGGTCGAACAAGCTTTTCACGTGTGTCGCATTTGGAAGGCATCTAAAACTTAATATTTTAATGAGGGATTTGGTTTTATATACATATACATATCCAATCACCACAATACATAGTACGTATCATATACATGCTATATCCCACAGAAAACATGCACAAACGATAAAAAGCGATGATCATGGCCATCCTAATGTGATTCCTCGAGCCAAGAGGAATCACGGTCATCTAGGTCTACATCACATGCAACCTGTACAAGATGAACTTTGTGCCTTGCCTTCCGAGTTGATTAACTCATCACATGAATGATCTGTACTCTCCAGCCGGTCGTCTGGGTGCCACCAGCCGATCGGTTGGCTCCTCCAACCGATCGGTTGGTCTGGTCATCGTGCATCTCGTCATGTCCGCCACCCGCTCGTCTCGCTCCTCGAACCGGTCATCAACCGATCGGTTCACTCCTTGAACCGATCGTCTGGAAGGTCAACCGATCGGTTCACTCCTTGAACTGACCGTCTGAACAGTCGTCTTGATGTCCGCCGGTCTTTGACATTACAGGAAATAAAATCCTATTCTATTTATTACATTGCTTTAAAAAAGGAAACCCCTAGTTACATTCGGGGGGAGCAAAGGTAGGAAAGAATCTCGAATTATTTCGAGTTACATCAGGAATAAGAGAGGGAAGATCGGTGCGCAGACCGAGATGCAAGCAACCACACACAACCAATCACAGATAGGTGTTTATAGGCCATAATCACGCTACACACATCCACCACAAAACTCGTTTAAGGGCGACGCGTATTGAGTGCATTAATAATACATATCATATATGTAATAAGGGATTTGTGGATTTAGGATTGGACATGCATAAAGCCGATATTATTCGCATCGTATGCAATAAATAAAGGCGACAAACCAAAATCGATCATATCGATATTCCTAAAACATAGAACAGTTGACGTGGCTCTAATACCACTGTTGGGTTTTTAGGGGAGACAGAGAAGGCAACGGAAACAAAAATTTCTCCCCCAACCCATACCTAGGAAACGCGTCAACGTCTATATAATAGGAAAGGATGGTTTGTGGAATCATACCTTGTCCCGAGGCTTGCTCGGCGACAATACCTCGCGCAATGCGCGGTCTTCAACTCCGGACTTCGACGGTGTCTGTGCAGCTCCTGGTCGCACCAGGACTGACAACTCCTACTCGAACTGGACTTTCGGATGACAGTTGTCCTCCTAAGCGGCAGTGTCCTCCCGCCTCTGTAGTAGTCCACACGGACCACCTGGAACTCCACACTCCTTGTCCCACAAGGAAGTGGAAGGAGTCGCACCCTCCTGTTGACGTACTAGTCGCCAACACGCTCTCCTGCCTCCTATTGCAACTGCAGTTGTCCTTCCCTTGCTGCACCTCCCTTTTGCGGGAAGCACTTGCTCGGGCTCTCTTACGGTTACCAAAACCAGAGAGAACGACAACTTGCAGAGCAACTGGTTGCACTGAGCTGTACTTTGAGAAGCCCCCAATACCCCTATATATAGGAGAGTCATGGGACAGGGTTCTCCATCCCGGGCAATGCGGGACTAAAGCAGGAGTAGAAGGGTTCGAGAATTTTCCACAAAAAGCAACCGGTTCGCAACTTGAAATGATCGGTTCACAACTGAACTGATCGGTTCGGCCATTGAGCCGATCGGTTGGACCTGAGCCGATCGTTTGGGGCACTCCAACCGATCGGTTGGTGCCCTGAACCGATCGGTTCATGGTCCTAATCCGGCTCAAAAAGACTTTCCTTGTTTCTTTCCCAATTGGTATCAAATACCAATATTATTCCCAATCAAATTGGGCAATTTGAAACCAAAGGAAAATTCTTGCCGACATGACTTTTCCCAACTGGTCGGTTGCATCAGTTGAGCCGATCGGTTCAACCCTTGAACCGGTCGTTTCAACCTGGGCACATGAGCCGATCGGCCTAGACACTCCAGCCGACCGGTTCAGCAACCTCAGCCGACCGGTTCATCACATGAACCGATCGGTTGGGAGCACAGGTTGGGCAAAATCAGTCAATTGCGATTTCAATCAATCTGATACTCCAATCAATGCATCCAATACCTTGAACCATACGATATTGAGCTATCGACTGATTGAGTGTTTAATTGAACTACTAAACTCCTTTAGTAATCAATCTAAACATTGCTTTGTGGACAAAACTCCTCTTCCAGGTTAAATCCTATGTGTGTGACCCTGCAGGTCCATTTCACGTTGGCAGTGAAAGTCCATAACACTTATGACTTCACAAGCAAAGAGGGGTGCCTAGTCACACATCAGTGCTACCCAAGTGAAAGTAGAAAGTTGGAGAACAACTTTCATCCTACAATCCGTGAATGGTGTTACAGCGAATGTATAATTCCTTTGTCACTGATATCCCGAATGAACTCGAGGCATGGAACAGTCATCCTGTCAACGTTCATTCACTTCCTTGATCTCAGAGTAGACTGGAAGAGATATGTATGACATCAGTATCACATACTGATTCACACATGCGTGCACGCCTTTCTCAATCCTACTCATCAAGTGGCCATGGATATCAAACTCCCTCAGGAGGGACAAATCCCATATCTATCACTCACCCCTCAAAAGCCCCATGTGTCAAAGCCACCCAATCATCACCTTTATAACAACCCATGTTTCAGGACTGTGTTTGATGATGTCAAAGTGTGCCCAACGACATGTGTTGAGTGCAGTGATTTCAGGTCTAAGAATCACACTCACCACCATCACTGTGAGTACTGACTGTGACTACCATCTCATGGTTCCATGTGTCAAACTCACGGTGGGTCTGTCCGGTACCTTGTTCTCTAACAAGTACCTATGTGTTTGGTTTGATATCTCTATATCATGACTAATGAGATTCTGTCATCAACCAACACCACAATCTAGTCTTGTGTGTCATTGCTGTCTATCTACCTTCCACAATGACATCCGACTAGGGACATAACAAGAATGTACAAACTCTTAGCATCCGTATGATCTCATCGTTCAGGTCCTGAACCTGAAGGCATACGTCATTGAGTACTATCATTCTCTAGACATTCAATCTGTTCTATCACTATCTCATATGACTGATCGAGAAAGAATTGGAAGCTCGCCTTTGATGTTTATCAAATAAATCTTAATGTATCCCACCAATCATCCCATGATTGGCTCTCAGGGCATACATACCAACAGACTCCCACTTGCACTGCAAGCCAATCACCCATGAATCATATTCATAGTGATCTTCAAACATGTCACACATGTTACTGTGCTCTAGTGCCAACATAGTGAGTAATGACAACACCTTGCCAAAATCTGTATAAATTGCATGTATCACATCTCTTCGCTGTACGTCACACGTATGAGATGGAGTTGTCGTAATATGCGATCTCGTATTCCATTTCTAACCTTTAGCCACATTGCATGATCAAGGATTCCAGACTTGTCATCAATGAGTGGAATATAAGTTCATCTCATGAACTTTCAGATCCATATAGTATCCACTGCTATTCACTAACACATAGATACTCGGCTTTTCCCTTTTTCAAATGGTTTTATTGGAACATTTCCAATTATCAACAAACTTTCACTTTTATACATCTTATGTATATATATTGCGATTAAGTTTCTATCCTTTTGGAAGTTCGCATCAATGTAAATCTTTACATAGAACTCTTCCTTATCTCCATAAAACTAGCACTTCACAAGCACTTATCAAGTTCTCATGGTATTCCAGTAACCCTTACTGAAAGTGGACAGACATCCACTCGTCATGTCCTACATACGAGTTATCAGGATGAGGACATCATATTGCCATGTCCTACATACAAGATGATGAATGCATTTTATTCTTGCCATGTCATACATGCAAGATAATGGGATGATTACATACATGATAGATCCATATCTATTCTTAGTGTTCCCATTCTTCATAAGAATTGGACACTAGGCCCTTGGGATACTAATATCCATGTAGCATGGACAAGTTTTCTCCCACTGAATCTGTGCATACTGAACACTTCAGTACAGATTGCCGATGTATGCTCTATCTTTCCAGGTCAAGAGATTTTCGAGAAATATCTCTATAGATCTCTATTCCTATCACATAGGAAACATCTCTATCTTCCTTAAAAATAATTTCCACTTTTGGATTTCCAATCTAGAACATTTCCATTTCACATCAATATGTGGAATGTGAACACACTCCCACTAAATCACAGATCCCTTCTTTATCTTTGACATATCAGTCAAACCCTTTGACTATATCATCAAAATAAAGATCCAATTTTGAGTTGCTTGTACTCAATCAATAACATTGATTAGTCCATTGTAACTTATAGACTTCATTTGCATTAGTGGATTCATAAACCTTATAGGATGTGTCACGTACACGTCCTAGTTTTATTCCTCATAGGAATGCGGTTTTAGTGTCCATATGCCAAATGTCTTAGTCATTAAGTTGCAATCAACAAGCATCATCCTTTTCAAAATTTTATCCATGTGTCTTAACACTTAAGACTCATTTGCACTTATGGATATGATCCAATGAGTGCTACCATCAAGGTCATACCTTATGGTTCACATGGAAGTCATTTAGGATGTAATGGTTTTAAACCATAACTCAAGATTCGGTTCCTCATATTCATCTTGATAGTTGACTCATCACATGAACAACTCATCACATAGATAATTGAGGTGTATCTGTTAAAGATATAAGAACTCACAACCCTTGTGATTCTTAATTTCTTTTATTAGTGTGGGGTATTCATTTATTAAGAAGAATTCAGTTATTTGATAATCATTCTCTAACTCCTTAGAGTATGATTCCTTCTTGATTCAGACATCACCATGCCTTAATCATGAGTTCATTATGATACATTATCATAAACACTCATAAGGATCTCAAACATTTGGTCCAAGTATTTTATTCATTGATCTCATCAAGAATTAATACTTTACCAAATTTGTATTTCATTTATGATAATCTTGAACACTTCAAGATATTCATATTGGTATTTCTCTAAACACCATTTGAAGTATTAGCATTTATTCCAATAGGTATGTAAATACATCACATGTATTATACCTAATAGGATAATCATTCTCCCACTACATTAGTGAAGATTGATTAATCATGTCCAAGATATTCATGTCCATTACTGGTTCTCTAACCAAAAGAGTCTAGTTTTATCCATCACATGGAAACTAGAAATGGATTTCTCATGATTAATGCTAATTAAATTGTTTGAGTTATCTATAACTTTTAGGTATCGTCTTATCTCATGCATATCAAATATCACAAGATAAATAAGGCATTGCCTTCAAAGATCACATCTTTATAAATTGAAACATCTCTTTATTAATTTCCATCATTGTCATACAATATGCAAAAATAAAGTGTTTCTATCTATTGGCAAGTATGAAATAGCAGTTCATAACTGTATTACATGCCTTATTGGCTGAAAATAAACTAAAGTATTCCTATCTATAAAGGCAACACTTGCCCCAAGTAAGAATGCTTTACACTTTACATCTTGATATCATATATCTCAAAAAGTGTTACAAGTTTATTTACATGACACCTTCAAGTAGAGGCTTCAGTCGCCTTCTTCTTCTTTTGTTCTTCCAGGTAGAGAGGACAATTCCTTTTCCAATGTCCTGGCTTTTGACAATGGTGGCAATTTCCTTTCTTGGTCACGCCTCCCTTGGCCTTGAGAGCTGAAGATGGCTTGGACTCCTGGCTAGCTTCAGAACCTTTCTTAGCTTTGCCCTTGCCCTTGTGCTTGGACTTGCCTTTCTTGCTCTTGATCACCATCACGGACTTAGGCTTGTCCTTCTTCATTTGTAACTCGGCTGTCCTCAACATGCCCAACAACTCTGACAGTGGCCTATCAAAGTTGTTCATGTTGTAGTTCATCACAAACTGACTGTAAGATTCTGGCAACGATTGCAGTATCACGTCAGTAGCCAACTCTTGGCTCAGTGGAAATCCCAGTCTCTGCAGGTTCTCCACATACCCAATCATCTTGAGTGTGTGAGGACCAACTGGATCTCCTTCTGTCATGACGCACTTGAACAATGCCCTAGAAACATTGTACCTCTCTTGTCGTGCCTGATCTTCATACATGTTCCTGAGATGCTGAATCATCTCTATGACACCCATGTTCTCATGTTGCCTCTGCAACTCATGGTTCATTGAATATAGCATCAAGCACTTTGCATCAATGGCATCATCAGAATGCTTCTTGTAAGCATCCCTTTCTGTCCTTGGTGCATTAGGAGCGGGTTCCTCTGGAATTGGAGTATCCAAGACATAGAGCTTACGCTCTTGAGTGAGAACAATTCTCAATGTCCGATACCAGTCGTGGAAGTTTGTCCCATTTAACTTGTCCTTGTCAAGGACCGATCGCAAAGAAAAGTTGTTGTTGTTTGTTGCCATTTGAACTACAAAAAGGAAAATATGCAATTTTAGTCCAAAACTCATTTTTGACTTATTTGATTGATTTGAAAATTTGACGATATAATTAGGCCTTTAATTAATTATCGCTCCCACTATTTTACTTCAAATTGATAGCCGTCACCATCAATTCAGAAGATTGCAGCGTACAACCTTCTAGTGGGCAAGATCCTGAAATCCTCTAAGCCATGGACTAGCTAGGACTGTCACCCACAACATAGATCTCTTAGGTAGGCAACTTTTGCCAATTGCATCATATGCAACTCTTGATAAGATGTCATCTACAACTCCTTGCAATGATCATCTCCATGCCTCAAGGTACTAGATCCCATCTAGATCACCTTGTTAAGTCCGACCCAAAGCAAACACGATGAATATGCACCCTGCTAGGGCAGACCCACAAATTCATCCTTCACACTTCCACGAGGTAGATGGTGCACCACGCTAGGGCGTGCCCACACTTGGTCGAACAAGCTTTTCACGTGTGTCGCATTTGGAAGGCATCTAAAACTTAATATTTTAATGAGGGATTTGGTTTTATATACATATACATATCCAATCACCACAATACATAGTACGTATCATATACATGCTATATCCCACAGAAAACATGCACAAACGATAAAAAGCGATGATCATGGCCATCCTAATGTGATTCCTCGAGCCAAGAGGAATCACGGTCATCTAGGTCTACATCACATGCAACCTGTACAAGATGAACTTTGTGCCTTGCCTTCCGAGTTGATTAACTCATCACATGAATGATCTGTACTCTCCAGCCGGTCGTCTGGGTGCCACCAGCCGATCGGTTGGCTCCTCCAACCGATCGGTTGGTCTGGTCATCGTGCATCTCGTCATGTCCGCCACCCGCTCGTCTCGCTCCTCGAACCGGTCATCAACCGATCGGTTCACTCCTTGAACCGATCGTCTGGAAGGTCAACCGATCGGTTCACTCCTTGAACTGACCGTCTGAACAGTCGTCTTGATGTCCGCCGGTCTTTGACATTACAGGAAATAAAATCCTATTCTATTTATTACATTGCTTTAAAAAAGGAAACCCCTAGTTACATTCGGGGGGAGCAAAGGTAGGAAAGAATCTCGAATTATTTCGAGTTACATCAGGAATAAGAGAGGGAAGATCGGTGCGCAGACCGAGATGCAAGCAACCACACACAACCAATCACAGATAGGTGTTTATAGGCCATAATCACGCTACACACATCCACCACAAAACTCGTTTAAGGGCGACGCGTATTGAGTGCATTAATAATACATATCATATATGTAATAAGGGATTTGTGGATTTAGGATTGGACATGCATAAAGCCGATATTATTCGCATCGTATGCAATAAATAAAGGCGACAAACCAAAATCGATCATATCGATATTCCTAAAACATAGAACAGTTGACGTGGCTCTAATACCACTGTTGGGTTTTTAGGGGAGACAGAGAAGGCAACGGAAACAAAAATTTCTCCCCCAACCCATACCTAGGAAACGCGTCAACGTCTATATAATAGGAAAGGATGGTTTGTGGAATCATACCTTGTCCCGAGGCTTGCTCGACGACAATACCTCGCGCAATGCGCGGTCTTCAACTCCGGACTTCGACGGTGTCTGTGCAGCTCCTGGTCGCACCGGGACTGACAACTCCTACTCGAACCGGACTGTCGGATGATAGTTGTCCTCCTAAGCGGAAGTGTCCTCCCGCCTCTGTAGTAGTCCACACGGACCACCTGGAACTCCACACTCCTTGTCCCACAAGGAAGTGGAAGGAGTCGCACCCTCCTGTTGACGTACTAGTCGCCAACACGCTCTCCTGCCTCCTGTTGCAACTGCAGTTGTCCTTCCCTTGCTGCACCTCCCTTTTGCGGGAAGCACTTGCTCGGGCTCTCTCACGGTTACCAAAACCAGAGA
This sequence comes from Alisma plantago-aquatica, assembly GCA_963693085.1. Taxonomy (NCBI): domain Eukaryota; kingdom Viridiplantae; phylum Streptophyta; class Magnoliopsida; order Alismatales; family Alismataceae; genus Alisma; species Alisma plantago-aquatica. Next base: position 1,150,737,784 of record OY856412.1, read on the forward strand.
GAATGATAACTTGCAGAGCAACTGGTTGCACTGAGCTGTACTTTGAGAAGCCCCCAATACCCCTATATATATAGGAGAGTCATGGAACAGGGTTCTCCATCCCGGGCAATGCGGGACTAAAGCAGGAGTAGAAGGGTTCGAGAATTTTCCACAAAAAGCAACCGGTTCACAACTTGAAATGATCGGTTCACAACTGAACTGATCGGTTCGTCCATTGAGCCGATCGGTTGGACCTAAGCCGATCGTTTGGGGCACTCCAACCGATCGGTTGGTGCCCTGAACCGATCGGTTCATGGTCCTAATCCGGCTCAAAAAGACTTTCCTTGTTTCTTTCCCAATTGATATCGAATACCAATATTATTCCCAATCGAATTGGGCAATTTGAAACCAAAGGAAAATTCTTGCCGACATGACTTTTCCCAACTGGTCGGTTGCATCAGTTGAGCCGATCGGTTCAACCCTTGAACCGGTCGTTTCAACCTGGGCATGAGCCGATCGGCCTGGACACTCCAGCCGACCGGTTCAGCAACCTCAGTCGACCGGTTCATCACATGAACCGATCGGTTGGGAGCACAGGTTGGGCAAAATCAGTCAATTGCGATTTCAATCAATCTGATACTCCAATCAATGCGTCCAATACCTTGAACCATACGATATTGAGCTATCGACTGATTGAGTGTTTAATTGAACTACTAAACTCCTTTAGTAATCAATCTAAACATTGCTTTGTGGACAAAACTCCTCTTCCAGGTTAAATCCTATGTGTGTGACCCTGCAGGTCCATTTCACGTTGGCAGTGAAAGTCCATAACACTTATGACTTCACAAGCAAAGAGCGGTGCCTAGTCACACATCAGTGCTACCCAAGTGAAAGTAGAAAGTTGGAGAACAACTTTCATCCTACAATCCGTGAATGGTGTTATAGCGAATGTATAATTCCTTTGTCACTGATATCCCGAATGAACTCGAGGCATGGAACAGTCATCCTGTCAACGTTCATTCACTTCCTTGATCTCAGAGTAGACTGGAAGAGATATGTATGACATCAGTATCACATACTGATTCACACATGCGTGCACACCTTTCTCAATCCTACTCATCAAGTGGCCATGGATATCAAACTCCCTCAGGAGGGACAAATCCCATATCTATCACTCACCCCTCAAAAGCCCCATGTGTCAAAGCCACCCAATCATCACCTTTATAACAACCCATGTTTCAGGACTGCGTTTGATGATGTCAAAGTGTGCCCAACGACATGTGTTGAGTGCAGTGATTTCAGGTCTAAGAATCACACTCACCACCATCACTGTGAGTACTGACTGTGACTACCATCTCATGGTTCCATGTGTCAAACTCACGGTGGGTCTGTCCGGTACCTTGTTCTCTAACAAGTACCTATGTGTTTGGTTTGATATCTCTATATCATGACTAATGAGATTCTATCATCAACCAACACCACAATCTAGTCTTGTGTGTCATTGCTGTCTATCTACCTTCCACAATGACATCCGACTAGGGACATAACAAGAATGTACAAACTCTTAGCATCCGTATGATCTCATCGTTCAGGTCCTGAACCTGAAGGCATACGTCATTGAGTACTGTCATTCTCTAGACATTCAATCTGTTCTATCACTATCTCATATGACTGAACCAGAAAGAATTGGAAGCTCGCCTTTGATGTTTATCAAATCAATCTTAATGTATCCCACCAATCATCCCATGATTGGCTCTCAGGGCATACATACCAACACATACTGATTTTGGACTTCCTTTCCGTGCTTGATACACTCATAATTCCATTAGAATCAACATTGAAAATAACATCGAATTTGACCTTGCCTTTACTTCTTGGTTTGAAACCACTTATGGCGAACATGCCGAGCAAATTTTTTTCTTACGCCATGACTTTGTCACCCTCGTAAATAGGAAACATGATTTACTTTTGATCGTTAGAGGAGTTTGAAAAAGTATTCTTCACACAACAAGGAATAGGGGTATTTTTATTTATCAGGACATCAAATTTCCCATCTTCTATTTCGAATCCCAAGGGGTGCGCAGTCACATCCTTGAGCTCAAAAATTTTCCTCATTGATATTCCGTTGTTACCACCGCCCAACAAGATAGCCTGGATAGCAGCGCCGCAAGCTACAACCTCATCTGGGTTTACAGTGTTGCAAAGCCTTATTTTATTGTCCATAAATAGTTCACGTATCAACTCTTAGATATTTGGAATATGTGAGGAACCACCTACGGACCACATCATGCACACTATTTTTGTCCATTCTGGCATCCTTTAGGCATTGCTTCATCAGATGAATGCATTTCTTGAACAGATCATTATTCAAATTTTCAAACATGGCATGACTAATCTCGGCCACAAATTCGGCATCCTGTAATTCCAAATTGAGTTCAGCATGGGTGGATGTTGACAACATCGTCTTCACTTGTCACATTCCGTCCTAAGCTTATGTAGGGTTTTGGGGAGACTAGATGCCTCCATCCCGTAATCAATGGCAAGCTGCTCCGCAAAGTGCTTAATGAGACGATTGTCAAAGTCGGCACCACCTAAGTGGGTGTCCTCAAGTGTGGCCTTCACCTCTAACACTCCTTTCCACATCTTCAGCACCGTGACGTCAAAGGTCCCGCCCCCAAGGTCGAAAATGAGAATGTTCCACTTTTTGCCTTGGCGGCTTGTGGTCCTATCCAGGCCAAATGCCAAGGCAACATCTATAGGCTCGTTGATGATGCGGAGGACATTGAGACCAGCTATAGTGGTTGCATCCCTCATTGCACAACGTTGGGCATCATTGAAGTGGGTGGGGATAGTGACCACAACATTCTTGACTTCCCGGCCAGGGCACATAGATGCGACATCCTTGAGGTGTTTAAGCACCATGGCTGAGATCTCTTCGACTGCAAAAAAATTATCATTGCCCTTCTCTAACTTTTATCATGGGCTTGTTGCCACTACCTTCAATGATCTGAAAGGAAAACAGCCTCAGGTCATCTTGGACACGTCCGTCGTTGAAGCTCATGCCAATTACTCATTTTACATCTTCTGAGTAATGCACTCGGTGGATTTTCTAAAATAGCATGATAAACCAATACACAAAAAATAGAAAAAAACGCTAACAAGACTAACTACTGATTGTGTTGGTAGGATTATTTGCAGCATGATTCTTGGCTGCGGAACCTACCAACCGGTCATGCTTGGTGAATGCCACCATAGAAGGCGTCACCAGGTCTCCCTAATGATTTTCAATAACCTCCGCCTGCACATTCCGAAGGACGACAACGCATGAGTAAGTCATACCGATGTCAATGCCAATAATTGGTTCATTGCCTCCCGCCATCGACACTCTCTTCGGAGTATAGCTGAGAGAAGAAAGAACTGAAACTCTCGTGAGGAGGGAGGGATGCTTCAAGCGTGTTTATAAGATGATGTCATTGAAAGTGGCTCTTGTGGATATATATATATATATATATATATATATATATATATATATATATATATATAGAGAGAGAGAGAGAGAGAGAGAGAGAGAGAGAGAGTCAGGCTAGAATACACTCAAGTGTGTTTGCATATCAAGACTATTTTTTGCAAAATGCAAACCATTGATCTTCACCGTCATACTATAACTAGGATACATACAAATTTTGAGCCCATTTGGATGAGTGTAACTCACTCATCCAAAGGCAACAAAATCGACGCGCGAAACTAATTTGAAATGCATAATTTTTGCGGTCTTCATAACATGAGCTATACATATCCAAATGTGCTCAAATTTTGCGTATGAGTTGTTCACAAGACGTTTAAGAAGATCAATGGATTAGATTTTCAAAAAAAATATTGCATCATGAAAAACTACTTGAGTGTATTCCGCTCCGAATACACTCGAGTGTATTCTAGCATGACTCTCTCTCTCTCTCTCTCTCTCTCTCTCTATATATATATATATATATATATAGATAAATTTATGAGTTTTTGGTTTCAATAACTGATATTATTTTTATTTTATAATTGTATATATAAAGAAGACATGTCACTCCCATAGAAATTTCTAGGAAAAGGCTATGTAATTTGATACTCATCACATTTAATCTTTCTTTGGTGGACGGGATTACAGTTGAGTGGACACGATTATCAGAATAAAAAGATAGGGTTTAGTGGACAACGTAGCATGTGAGATCCGCAGGCTGTTGCTGATAGGGATGAGAAATATTGTGGAATGTTAAAAAGATTTTATTTATAGAATCAACAACCATGCATATTTTATCAAGGAAAAAGATGAGCGGGAGGAGGAAGTGGACGTTGTCTGTTAGTGTACATAGGATGATGTGCCAACACACCAAAAAATAGAATGATTTAAAAACATGGAATATTTGAAAAACACGATAGAGATAGTGGGGGACAGAGGGAGCGTCTAGACGGAGTGGTTGAAGGAGTGAGAAAAAAAAGAATGAGTTATTTTTAGAGTTTTTTCGACAAACCCCCTCTTTTGCCTAATCCTAACTAACCTCCTCACATTTCTATATTGATTCCAAAAAGCCCCCCTTCCAAAACTTTCCGTCACGACAAGTATGAATGGACACTTTTTTCTTTTACAATGCATTGCATTATATATACTTAATGCTATGTTAATTATTTACTAAAATAATACTAATAATATAATAATAATAACAAAAATAATAAATTTTAATATATTAATTTTGTAAATTCAATTTAATATTTAAAAAATAAAATAAAAATTGTATATATAAAGTGGTATATATATGTTGGTAGGGTGGCAAAAAAAGTCTGACTAGATGTGATTGGAACTAACTTAATACAATCCAATGAGATAATTAGGGACTTTTTGACATATGGTTGTGTGTCGGGCCTAGTTAAATTTAGGGTCAATTTATGTCAAGCCATGTTCCGTTTTGGGTCGAGTCTGTTCAAATTGGGTTGTGTCCAATTTGAGTTTGGGCTTTTTATCATGTATTAATAATAAAATATATTTATAATTTTAAAGTAAAGTGAAATGAAATATGTATATAATCTCTAGTACATTCTGTTTTGAGTCTATTTTGATCATAATTTAATAACTTAAAATTGCCCATTTAAATTCCAACTCTCTAAAAAACATTGAAAAGTTTAGAATATCAAGGATTTGTCTGAATTTTAGGTAATATTTTGTTTGATGGTTTATTTGGGTCATGTCCAATTTGGCTCATCTAGGACTGTGTCCAATTATGATTGAGAAAATACCAATTTTTTAATCATATTTTTTAGAAGATACCATATTGAGATAGTCGATTTCAAGAATACAATTGGCATTATAAACATATTTTATTCTATCATCACCTAAACATTATAAACATAATAATAATATTAATACCAGAGTAACAAGATAAAAGAAATAAATGTGAAAATATGAATATTGACCCAAATGAAATCTAAGCAAGAAACAACTCAACATGAACCAACTCGACCTAAATGGAATCTTACCTGGTCCGAATTGACCCAAATTAGATTGACTTGGCCCAAACTAAAGCCTCAACATATCCCTAAAAAGCTTATAACTTTCAATTCGGGTCAGATTAAATGGGTTTGATCGCCTCTGATGGGATTCTTTTGTCACCCTACTATCATATATATATATCACTAATAACCTATAATTCAAATTTTGTTTTCACTGTCATAGATTTCCAAAAAACTAGATACAATATGAAAATTAGTATATTGTTAAATACTAAATAATTCCAAAAATAATGTGAAAACTTGGTTCCTGACATGACCCAAACCTAATTTGTATACCAGACAATTTGAACAAACTTTCCCAAGGAGAACACAGTCTGACCTGAATTGACCCAAATTAAATTTGACCAGGCCTGACACCAACCATACCCCAAAAAACCCATAATTATCTTGTTGGGCTGTATTAAGTTAGTTCCAATCACATCTAGTTAGACTTTTTTGTCACCCTACCACCATATATGTATATATAACACTTTATATATAATTCAGTTTTTTTCCAAAATTATACATAAATTAGTATAATATTATTATTGTTATTATTATTATAAATAATTAACATAGCATAAAGTAGTTATAAACCAATGCATTGCAAAGCCAATGAGAAGTCCATTCAACTATTCTGTCACTTGCCATGACGAAAAGTGATGGAAGGGTTTTTTTAGGAATTATATAGAAAAGTGAGGGGGTTAGTTAGGATTAGGGAAAAGAGAGAGGGTATTCTAGAATTTTTAGAAAATGGAGGGGGCTTATGGGGAAAAAACTCTTATTTTTACTAATATCTATCAAAACTAATAATTTTTTGACGTCATTATATAAAATAAATATTTTAAGACAAGATAAATGTCAATAAATTTTTTTATTAAAAAGACAAGTGGAGAAAGGGGGAGAGCAAGTGGTTGTGTGAGAGAAAATAGAATAAGTTACTTTTGCTAATACTTTTCAAATCGTAATGATTGTTTTGACAAAATAAAAGCCATTGTGTTCCTTACAAAATGTACTTTAAAATAAGATCAATGTTCAGATACATTTGATAAAAATTGAATGACACTACTTCTCTCATATTCTTTACATTTTTACATATATCTTTCAAATCGTAATGAATTTTTTGACAAAGTAGATGTATTATTTTTATAAAATACCGTAAAAATAAGATCAATGTCGACATACTTTTGAAAAACATAATATACAATTGAAAAGACAGAGAGGGTGTGTCTGGTTGGAAGAAAACAAAATGAGGAGATAAATTGATTTACTTATAACTTTTAATCCGTAATGAATTTTGGATAAAATTAAAAGCACTAGATTCTTTAAAAAGATGCATTCAAACAAGAAAAATGGGGGGTTATATATGGGCAAATTCATTGTTATCTTTTGTCTAATTGTTTGTCATTCTGGTTTGATTCGAGTTATTATATGTGGTCCAATTGGTTGTTATACCACATGCAATTGGATGTTATCTGTCCAATTCATTATTAATTCTGATCTAGGTTATTGTTTTCTCTAGTCTGATTTGATTTGTTATCTCTGATCCAATGAATTGTTTTCTCCGGTCTAATAATTTATTACCTCTGGCCGAATTGATTGTTACCTCTCATCTGGTTTGAGTTGTTATCTCTAGTCTAGTTGAATATTCTTTTGTCTAGATGAGTGTTATCAGGTTCAATTGAATGTTATTTCTAGTCTAATTTTTTATATGAGTTGTTATCTTTGTTCCCATTTGACTTTTTATATGTGAGTTATAGTTCTATTAGTTTTATAATTGAGTTGTTATCTCTAATTTGTTGTTATCTTTGATCTAATTTATTGAAACATTATCTATTTTTGTTATCTATGGTTCAATTTGTAGTTGTCTCTGGTCCCATTTATTGTTATATTCAAACCATATTCAAACCATTTTGTTAATTTTTAAGAAAAAAATAATATGAGGAATAGGAGTGAAGTAATGTAATTGATTTTTTAAAATAAATTTTTATCTTTTCCTATTTGTTGTTATCTCTGGTCTAGTTTGTTGTTCTCTATGGTAAACTTTGTTATTTTTATTAGACAGATAAAATATAAGGAATAGGCGGGAAGTAGTGCTATTTATTGTTTTAAACTTCATTGTTATCTCAAGTCCAATTTGTTGTTATCTCTGGTCAAATATGTTATTATCTACAATTTAGTTTTTTGTTATCCCTTCTTTAATTTGTTGTTATCTCTCGTCTAGTTTGTTGTTATCCCTAGTATAATTTGTTATTTTTGTAAGAGAAAGAAAATATTAGGAATAAGAGGAGAATAGTGTCATTATTTTTTATTCGTTGTTATCTATGGTCCATTTTGTGGTTATCAGTGGTACAAAATGCATTGTTATCTCTTATGCAAGTTATTATTTTTTAAGAGATAGAAAATATGAGAAATAGGACTTAAGTAATGCAATTAATTTATTTAAATTAGTTGTTATCTCCAGTCCAATTTATTGTCTCTAGTACAATTTGTCATTTTTAAGGAAGAAAATGCAAAGAATATGAGGGAAGTAGAGTCATTAAATTTGTTTAAATTTAATTATTATCTCTAATCTTTTTTATTACTATCTCTAGAACAATTTGTTATTTTTTAAAATGGGAGAAAATATAAGGAATATGAGGGAAGTAGTGTCATTAATTTTTTAAAATTTAATTCTTATTTTTTATCTTATTTGTTGTTAACTCTGGTCTAGTTTATTATTATCTCTGGTACAATTTGTTATTTTTGTAAAAGAGAGAAAACACAAGAAATATGAGGGAAGTGGTGTAATTAATTTTTAAAATTTATTTGTTATCTCTGGTCTATTTTTTTATTATCTCTGGTTCAACTTGTTGTTATTTGTAGTTCAATTTGTTATTTTTATGAGAGAAGAAAATACAAGGAATAGGAGAGAAGTAGTGTAATTAAATTTTAAATTAGTTATTATCTTTATGATCAACTTGTTATTATCTATGGTCTATTTTTTATCTCTGGTATAATTTGTAACCTTGCAATTCAGAGAAAATCTTGTCATCCTTTTTTGTTACTTGTTGTCAATTCATTGTATTATGATCCAATTTGTTATTGTTATATCTGGTCTGTTGTGCTGTAAATTCTTATCTAGTGTTTTATTTTCTCTCTCCCACTTATGTCACTCATAAAAGATAGATGTGTTGTTATCATTGGTCTAATTTGTTTTTATCTCAAGTTTAGTCTTTTAACTTTTTAAGAGAAAGAAAATATAAGAGGAATAGAGGAAAGTATTGTGATTGATTTTTTAAGTGAGTTCTTAACTTTGTTTTAATTTGTTGTTATCTTAGATCTGATTTGTTATTATATTTGTTTTGTTATGTTATTACCTTTGATTTATTGTATCGTTAGCTATGAACCATTGTGTTGTTATATTTTTCAAATTTGGTCAAAATTAATCTTGTTGTGACATTTTTAATAATGATATATTTTTATATTTTCAAAAAAATCATTACAAATTGAAAGTTATAAGAAAAATAAATTTCTCTCTCCTATATTATTCTTTTTTATCCACTTCCTCTCATTGTTTTAGATTGTGTATTATATTTTCTCAAAAGTATGTCGTCAACAATCTTCTTAAACATATTTTGAATAAGAAATACACAAATTTTTATTTTGTCACAAAATACATTACAGTTTGAAAGTTATTAACAAAAATATATATTTATTTTTTGTCTTCTACAATCATTCCCTCTCTCCCCACTCCCTCTCTCCCACATTTTCCATCAATCCATTTTCTTTGGCGAAAAGACACGCCCATTGGGATGACGCCTATAACAGACAAAAAAGTCATTGATTTCTCATCCGATACTTCCTCTATGTAGCAATACTCTTTTAGCAATCTGTTGCAAGGGGTTCAATAGAAAGATTACGACTAGTTGAGCATTCATGCTCACTCACAAGAGATTTTTTGTTGTATGTGTCAACATCTAAAAAGTTGGATTCCACATTTAACTTTTTGGTTTGTGTTATGTGGATTCATTTTGGAACACAAAATCTTTTCATTTTTTTACTACAAAACACAATGCAAATACATGAAATAATGTATTTTATTTGTTATGTCCTTCCGTTTGTGTAAAATGAAAAAAAAAATCCTATTTAAGTTTTAAAATTCTATCTACATGGAATATTCATTAATTTTTATATTTTCATGCCACATTTCATAAATCCACAACACCAGCCCACCAAAATCATTATATTTATTTAGATTCTTACGACATCATTTTCTCCTTCACATGAAATTACGAATTTAAATAAAATGATAGAGAAGCAATCTATTCAACAAGATAAGAATGACAATGATAAGTGGGGAAGGAGGATATAAATTTTAATATGCTAGTGAAAAAGGTGGGAACACTTTAAGGAACTATATACCAAGAAGGATCTATCATCAAAATTGATAAGAAAACCACTCTCCCATGAGGTTATTAAAATTCAAACAAAACTTAGCAGCGTGTATAATACATATAAATGTCGATAATGTCTTAAACATGGAATACTTTTACAAAAATGGGCCTATAAAAGACAAGCATAAAGTTAATTATGCAAAAGATATAGAGACTTAGAGAAATATTATCTTGCAAGATGATACAATACAAAGAATTAGAAGCACAAGTAGTATACTATTCTACCCCACATGTTTTAATCATAATACTAATCACCCTATTTTGGATCCAAGTGCTCTGGATTGTGTATCCTGATCGTAGTGTTGTGCACCACCTCTTGTAGAAGGAAATTGTTTCCAGACCATGTCACTAGGAAGTGTAAGCACATGCCAACCCTATGGGATCCTACTAACTCCTTCATGATGTAATGAAAAATAGAGTCTGTTTGATCAAAAAAAGAAATAAGCTCTGACCTTAGTTTTGACATTATGAATCAATTTCATATCTAAGATTGCATTTCCAAATCTAAACCAGTTCCAATATGGGTTTAACTAGATATATTATGTACATACTTATAAACGATTTACCCTTGTACACGTCCTTCATGTTCTATTTCTGTATTGTTTAGTGACCATAGTGCACTTGAGTTTGAAAATGTAAAACAACAATCACAACATTATTGGCTAATTCAAAGAACCTGCTTGAATCTACTCGCATGTACATCAATCACTCGTAGTGACTAGTAGGAACTCAATGTAATTATAAAATTATGTTTGATACTATTTGTTGGTATTATAATTTTTTAAAATTACAGCAAGAATAAAAATATTGAGTTGTGTAATTAATTTGATTGGAGTTTGATTCCATATAGTGAAAATTACTATAATCAAATGGGTGATTCCATTGGAAAATTGTTTTTTAATTAAAATTATCTACAAATCTAAATATCGATATGGTGTTGGGCTTAATTTAATTAATCAATATTGGTTCTAGGTTGAGTGATCAAAATCTAGATTTAGATTCGGGTTGATGCACTGAATATTAGTTACTTTTTACATGCTATTTTGATTATGTATTCAATGCACTTTTTCTCATTTTAATGTTATTTAATGCATGATTTATGATTATTAGATTGTGAAATACATTTGCATCAAATATTTGTTATTTGTATCGTTTCTTAGTGATTTATCATCGTTTACATGACTTATGTTCTTTCTTGTTTTGGCCGCCAAAGTTGAAACACTTTATCTGGAGGGCACTGAGGAACATTCTCCCCACCATGACAGAGCTGCAGAAGAAACAGGTGACACAAAATGATGACTTCCATCATTGCGGACAGCAGGAGGATACAACACACACATTGCTCGATTGTGAGATAGCTAGGAAGATTTGGTCTACCGGGGAGTTCAAATGGCTGGGACAGATGGATCTTCATGACATAGGGAGCTTTGTGGGTAGTCTCCTTGACGAGGAGGACATCAGGCGCAAGGAGGAGGGAGCGGCACTTCTATGGGTTACATGGACAGTAAGAAACAAATATATTTTTGACGTTCATCTTCCTTTCCTTCCGGGCCTAGCAGCAAGCTGCATCGACCTCGTGAGAGAGCATTCATGCTACCATGTGGCCGTGAGTAGATCAACATGTTTCTCTTCTATGTCGGGCCCAGTATCTTGGCACTGTCCTCCACCGGGCTGCGTTCAGATCAACACAGACGCCTCCATCACTTTAGCAGGAGACTCTGGTTGCGGTGTAGCCATACGGGATGACCATGGACAACTGTTGTGGACCTTCCAATACCGATTAGAACAGCTGTACTCGGTGCTTAGTGTGGAGGGTGTGGCTGTTATGAAAGGCATGCAACTGGCGCTTGGGAAGGGCTTCACGGATGTGGTGATGGAGACTGACTGTCTTCTCTTGGTGGAGGCAATGAGGAAGGGATACGGTGGCCGTGGCTACAAGAACGTCATCGTCCGGGACATCACCGAGCTCTCTTCTAGCTTTCTTTCTTTCAATCTTTGTTTTGTTAGGAGGCAAGGCAATAGAGTAGTCCATGCCTTGGCCTCACCCGCTTTCCATTTTGTTAACCCTCTCTATGTTGGAGAGGGCTTTGAGGATCAGATCCTTACACTCATTGTAGACGATTTGATTACTAAATAAAATGGCAGGCACCCTTTATAAAAAAAAAAAGGAAAAATTGACAAGAATTGAATAATCTTGGTGCTACCAACAACCCTGTTGGTGGTACCGACAATTGAAAAAAAGAACATGGATGAATCAAAGAAACTCAATGGCACTGATAGAAGAGTCGGTACTACTGATTTCATCAATAGTAACTCATTCAAAGAGTATCGGTGCCCTTGGGCTGAAACTACAAGGGAGGTGGAGGGATGTAGTTTTAGTCACAGTGCTTCCCTTTAGTAGAAGCTCAATGGAGATAATTCTTAGCAAGGTGCTCAAACAAGGGCCATGACTCCTCAGGTAGCTTTTCCATGAAGGTGCTTCCAAATGATGAATCAACATTGTTTGGCTCAACTCCACTAGCCCAGTGTAGAAAGCTTGAACCAACTTCCACAAGGGTACCTCATGATGGGGGCATTATATTTATATAAATTACATCAATCAAGACATTAGTAGTCTATTTATTGAAATAAAAAAATACATTTATGACCAATAGTAGGTTCAAAAATCTATAAATAGTTAAATTCTTTTGTAATTATATCTAATAAGTAAATGGGGTATGACTTCGATTTTAAATATATATTTTTAGACAATAGTCTATCATATATCAAATTTATATAATGAGTTCAAAGCATGGTAGTTTTATGGATTGATGCCTATGGATTACATGTAGCCATCCTACACATTATCAAATATGTTGATAATTTTGTTTTATACATAATAATAATAATAATAATAATAATAATAATAATAATAACAAATATATCATTATTTTTACTATGCTACTTGGGTTACATATGTTTCTTATTATCTTTGGAAACAAAGTAGTACAAAAATATTCATGTAGTTTCCACATGATAGAGGAAGAAAAGGAGGAAAATATTCATGTAGCTTCAACATACTAAACTCATAGGTGGGGTTAGACTATCAAAAACCTCCCATTATATAATAGTGAACTTTTTCTTTTCACCTTCTAGTCCTTGATTTAGAATAATGATATTTCAGCCCATAAAGACAAAGATATAAAGGCCCTGTCCTTAAGGATGATGAGGGGTCACAACTACTAAATGAGACATCTCCTTTCAATCATTACTAGAGCCCTAGGATGATGAGGGTGATGAGGGGACGTAATGCCAGTAGGAACTAGTGTTGATATTCTTATCGTTGTTGTCACAGATGATAAGGACATTGTTAACGTTGGTTTGTTTTTATTATTTTAATGTTCTACTCTATTGTTTTAAGGGGAGCCAGCCCCAATTTGATACTTTTAAGCCAACCCATCGACTTGGGATTCCTTTTTATCAATACATGTTGGATATGAAATTTGTTTTTTCCTCCACAACTATTCATAATGCTATTGAGTTTATAACAATGGTGTCTTCTTAATAGATTTTGTGAATGCCTAAATAAAACCTATACTTGTATTGTACCAGCATACTAGAGGCAAGGACTGACCTCCATCAAAACTTTAGGCATGTGACTAACATATAAATAAGTACACAGTTATGGTTAAATCACAATCTGATGGTGAGGTTGAAATCATCTAGCTATTATGTGTGAAAAAACAAGGGTGGGAAATTCTCACAGACTAGTAATAAATCAAAAGGATGGTGAAGTCTGTGGTATGAGAAGAATACACCATTGTGATGGAACTCCTCTTAGCTAGAGGTCTATCAACGGAATAAGTAGAACAACACATGCGGTAGTATCCAATCCTACTTTGGTGATCAATAAAATCACCACCTACTTTATATGTTTCTTATTATCTCTGATAACAGAACAGTAAATAAATAGTCATAAAAGAAAAAGAGGAGGAAAAGCTTCATGTATCCTCAACCTAGTATAATCATATGTGGAGGTAGGTAGTCCGGTGTCTCTCCTTATATAAGAGATAAATTTTTATTTTCTACGTCTATTCCTCAATTTTAAAACTATACTATTTCAGCCCATAAAGACAAAGATGAAGGCCCTAGGGCCCTGGCCTTCAAGGATGAGGAGTGGTCACAAATACTAAATGGGCCATATCCTTTTAATCATTACTAGAGGACTAGGATGAGGAGGCTTATGAGGGGATGTGATACCAGTAGTATCTGGTGTTGGTGTTCTTATCGTTGTTGTAGTAGACGATAAGGATCTTGTCGATGTTAGTTTGTTTTTTGCATTGTTTTAATGTTCAAGTGTATTGTCTTAAGAGGAGCCTACTCCCATTTGACATTGTTGGGCCAACTCTTTGGCCTTGGCTTCCTCTATTTAATACCTTTTTCTATCCAAAATTTTGTTTGTCCTTTTCGTACTCTTCACGATCCATCATGTTTGTGATAATTGTGTCCTTTTAATATATTGTGGAAATGGCTATAAAAAACCTTGCTATTGTACTATACTTGCGTACAAAGGGCTATGACTCACCTCCATCCCAACTTTTAGGAACGTGATTGAAATATAATTACTTAGTACGTAATTGTGGTTAAAATCACAGTTTGATGCCAGTAATCACATAGAAAAAAGGTCCAAATCATTTTGATACGCAATAGCCATGGGGGAAAATGCATGGGTAGAATGGAAATTCTTTCAGACTAATAATTATTGAAAAGGGAAGAAAAATCCCTAGTACAAAAAGAATACACCACTTTCATGGAACTTCTCTTAGCTAAGATCCATCAAGGGCAGAAGTAGAACCACACATGCATCGGGTGTTAATCCTATGGCGATCAACAACACCACCACCTAGTCTATGTATCTTTTATTATCTCTGACAACAGAGTAATGAAGAAAAGAGAGGAAAAGCTAGCTTCTTATCGCCTCAACTTCTCCGCTTAAAATTAAGCTAGTAGTATGTATCCAGCGATCGGGATGATACGATCTCCTCATGGACCTGTTCTTTTGTATATGCTTGAAGTTGTTGACATTCATGTGCATGGCGGTGGGATCTGTTTGCCGACGTAATTGGCCTTGATGTTCTTGCACGATGCGGTACTAGCATTCTTCCCTTCCGTCACCTCAAGGTGTACGTCCTCCAAATGCACGTCCTCACAAGGAATCCCAGGGCTGCACTCGAGTGTGACAGCAATAGGCGTGAATGACGTCCCCGTAATGTTCTTGAAGTGAATATTGCTGATCTTGACCTTGGACGGTGCCTGGGATGGGCATGAAACATAAGGGCAGTAAGTCTGGTCGATGAAGATCGGATTCGACACATTGGTCATTGCAACATTCTCAAACGTCAAGTTCGTCGCCTGAGTCTGCACCGGCGAGTTCTCCCACGTCTTGATCCTAACTCCAAACATGGTCCCTTTAATATTACAGTCCTTCACGACAAGATCCCTAACATCCTTCTCTGTAGGGTACCTCCCCAAACTCCCCACACTGATCCCATGTCCCGGTCCACAAGTGACACCGGTGATACTCAACCTAGAATTCCCTTGCCCAATCGACACGCAATCATCCCCTGTCCCGATTGTGGACTGTGAGATAGAGACATCGTTGGACCCTTGGATGTGAATCCCGTCCGTATTTGGGCTGTCCTCCGGTGCCGTGATCGTGATCTCCGATGCCTGGAAATCATTCAATGACAATAGACCGATGTGGAACAGCTTGCTGTTTAGAGACGTGATCCCTTTCATGACGGTGTGGTTTGCATTGACGAATTTTAGGTTTGTTGGGAGGAGTTTGCATTCTTTCTCCTTTGGACACTTGTTGAACTTCCATGACGCTTGGCCTTGCCCGTCGAGGGTTCCGCCGCCGGTGAGGGTCAAGTGGTCGACCCATCCGAATTCGACCCAGTAATCGGAGGTGTACTTGTTCAGGTCCGTCGAGGCCTTCAGTGTGCCTAGGAGGTTGAAGGTTATGGACTTGGCCAACTTACAGGGGCCCTTGAATAGGATCGGGCCGATTAGGAATGTTGCCTTAGGGACCGTGATTTGCACGTCACCTTCTGCCGCGCAGGCTGCCGCCCACATGTCGGTGAACGCCTGCAGGTTAGAATGCATATATGGTCGGTGAATAAATGAAGCCAGGGGCATGAATGTTTATATATATATATATATATATATATATATATATATATATATATATATATATATATATATATATATATATATATATATATATATATATATTATCGTCGTTAGGGTGTCATCCTCTCCAATCAGTTTCAAAGAGGGAAATGGCCTAAGGGGACAACAACCACCTACGAAGAAGGAAAATAAACCAGCCTAGAACGAACCTTGGTGTCGTCGGTGGTGCCATCTCCTTTGGCGCCAAACTTGCTGACGTCGAAGGTGTTGTTTGAGGCCCCCTCACGTCTCACGATGCTAATCTCCCTTGTTGCTTTTGATAACCCGATAAGAGAAATGCACAGGAGCAGCACAACCCATAGTGGTACCTCCATGGCTTCTCAAACAAGAGCTAGCTAGCTAGATAGAGATGTATAAATATAAGACCCAATTCCCTGAATCAAGTATGGTGCAAAAGGCTTCTTCTCTAACAGGAGCTAGCTATCTAGATAGAGCTGTAGGACTGGTCCCAGAATCACGTATGGTGCAAACGCCTACTTCTTATACCACAGCAGAAGCTCTATTAAAAGAAAGAAGAGGAGAGGATACCTTGACTCCCAGCTTCGATGGGGACGGTGAGGAGGAGACCACGGTTGTCATCGTTTTGGGTTTTTTTTTGTGAGGTTACTCAGCAGTTTAAGAATTAGGAGGTTCCCACTATAAACGTGGGTGGGAGAAAAAGGAGGGAGGGAGGGACAAAAACTAATCTTAGCAAAGAATGTATTGCATGAATGGTTTCTAATACTATCATATATTTTTATCACTTGGAAATTATATAAAATATACATAAAATAGTATATAAAGTATGACACAAGAGTACACAAAAATTTACAAGCCACATTGTAATTGAGTTATAGCTTGTAATAATATTTATTTAAAAATTATTACACAAATTGTTAGATTATATACAATCTGAATAGTAAAAATACAAAAATTACCACCATTTGTGGAATATTATTTGAAGGTTAATCAAGTGCGTCTAATAATTTTTTAAAATCAATTTATATTTTTATTTTCTCAATTATAAACTATGCAAGTATTATTCTCTTTGCAATTCTAGCTTTTTATGGTTCTATACTTCTCAGTGGTTCATCCACCAAAGCTTAATGATTTCTGAAAAATTGTGTTGCTTTTATATATTTTAAATTTCCGTTTGTGTTACTTACCACATAGTATTCTTAGCTTATATATTTTACTCAATTATATATTATACAAGAGTTATTCTTTTTACAATTCTATCATTTTATGGTTATGGACTTCTAATTGATTTCTCAATGAAAATTGTGAGTTCGCTCAAAAAATTGTTGTTTTTTTATACATTTAAAATGCTCATTCATTTTATTTGCCACATAATATCCTTAGTTTTTTACCTTGGGTAGGAAAAGACACCCTATGGTGTTTTCCCAATTGAGATGCATCACATGATAATGAGGAAATAGAGATAAAGTGGGATCTAACACTTTAATTTTTCAAGCGATGGGTGACCAAGACGGAGATGTTGATGCAGTGGTGAACTTGCTATGAAGGTGGCAAAAGATGTCAGATGAGAAAGAAAATAATACAAATCACAAGGGTGCACTCCCCATGAAATTATCATCATATTCCACAAATCCTATAGAGAAACACCAATAGGACCAAAATTTATGTTGCATTTTAAAGAATCAACAAGTTTTGCAATAGAAAGTAGATTATATGGAAAATGTGGAACATAATGAACTGAATATAATTTAACAAAGGAAGTAAGTGGGACAGAGCCACATTTGGTGATAGTTTTAATAGACTCATCCACTAGCGTGATAGATGAATGAGGAATATGAGATTCAAAAATGTGATAGTTACATGCTCACGACCAAAGTGCCCAAAGAGATGATTGTTGAAGTCGGCACCACCTAAGTGGGTGTGCAAAAGCGTGTGCTTCAGCTCCAACGACCGACTCTGATTCTCGAGTACCATGACGTCAAAGGTCCCGCCCCCAAGGTTGAAAATGAGAATGTTCCTCTTTTTTCCAGGGCGGCTTGTGGTCCTATCGCGGCCATATGCCAAGGCAGCAGCTGTAGGCTCATTGACAATGCGGAGGACATTGAGACCAACTATAGTGGTTGCATCCCTCGTTGCACAGCATTGGGCATCATTGAAGTGGGCGGGGACAGTTACCACAACAATCTTGACTTCCCGACCAAGGTGCATAGATGTGACATCCTTGAGGTGTTTAAGAACCATGGCTGAGATCTCCTCGACCACAAAAATTTTATCATTGCCCCTCTCTTTAACTTTTATCATAGGCTTGCTGCCACTACCTCCAACGATCTGAAAGGAAAACAGCCTCAGGTCGTCTTGGACACGTCTGTCGTTGAAGCTCATGCCAATTACTCATTTTACTTCTGTAGAGTAACACACTCGGAGGATTTTTTAAAATAAAATGATAAACCAATACACAACAAATAGAAAACAAAAATAAATGCTAACCAGACTAACTGCTGATTGTGTTAGTAGGATTATTTGTAGCGATTCTTGGCTACGGAACTTACCAAACGATCATGCTTGGTGAATGTCACCATAGAAGGTGTCATCTGATCTCCCTGCTGATTTTCAATACCCTTCTCCTTCCCATTCCGGAAGACGGCCACGCATGAGTAAGTGGTCCCGAGGTCAATGCCAATAATTGGTTCATCGCCTCCAACCATCGACACTCTCTTCGGAGTACAACTGAGAGAACAAATAATTGAAACTCTCGTGAGGAGGGAGGGATGCTTCGAGCATGTTTATAAGCTGATGCCGTTGAAAGTGTCTCTTGTGGACATATATATATATATATATATATATATATATATATATATATATATATATATATATATATATATATATATATATATGGGTATATATTTGCTACCCATGCGGGTAACTAAGATTCTCTACCCGTGCATCAATTTTGTAATGGGAAGGTATGAATTTGTAATGAGACAATCCAAATTTGTAATGAGACGACCGAAATTGTAATACAAAGACTCATTTTGTATTACAGTGTTGTTACAGTAATAAATATATATTTATTACTGTAACAACGTTGTAATACAAAAAAAGTTTTTGTATTACAATTTTGGTTTTCTCATTACAAATTTGGTTGTCTCATTACATATATGTGTCATCCCATTACAAAATTGATGCACGGGTAGCAAAGATATACCCTATATATATATATATATATATATATATATATATATATATATATATATATATATATATATATATATATATATATATATATATATATATATATACATATATATATAGATGAAAAGGTTGTGCAATTTGATACTCATCACATTTAATCTTTCTTTGGTGGATGAGATTACAGTTGAGTGGACATGATTATCAGAATAGAAAGATAGAGTTTAGTGGACAATGTAGCATGTGAGCTCCGCAAGCTGATGTTGACAGGGATGAGAAATATCGTGGAATGTTAAAAGGATTTTCTTTATAGAATAAACAACCATGCATATTTTAGAAAGGAAAATGATGAGCGGGAGGCGGAAGTGGACATTGTCCCTTAGTGTCCAAAGGCTGATGTGCCTACACACCTAAAAATGGAATGATTCAAAAACATGGAATAAGTGAAAAACATGAGAGAGATAGTGGGGGATAGAGGGAGCGTCTAGACAGAGTCATTGGAGGAGTGAAAAAAAAGAATGAGTTATTTTTAGAGTTTTTTCCTCAAACTCCCTATTTTTCCTAATCCTAACTAACCTACTCACTTTTCTATATCGATTTCAAAAAGCCCCCTTCCAAGACATTCTGTGACAGAATAGGTGAATGTACTTTTTTTCTTTTACAATGCATTGCGTTATATATACTTAACTCTATGTTAATTATTTAATAAAATAATAATAATATAATAATCACAATAATAATAATTTGTAATATATTAATTTTGTAAATTAAATTTAATATTTATAAAATAAAATAAAAATGGAATTATATATAAAGTGGTATATATATGTTGGTAGGGTGGCAAAAAAAGTCTGACTAGATGTGATTGGAACTAACTTAATACAATCCAATGAGATAATTAGGGACTTTTTGACATATGGTTGTGTGTCAGGCCTAGTTAAATTTAGGGTTAATTTATGTCAAGCCATGTTCCGTTTTGGGTCGAGTATGCTCAAATTGGGTTGTGTCCAATTTGAGTTTGGGCTTTTGATCACATATTAATAATAAAATATATTTATAATTTTAAAGTAAAGTGAAATGAAATATGTATGTAATCTCTAGTACATTCTTGTTTGATTCAATTTTGATCATAATTTAATAACTTAAAATCGCCCTTTTAAATTCCAACTCTCTCAAAAACAATGAAAAGTTTAGAATATTAAGGATTTGTCTGAATTTTAGGTAAAATTTTGTTTGATGGTCTATTTGGGTCAGGTCCAATTTGTCTCATCTAGGACTGTGTCCAATTCTGATTGAGAAAAACCCAGTTTTTTTATTAATATTTTTTAGAAGATACCTGTAACATCTGCGGATTTTTACCTTCTCAAAACCCCATAAAGATGAGAAGACAAAATCCAAAAACAATAGCAATTATATCAGAGAGCGATGCGGAAGCATAATACGCATACATGACATATAACCATAACATTTCTCAACAATAACATGTATATTAATTATAACATGGACTATTACAGATTACATTTACACATTGAATAGAAAAGTTTACATAAGTCTATGAACATGTATGCTAACATGATCTTAGACAATAGGTACAACCTGTACAACTGCTCACTCCCATCTTTTTCCTCCCATGCTACCTCTGAACCTAAAACATACATGAAACAACGAATCAACACACAAGGTGTTGTGCACGTGTATAGAAAGATACCTACTAATATGTTTGCATAATTGAAATAACTTGAGAAAGAAAGATTAAAAGAAAACATTGTTTAAAGCAATAAACCGGTAAACATTCCTTTTATTGCATTCACTTTGATGTGGTTGTACTACACATACTTGCACTTGACTTGCATCTAGTGTGGGTAATATAGTATCATCATACATCTAACATGGGCAAAGGAATCATACATCCATGTTAGGCAACATACATCCACACCAGGCTATGTGCTCTAGTAGCTACAACCCATCATACTCATTTATGTTCTATTATATTTGGCGAAGTATAACTCATACTAGTTCAACCAAGCAATCATATCCAAATACGAGCATTCATGATATCACATATCATAGGCAACCAAAAAACTAGTCTTATACTTAATAAAACCCACGTACCTGAGTTCAGAGATTCATAGATATCTTTGATCATCTAGACAATCTGGTCATAACCTGATCAAGATAAGATCATATACTATCATCAGGTTCTCATCATCATTAACCCTATTTATATCCATTTTAGGGTTTGCCTATCTCATTATGATATCCTCATGATTACTTGTATTCTTGCCTTATGTTTATCTTACTTATGTCATGTTCTAGATTATAGTTTATCAACTGGATATACTCATATGTCACATTATTATGTGAACATATATAACATCATGTCACTTTCATTAACCATATTAGGGTTACATCACATGCATTAAGGGTGCTCTTCATATAACATGAATTTCGTGTATATAACTGATCTCAGATTTATATATTATCTTCCAGTGATTGATATGAACGTATTCTGTAAATTTCATCATTTATTGAGCATGTACGTATTTGTTGCATTTTATTTAGGGTTATTAGCGCTAAATAGACATATTAATCAAATTATATGCTTTCATGCATCAATATGACCATATCTGACATCATATGCGTTATAAACATGATTATAGATTTACTTACATTTTTCCATAATTTTATGTCATCATTTGCTATTTATTATCCATTAAACAAGTATTACACATCTTACATGATATTTCATATATTTAATCATCAAAAGTCTGATATTATGGTTTCATATTGTTCTACTAATTTTTCTGAGAATTTTGGTATATTATATGTATTTTTCTGATAAATGAGCTCGTTTCTATGAATTTTGTAAGATCTGAACATTATTGAAGATTTACCTTTTTATGGCCAATCGGGGACTACCACGTGGCTACGCAGTGGGGCGCCTATTTTCTCGGTTGACCCGGTGGTCTGCTCTGGGATTTAGTCAGCTTATTTCTGGTCTGAGTGAACCGAACCATCACTGTCTCCTCTGCCTACTACCTGGCGTCTTCTCGCGATCTTAGGTTGCGCCCGCCAGCGTGGGCTTGCATCCTTCCAACGCTGCCACCGTGGAGCAGAGCTCCAACGAGGAATAGGCTCTTATACCCTCATCCTCGGTCCGTGTTTGTGCCCATGGCTATTTTACTGGACCACGATAAGGAAGTCCCGTCAGAGGCTTTTCCTTCTCCCACTCCAGGCTCGTGCGTGAGGGTTGGGTTCTCAGCTGTAGCGTCGCCGCCGTAGCATGATGCCTGCGGCGTCATCCATTTCCTGCGATGGTGGTGCCGCTGCAAAACGTTCCCACGAACAATATAGTAACCACTGCGGAGAATACCAGGGTGGTTAACCCTGTGGTTGTTGTGGGAGATGGAAGCACAAGTCAAAGGGGGATGGAGTTGGACTCTGGAACCTGGTCAATGGTGGGCGCCCAGACTCCACCGACACCAGTAAGAAATGAGGAACGGCTCAACCAAGGAGGTGGCGAGCAGGTTGGTACAACCAATAGATTTGCTGCGCTCAACAACAATGATAGTGGAGATGGCGAGATCTTGGGAAATCCAGAGTCCAACCTCAGCCCGCGACACACACGTAGCACCAATCGTAATGACAGAGGAGGATGCAACAGCCAGACCCACTCTGACAGAGGGAGAGGGTCCTTCACCAGATAACCATGTCTATCTTTACTTGGAATGTGAGGGGTGACTCAGTTCCTCGAAGCCAAAAGAAGTTCAAAACAATCATCAGTGATCTTCGTGTTGATCTGTGCTTCTGTTTGGAGACAAAAATAAGGAGGGACGTGAAGGAGAGGGTGGGCACATTATTCCCTGCTGGATGGGAAAACTTGTCCAACCTTGATCAAGTAGATTTGGGTAGAATCTGTATCAGATGGAACCCATCCTGCTGGAGCGTGGCTCCTATTGATGAGAAGGAACAATGCTTTACTGTTAGCTGTTGTAACAAAGGTGGCTTCTCCTATATTATCTCTGCGGTGTACGAGGAACATCTGTAAAGAGACAGATCCCCACTCTGGGAGAGCATCAGACAGTGACGCAACAACAGATCCCCTGGCTGGTTGTTAGGGATTTCAACATAGTGAGAATGGCTGGTGAGAAAAAAGGAGGAAAATAGGTGCCCGAGTCTGTTATGGAGAACTTTAACCAGGTGATTCTTGACGCTGCGCTCACGGAACTGAATATGAGTGGTGGGCATGTGACTTGGTCCAATAAGCAAGGAATTCACAGACGCATTGCTTGCAAGCTGGACAGAGGTCTCATAAATGAAGCTTGGGCAGACATCTTTCCCAACTGGTTCATCAAGCTTGGTTCACATCCCTTCAGTGACCACGCTTGGATGCAGCTCAATCTAAAAGAAGAGAATTCCGTCCCCAAACCATTCAGATTCCTCAATTTGTGGACTTCCTGGCCGGGTTTCAAGGAGGTAGTTGACAAAGGATGGAATGTACATATAGATGGTAACCCTCTATATGTAGTCTGTAAGAAGCTGAATAATACCAAGTGATGTCTTAGGGAATGGACCAAGGACAAAGTCAACATCAAAAATTTATTGTCTATTTCTAGGAAAGATTATGAGCAAGCTGCCTTGCAGGTACACATCAATCCTCTCTGCACTGAAGCGATAAACAATGAAAGAGACATGGAGAACAAGGTTGTCAACCTTGAGAAAGCTGAGGAATGTTTCTACTGGCAAAGAAGTAGAATGGCATGGCTTAAAGATGGGGACCAGAACACAAAGATCTACCATTCAACAGTGAAGAAGAGGGCGCTCAAAGACGATATTTTTTCCCTGGTCAAAGAGGACGGATCTACTATGGAGGGGAGGAAACTAGTGGGTGAAGAGGTTGTACAATACTTCCATAATCTGTATAACCAACCTGCTATGCAACCATGTAATGTGCCTCTCCCTGCGAGGAGACTGAATGAGGTTATGAACTTCAACCTTTGTAAACATGTAACAAAGGAAGAGGTGAAGCAGGCTGCTTTCTCCATAGGGGCTAATAAGGCCCCCGACCCAGATGGCTTCAACAGGAAATTCTTTCAGACTAGCTGGCCGATTATCAAAGATGATGTATGCAGAGCAGTGAGATGGTTTATGGTGGGGGGGGAGAATGGTGAGGGAGGTTAATCACGCTTTCATCAAACTCATCCCTAAAAACATACCTTCCAACAATATGACAGATTTTAGACCGATAGCATGTTGCTCGACGTTTTACAAGATCTTTGCTCAGATCTTAGCTAATAGGCTCAAGATGTACCTCCCTGATATCATCTCACAAAACCAAACAACCTTCATAAAAGGGAGAAGCATTTCTGATTGTGCGCTGCTTGCCTTGGATTTTCTAACTAACTTCAAAGTCAAAAATAGTTCTAGGAAAGCTTGTGTGAAACTCGACATAACCAAAGCTTATGATTTCGTCAACTGGGACACGCTTTGGAAGATCATGAGATCTATGGGTTTTTGTGAACGATGGATAACCTTGATGCAACAGTGTGTTCAAACCACCTCCTTCTCCATTCTTGTAAATGGGGCCCCTGTGGGTATGTTCACAGCAAAGAATGGACTACGACATGGCGACCCCCTCTCTCCCCTCCTCTTTACCTTAGTCATGGAGAGCCTTACTACACTGATTAAGAATAAGGAGGATCACAACAAGATCAAGCCTTTCAAGATCAAGGGTACAAAGGTGTTGTCCCACCTCATCTTTGTCGATGACATTCTCTTGTTCTCCACGGGCCATGATAAAAGACTTTTGGAGTTCAAGAAGGTTATGGTGAAATTTGGGAAGCTCACAGGTTTATACATGAGTAATGTGAAATCAAAGATTTTTCTCTCTAAATCTTGTGATATGAGAAGGGGCAGGCTCAGAAGTGCTTTTAGGATCAGGAGAGGATGTTTTCCCACCAGATACCTTGGCATTCCTCTATCGGGTGGGAGAGGGTTCTCTAGAGATTACAACATGTGCCTAGACAAGATCAGGGGAAAAATTGATAGTTGGGTTGGCCTTCAGATCTCTTTTGCAGGCCGCCTTATACTAACCAGATCGGTTATTCAGAGCATGGGGCGGTTCTGGTGCGACATGTGCACCTTACCTACTCAGACTATGTTGAGCATTAGACGCCTGACGACGTCTTTCTTATGGGGTGGCAAGGGCCATGGTGTTACTTGGGATATCATTGCCAAACCTCTTCATTTCGGCGGTCTTGGGATTCAAGACTTGGTGGAGACACACAGGCAGTCCAACCTCAAGAGAGTTGATCGGTTCCTTAGGCAGCCCATTGGTGTTTGGGCTACCTGGATGAGAGACAGATATAATGGGTCACTCGGGGGGTCTAAAAACACCACTTTGTACGACTCCCGTGTGTGGAAACATATGAACATGGGGTGGGATGAGGTTAGACTCATGTATAATTGTAATAGTGATGGGATATGGACCCTTGTGGATCCCCATGTGTACCCTTGGAAGACGACGGTGGGCAACTCTGTCCCTTGACATTAGCTTCTGTGGGATAGGGGCTTCTTTCCAAAGTGGAGTACCCTAACCTACAGAGTGATGTTGGGGAAATTACCTACAAGAGATAGAATGGCTCGTTGGGGGCTTGATATGGAGATCATTTGCCCCCTTTGTAGAGAGGATGAGGAGTCCCATACACACCTATTCTTTGAGTGTAAAGTTTCCCGTTACATGTGGGAACGGTTATGCCTAAAGAACGGATGGGGCCACTCCCTTCTAATTCATCTGTTGGAGGCAATGACTTGGACCATGGAGAAAACGGCTGCCCGGTTCGGTGGCATTTGCCTTACAGGGCTTTGCCACAATATTTGGCAGGAGAGGAACAAAATAATCCATGGGAAGCGTGGCATGGATTACCTATGCCTTTTTGATAGTTTACAGAAGGAGATTTCTAGGCTTGTAAGAGCCAAACCTCCCCTACATGCTAACCTAACCCCTCAGATTAGGCGTTACTGGGAATTTATAGTTTAACCCTTGTGTATAGGGTTGGGTGCTTCTTGTGGCTTCGCTCTTTTTGGAGTTGACACTTTTCTTTCTTCTTTGAATAATATATTATCCTTTTCCAAAAAAAAAGTATTGGTGTTCATGAATTGCCAAAAAATGTCTTGTTTAGAAGAACCCCTTAAGTACTTCAATTATAATAAATGGTATGCAAGATAATACCACCTAAATTGATTGAATAGACCACCTTCTTAATTGTCAAATTCTAATAAAGATACAAAACATGTCAAAAATGAATCTACCTATAAAAAGAAACGAGCACACTCCTAAAATTTATTCTTGAAGATGAAAATAGTAAACAACACAAGTAATTGAACATGGAGCCAGCTTAGAAGAGAGTTTAGCATAGTCTCTAAGTCAAGCTCGATACACAAGTATCATCTATGAGCGCTACGAATTTCACATAAGAATTTAAGTATTATTAGCTAGACCATTCTCTAATACATTGAATTTTTCATGTCAATTGTAAATTAATGTAGTAAGATCACATTAGTATTCCAAACAAATACAGATCGGTTGAACAAGAATGTTTTCAAATACAACAAGAATACCAACATAGAAGAAAATAGAAGAATTTAACATCAAAAGTTTCATAGAAATCAATGTCTTGGGATCCACATAAATAATGGATTTACTATAATACCAATGCAAAATGAAATAATGTTCCTATATCTTATACATGGTATAACAAAATATTAATAGACAATCATATATGAGGCATAATCCTTGCACCTTGAATGTGGTGATGAATGCCTTTAATCTAAATTTGAGCTTCAAGGACTTCCATCACATTTGAAACCCTAAAGTATGAAAAACTAGATAGTAATGTGAATATGTGGTAAGATTATTTTTAAAATACAATTCTTCATCTATGTATATATGATTGAGTATGTTGCACTTTTGCATGTGTCAATTGTTTTTATTAGAGTTAAAATTACTGGACATCTTGATAAATTATGTAGTTAATGTTTCTTGTTGCCAAAATCACTAATCATATTCAAAGCTCTTGGTCTTGAGGGAGGTGTCCGTCCTTCCATTTATAATTTTATTTTGATATTTATGAAACTAGATAAGAATCACGATATAGCCTATTATTTACAAAAATGTGCAAAATTATTAGTCAATGCTCTAAAAAAGTCATATCTTCTAGGCAAAGTGATTAGTGACTCGAGTATAATGTATGAAAAAGTACACATTTAAACTCCTATATTGGATCTTATGTTTAGTTTAGGAAGTGAGAAAAAACTGACAATATACTAATATACAATAGGGTCTGGTTTTATGTAAAATTCTAAAATTTTTAATCATCCAAATGGGGTGTAGTCGGGTGTGGAAAATACCCCTCTGTGTTTAGCTCATTTTTGGAAAATTCTCCAGTGGACCATGTAGACAAAACCCCAACATAAGAATGAAGCTTAAAATCAATGGCTGTCAACAAACTATGTCATTCTAAAGAACTAGAAAATGTTCACATTAGTCTTAAAAGAGAAGCTATAAAGATGATGAGGGAGTACATTTTTATGGGGTAAAGGAATGTTTACCTTGAAAAGAAAAGACTAGCAACTACTTGAGAAACTAATACATCCCTTCTTGAATGTAATATATTGCATGCATAGAAAAATAGAGAAGAAGCTGCATTAGAAGCGTTGTTGATGGAACTAATGTTCTACTATGGGGAAAATATTGAATAGATACTAAAAAAACATAACTTGTATATTTATGGCAACAAGCTTAGGATTAGTATTTGACTTATTTAGACTTTTTAAACTAGGATATGGTGAGCTACACAAGTTTTAGATAGGGAGTCAACCATATTAGCACAAGAAAGACAAACAAGAGATATGTTATGTGGTTTATTGGAAATTTTCCACGATCCACTTGTCAGAATGTAGTGTCATGAACTTATGCAACAAATGACATATCCTTTGTCAATCAATATCCTTATAAATGGGTATTTTACATGAATCCTTAAAACTATTTGCATATTTGGATCTCTCTAAAATCTGTGAGCAAACCCACATCATTTGTTGATACTACCAGAAAAGTTACAAACGGATGTTAGGAAAATTAAAGGGCACCCTACTATATGTGACAATCAAAGGAATTCTCAGTGAATACTAAAGGATTGTTAGAAATTGTACAATTCAAAAGGAGGTTATGGTAAAGAGACCCACTTCTTAGTTGTACCCAATTGTGTTAGTGTTATAATGCGCCTATGTGTGAGTGCATCATCATCATCATCATCTTCTTCTTAGTTGTACCCAGTTTGGACTTGAAAAGGGCCCCAATTCGGACATGATTGATCCTAATTAATATTCTAATACACCTACTTGTGAGTGCACCACCATTATCATCATCAGGGGCGGAACCATATTTTATGTTTGGGGGGGGATTTTTTTTGACATATAAAAACAAGAATCGAACCCAAGTCACAACAAACTAGTAGCGCTATGACCCATGCGATGATCCAATATCCTAGCCACCAATTTGCGATATATTACATTTACAAATTCAATTTATAGAAACGACAACTATGAAAACTTGTTGGCAATGATTTGTAACGACCAAAAATAAAAGGCCAGGAATCGATCTTGGGTCTCTCAGACTGGGCGCCTCAAGACACCTGCACTTATCCAACATGCTAGTTGCTGGTTTTTCATGTGTAAAAAATTAGTAAATGTATCTTATGAGTGTATACAAACACATTTACTTACAAATGAATATTTAATTTCATATTTTTTTGTGGGGTCATGGCCCCCTCTTGCCCCTGTCACCGCCATTGATCATCATCATCATCATCATCTTGTTCTTCTTCTTCTTCTTCTTCTTCTTGATTTCGTACGATTTGGACATGATTGCACTTAATTAGTTTTATAATGCGCCGTCTTATGAGTGCACCATCATAATCACAGTCATTGTCATCATCATCATCATCTTATGATGCCTAATTTCTACTAGATGCAAGTACATGTATATAATAGTAAAACAGTATAATTTGTAGAACCGAAAAGAGCCATTACTGATGAGGTAACTCTAAGTTTAGTTTCAGACACTCCCACATTTGTCGCAGCACACGTTTCTTGTGTTGTTAGTTTGGAAGACTTGCGAGATATTTGTTCCTTTCAGACCAGACTATGTTCTTATTAACTGATCCTATCATCTTCATTCTCTATGATGCATCTGTGCTTGTGATGTCTTTTTGAAGACCATGATCAAAATTCTCAAGCTCCCTCGAGGCCAACATCACTTGCTTGTTACATTGTTGTCTGAAACTAGATGCCATAGTCTCATCGATCATCTTGTATATCACTACCAAAAAACATAGTATAGATGACAGTCATGTAAAAAGTTACGCACTTTTGGTGACATGTTTGTACATGACTTATAATATGTGTAGGCCTACATAAAATAGATGACATACATTTTTGTATATTTTAAAGGGTGACATACTTTAAGTGACATGCATGTATGTCACGTGTAGTCTGTGCAACATAGGTGACAGACATTTTATCATACTTGAAAGGGTGACACACTATTGGTGACATACATTTGAATCACCTATGTTCTAATGGGGGTTTACACATGTATATGAGTCAAGTGTAATATACAAGGAGACATAACATTTAGGTGACATGTATGTGTGTCACCAAAGTTATAGATGACATAAATTCATGTCACCTAACCTAAGAATTTTTATAGAATTACTATGAGAGGACATTGTCTTGATATGGGCCTTGAATTCTCACAAATGCATTACGGGGGACCTGCTGTTATAGGAAATTCTCGTGATATGGGCCCTAACCCTCACATATGTATTTTTAAAGAATTGTTGTGAGTGGACATTGTCACTATATGGGCCCTAGTTCCTAAGAAATGCATTGAAAGAGACTTTTTATGAGAAGAAATGTATGATGGCTCCTCCCGAGTATATTTTTGTTGGAATATATCAACACTTATTTGGTCACCATGCACTGGACGATGATGCAATGTGAGTACACTGAGCCGCTGCATGTGACATGGGCACCGATGATGATTTTATTTGGCTCCCACCTACCTGAGATTAATTATTGCACCTACCCCAGTGTCACTGATGGCAGGGGTTCTTTGCTCGTCTTGTTCGCCCACACCATAGTATCCAGATCCGACTTACCATAATGTCTCCCGAATGCGGACGGAAGGCGACCAGAAAGGTTCGACGATAACTTCAAGTCTGATTCAACTTATCAACTTTTGTTGGACTTGGCCATATCGGTAGTGGATGCCCTTTTTTGGCAACCACGCCCATAGCAGCAAGGGATTAGGGTAAGAACATGCTTGGAGCACCCCTAGTGCCTAGCCGTCCAGGTCTCAACACATCGAGGATCGATATGATAGAGTCCTGCATCGATCCCCGGAGGCGGCAGCCCATACACGGTTCTGTACAATCGTGTGTTAAGTAGGCTTGGCACTGGTTAACCCAACAGGAAGGACTGCCCTGCTAGCCACCATACACGAGAGGGTTCCCTCCATGTCTCAGTTCTGCTCTCTTTAATGGCAAAATTCAGTTTTCCCACATCGGCAATGACACATTATGACTGTCTTGTTGTGTCACAAGTGAAAAATCGTGAGGTTGTTCCTGTGGTCCTTTACCATGTGGGGCCTACATCCTGTAAGGTTGGACCTGTTACACAAGTTTCATGTCCTTTTAGGAGCCTCCATACATGTCGCGGAAAACCGTTAGCAGCTAATAGTTTTAGTAATCATCTTTGGGTTGTTCATTTATCTTCACTGAGTCATGTTGATGGAATTCGTAAGGCGTTGGAGTATGTGGATGTTTGGGAGGGCTTGGTGTTTGCTCTTTGTTCTTCCAAGCATTGGATGTGTGGTGTCTGCCTTGGCATCATGTCATGGTCTAAAGCATGTCCTCATCAAGCTTCTGATGGCTCTGATGTTACTACCATTCTACCTCGATAGCCTGGTGAGACATCACTCGATGTGATAGTTGTTTTGCCTGCTCCCATCAATTCTGGCTTTCCAGATTCTGTTCCTTGCACCCTATCAGCTCGTCAGTGTATTGAGCCACCGCCTCTGCCTGTTGACCGACTATAGCTCGACACAGATCTTCTAGAGTCTGTCTTCCACACGGGTGTCCCTACCATAAAGAGCATCCCTCTTCTTTGTCGTTTTCCCTTTGGTGACACTCTTCGTTCTTGCTTACTCTAGGTGGATTCTTGCCCACACTCTATTGATGCATGGATTCATCTTTTGTTGCTTCTAGCATGTGTTCTGTATCGCTTCTCCCCTAAGTCTGCTCAAGAACAGTCTTCTAAAAAATGAATCTCTCTACAACATTTTATGATCCTTAAGGCTTTGGAGACTTGGAATTCCGGACCTGATGACATTCAACAACTCCTGGCTCAGATTTTGGCTCATTGTTGTCCTACCATGCGAGAACATTCTTCTGAAGCTTGTATTTCATGTGCCAAGTATAAGATCAAAGATAGCCAATTTTCTACTGCCATCCGTGTTCTATCCTCTAGTGGTGTTACCCCCATAAAAGATGCTAATTATTCTTATCTTGAAGCTAAACACCCTCAACCTCTACTGCCATTGGTACAACCTCAGTATGAAATTTCTAGCTCCATTTATTACTTCTTGCTCTATGATTGAAGAAGCCATTTTATCATTCAAGAAAGGGACCGCTTGCGCATGTGATGGCCTACGATCACAACATCTTATTGATTATATGTGTGGGGCTGCCACTGCAGTGAAAGATGATTTTTTAATGCAGTTTCAACTGTGGTGAATCTTTGGCTCACTGATCGTTGTCCAGATTCTCTAGCTCCCTACA
The DNA here is from genome assembly GCA_963693085.1 of Alisma plantago-aquatica. NCBI lineage: Eukaryota > Viridiplantae > Streptophyta > Magnoliopsida > Alismatales > Alismataceae > Alisma > Alisma plantago-aquatica. The sequence continues at coordinate 1,150,770,005 of OY856412.1, forward strand.
CTTTCAGTGCTCCATTGACTCCTTTTCTCAAACCAGACAATGGCATTCGGCCTATTGCTATGGGTACTATTTGGCAGCGCCTTGTATCCAAAGTTGCGGCAAAGGGTGTAAGTTCTGATGTCGTCCCTTGTCTTATGGATCATCAGTATGGTGTTGGTATTTCTGGCGGTGTTGAGGCCTTTCTACATGCTTTCACTAGACTTGTCTATGAACAACAAAACCACACTACAGTCACCATGGCTCTTATTGACTTCAACAATGCCTTCAACATGGTTGATAGATCTACCATATTCCAAGAGGTTCATCTTCATTGCCCTTCTATTGTACAATGGGTTGAGTTTTTCTATAGCTCTCCATCTCCTCTCTATATGGATCATGGCGAGCCTCTTTTTTCTTCTATCGGGGTACAACAAGGTGACCCATTAGGCCCCCTAATTTTTTCCGTGGGACTTCACCCTCTTATTTTACAGGCAAAGGATGTACGTCAACTTGACCTCCTTTCTTTCTTCCTTGATGATGGTACCCTCATTGGGGACACAGAGGTTGTTTTGAAGGCTCTATCCCTCATTCGAAGTGAGGCCCGATGTATGGTCTTCATCTTAATACTAAGAAGATAGATTTTTTGGCCATCTGATGACCCTAGATGAGGCTCAAATGTGGGCTTATTTCCAACTGACATCTCTCATCCAGAGCGTGGAGTGAAGATTCTAGGTGGCCCAATTTTCTATAGATGCATCCTTTGTGAAGGAACTTCTCCAGAAACGTGTGATGAAGACCCTTGATATGATGGATCACATGTCCTCATTCCAGGACCCACTGTGTGAGCTTCTTCTTCTTAGGTCTTGTGTTGGGATGCCCAAAATGTTTTTTGATCTTCTTACAACACCTCCTTCTTCTATCAAACCTGTGTTGGATATTTTTTATCATAGTCTTCGTCGTTGTCTGGAGCGTATTATGGTTGGTGACGGTCCATGTTTTGGTGATTTACAATGGTGTTTGGCTACACTTCCTATGCATCTAGGGGGATTGGGGATCAAGTCCTCTCATGATGTCAGTAAATTTGCTTTTGTTGCATCTCAGATACACACTAAAGATCTCCAAGACCATATGTTGCATGAGGTCACATGCGTGCCTGTAGGGCTCCCCTTTGTCCAAGAACATGGTTGCATTTACAATATCTTGCCATCTTTATGTTGGTCTATGTTGACAAGTATGCATTCTATCACCCCAAAGACCCAGTCTATTTTGGTAGACGCTTACTACAAAACGGTCATCCAGCAAATCATGGCAAGTGACCTATCCTTACGACAACATTCTATTCTCACTTCTTTACAAGCTGATCATGCACAAATTTTTTTGAGGGTTGTTCCTATTTATGACCTTAGTTTGTCTATGTTACCCATTGAGTATCGAGCTATCCTTCGATATTGGCTTATGATTCCCTTGTATCTAGGTGATGAACGTTGTCTAATTTGCAACATCACAGATCTTGATGCCTTTGGTGATCATGTAGTAAACTACCACTCGTGGCCTGATTATAAGTTTTGTCATGATGTTGGCACTCGATCTGGGTTAAAGGTTTTGAAAGAAGCTCCTTTGGCCTTCCTTAGCACTCAAGCTGATGGTGTTCATTTGTTGCGACCTGCAGACATTCTTTTATTTCACTAGATGAATGGAAAACATGCCTGTGTTGACCTAACAAGAGTTTCTCCCTTGACAGGTATCCTTTCAAAAAACTTTAAAGCAGGGCAGGTGTAACGACCCTACCTCCCGGTAACCCCCAATTAAGGGAGACTGAAAGTTCAGTGACGTTATCCAATTAACAGGATCAAAGGTTCAACAAATAATCAATAACAATTAATAAACTTTACCAACTAAACTGAAAATTGGTATAAAATAAAACTTTGTTTACCTTTTAAAATTTGGGATTTCTAAACTTCTATCCATGAAGATACTAATCTAACTAATCCTCCTGTGCACGTTACTTCTCTTTTAATTCCACATATGCCACTTTACTATTTGTTCTTTTCATTGTACCTAAAACGCCGACAAATAAAATGTCGGTCAGTCGAAGCTGGTATGTGGGGGAAACAATAATCATACAAATATGGTAACAACGTAATCATATAATTAATCATTTAACAACCAAGATTATGTTTTAAGCCATACTACTCAATCCTTACCTATCCCCTGACTCTGTGCTATCCCTTATATGCTACCTCTTCTTTAGGTAGCTTCTTACCCCCATGGACCTACCTTACAGGTAGCCAACACCTAGGGTAATGGAGTTGCATGGCACTACCCAAAGGTAGCCCAATATCTAACTCATGATGACTTGATGGTCCTATCCCATTGGTAGCCATTTACTAAGTCATCTAATGACCTGATGGACCTACCCCATTGGTAGCCATTTACTAGGTCAACTATTAAGCCACAGAGGGGACCAGGATCTGAGCTAATAGGCACATATCTTATGTGATAGTCATAGCCACACTATAGTTTGCATGAATTAAATGCATCCAACATTTTAATTCAAGCCAAGATGGAAACATCGATAAAATCCCGAAAAACTAATTCGGGTAGTCATAAGCATAACCACATACCTGTTCATGTAGATTCAGGTGCAAGAATAATCCAAACAACAATAAGCAAGCATTCAATAAGATCCTGAAACAATTATACAATTTCCTTTTATTACTCATGTCATTAAGATCTATCAAATCTAACTCGCTTCTTAGGGTTTCTAGTCCACTTTTAGGGTTTTATTAGGGTTTTTAGCCTCCATAATACTTTTATCACGTTTAATGCTCTCTTAGTTCAAAAACCCTAATTTCAACATTATGAGCCCAAATAAAGTTGATTATTTCAAAACTACCATCTTTATCCTTTTAAGTTATTTCAAGATCATTATGGCCTAATTCGCAAATGAACTCTATATATCATTAAATCCACCTATTATCCATTAGAAAACCCTAATTACTATATTAACTTAGAACTGTCATTTAACACCTTTAATATCTATTAGGTTGCAATTACTCAATTTCATCAATTGAATATTATGAACTTAACCCTAATTCTTCATTATCTTCAGTAAGGATTCTTTAATCCAACTTATGTTCAAGAATCACTATATTTTAGTTGTATACTGGAAATTTTCAAATTATAACCACTAAAACTCATGTTTTCCCAAATTAGGGTTTTTATCCCATTAAACCATGTTCATGATCACAAAAACCCTAAAATCAACATATTAATCATCCTTTTATGATTTTACTCTTTTCTTTACTCTTAACAGGTTTACTTTGATCAAAAACCAAAATCAATATTCATCATGATTACTTTTATCTCTTTCTAGGGTTTTTCCATTACTTAATGCATTAAAAGATGAAAAACCCTATACTTCTTGACAAGCATTTACAAACAGGCTCTACTATCACTTTTATCATGTTCTACACATTTTTCTAATAAAAAAGCACTACTTATTTGCATTTTTTGGCCAAAGGATCTATTTTTAACGATTTATACAAGATTTCACTTTTTTCTTGAATATTGGGCAGAGGAGCGACTTACTTTGTTAATTCGGTAAAACGAGAGTCGTTGGATCCTCGGTCATCTTTGATCGACTGCGATCGCACGACCTGTGATGCCTATGCCCACTAGCGGCTGGTTTGAAACCACGGCAGCCCAGGGTCGTTGATCGGCGTCCTAGGTCCACGATGGACATCAATCGAAGGGCTGCTGCTCTTCGTCCCTGGCTTGATCCCTCCATAGGCTACGCGGCGGCGCCGCATGGAGAGCTCACTGGAGATACTTGATTTCTTCAACTCAGATCAGTAGGGAGCGGGCGAAGGTGCCGTCTTGGTCCGTTAGGGAAAAACAAGTTGAGAGGGGTCTATATATATATATATATATATATATATATATATATATATATATATATATATATGCGTGGAGGTCTAGGGATGGCTCCCCCAACCTGCCTCCGAGCCTTGTCCCGATGGGATTTAGGCATTTCTCGAAACAACCGCAAAACCTAGCAAAACTAGGTCTAAAAGGTGCGGAATTCTCTCCCAAACCCACTGGAACCCTTTACTCATATGCACATGCATTGGATTTGTGGGAAAATCGAGGGATAGATCCCCCCTATTAAGGATCCCCCTTTCCTTTTCCGATTCAAGGAAGGAGACGCACAGAAAGCGTCGGATCTCGATCCAACGGCTGGCGCCATCTCCTTCTATTTTCATTTAAATCGGAAAAGTGTGACATTTATTACAATCACAACACTTTAGGGAAATTTGTAAAAGCCATAACTCCCAAATCGAGTGTCCAATTAATCCCAAATTTTGAGGGAATCTTAATAATGTCTTTATCTACCTCTCTGTAAAATTTTGGCTCATTATCTAAAAGAAAAGGGGACGTTTCTTCAGGTGCAAGATATTACTCAATTAAGTGTATTTTTCACCTATTTTCTCTTTCCTTTTCTATTAAAATATTTTTATGAGTTTCCTTGAACCTCAAGGAACATTAATGGCTCGAAATCCCCTCTTGGGAATATTCCCTTAGCCTATTTCCTTGTCCTTCATCCCTTTTCTTATTATCTTACTTTTTCTTTATTAAAATATCTCTTTTTGAGAATTTCTCTTTATCTCTCTTTTATTTCCTTATTTGGAGTTCCTTTTAACATTAGGAATCGTTTGGATACGAAAATCCACCAAGATAACTCAATTATACCTTTTTCCACATGTTTTCCACATTTTATCATTATTCTCAATTTCTTCCTTAATAAAGGAATACTTAATTAATCTTTTCTTTTCTTATTGTTTTTTTCTTTGCAACTTTGGACTCCTTGGAACCCAAGAGGCACGAAATCCCTCTTTGGATTTAGTTCTTTTGCCTTCTAGAGGTTTCCACACCTTTCTTTTCTCAAAACTCAATTATTCATTTATTAATTGGATTTCCTTGTTGTTGGGCCCAATAGCCAATAAAGCCCACAACACAATCATCAAGGCTATTGTAAACAAAATCCATTTATTCAAAACAAATTATATCTTTATTTCTTCAAATATCTTTTATGTGAGAAATTACATTTCTCACCCAAATGAACCCAAAATTGGGGTTGTAACATCCTTCCCCTCTTATAAGAATTTTGCCCTCAAAATTCCATCAAGCAAGCAAACAAACAGGATAAGCCTTTCATGTATCCATAATGGCTCTTATGTGGCTTCCCCCTTTCCATGGTGCTTCCCAAGAACCTTCATCGTCTCACTATTCTTCCATCTGAGTTCTTTCTTACCTTGGTATATCGTACCCTCATAGGTGACTCAGGACATTTCAGCCTCTCAAAAGCTGAATAGGTTCAGGGCTCAACACATGGCTTGGGTACCTCACATAGTGCTCTATATTGGACTTATGTAACACATTATACATCATGTTATCCTGAGGGCAAGGCTAAACACAACCATATCCACCAATCCACCTCAAATGGACCCATATATCGGGGACTCATCTTTCTCAACTGTAGCTCAGAGGGGTCGGATTTTTGCATCACACATTCTCCCACAGTGAACTGCATGTCAGTCTTCTTTGCACCAACTCATGACTTATGTCACCACTGGGCTCTCTCTCAGCCATTACACGATCAAAGTGACTTCATCTGCACACACTGTGGTTCTTTTCTGACCTTCGCGAGGCCTTCTTCACCAACATCATCTTAATGAAGTGGTGACCGACACAACCTCTCTATAAGACTTCTTGCATCCTGATAAAGGCTATGGTGATTAACATCACATCTTAAGAACTATCTCTATGTGTCACCCTGAATGAGAACACATGCTCTCATCAGACCCTCTAGTCTGGATCATACTATCCATTAGTATGGGGTGATAAACTGTACTATCATCGAGTTCTTCATGTATCCACTTCCACCTCATGGAAGTGAACCCTGGTCATACCTAAGAACTTTTGAACTTGCATCATGGTGTAGTTGAACCATCTCTTTTCATATGTAGTTCAACCAGATCTGTCCCTTGACATAACTCTTCCTTTCTCATGTCATCTAGGTAAGGCGATCTACCATAACCCATATTGTATCTTGACCTTCTTGGTCTAGGAGAAACTCACAACATCCATAATGATGAACTCCCATTCCCTCTCGGGAACTCTTTATACTTTATATCCATGCACTGGGTTAATGGTGTTCGTCCTTCACCTCCTGGCTTGCATGGCCACATGCTACATGCAACATTGTTTTAAGCATCCAGAATGCTACCATCACTTACTATCTTTGTAGTACCAAGGTATATCATGACCTCCCGTATTGTTATGATTCCTCAAGCTTGATACCTCAGAAACCCTAAACCACTCTCAAAAGGGTTTTATTACCTTCCTATACAAGAAGTGTATCTGAGGTTCTATCACCATCCTTTTACTACATCAAGGACTAAACTGGCTACCCAAACAACCATTAACTTGTTCAACATATCTTATTACATCCGAGTGTTAGCCAAAACATATCTTCTTTCCAAACTTAGGGTTAGCCAAACAACCTCAACTTCTTCTAGCCTCTAACTAAAATTAGGCAGCTAGATCTCAACCAGAGCATTCATTACCACCTCTCATCCTTAAGTGTTAGGTAGCATACACCTCCATGTATTATACTTATCATCTCATCTCAAACTCTAAGTCTATGTTCATCAAGAAGCTCTGAGCTCATCCTCACTGTGATCAAACTTGACCTTGGTTAACTTGCAAATTCCACATAGTTCCTAATAAAACATCCTCATAAGCTGACTACACTACCTCTCTTAGTGTTTGCGAACCATCCATGTATCATTCACTTCACCAAGGTATGTTATCATCTCTATCCTCATACCTTGTAGCCACGTTCCAACTTACATCATCTTTATCCTTGGTGTAAGGTATGCATACTGTCCTATCTCTCACTCCCATAACAAGAAGAAATAAGCATTTGGCGGCCGTCCAAATAAAAAGTTCTTCCCATTCCAGGAGTAGAGATGGTACATCCCACCTTGCCAGTACACCTTCAAATCTAAGTTGAAACGTGCAACTCATGTCTCCACATCACAAACATCATGATATCAAAAATTACTTCCATGGAAAACTAATCAGAAACCTACTTGGGTCACCACACAATCCTTGGCCATCTCCTCTAGGTCTATAGGGTGTCAGCACTTTTGGGGTCATCCCTTTTCCCTTATGCATCCAGAGAGTGCCCTACTCATCTGCCCTTTGGGTCCCATGAGTTCATGAAGGTGATCAATCTCGTAACCCATGGCCCTAGGACAATGATAGTTGTTACCTCCCGACCCTATGGTCATGTGCAACTAGGGAATTAGGCAACTCCTTCTTCCATCAGTCTTATCCCTACCTGACCCTAGGATAGACTTAGGATTATATCATAGTACATGTTCAACTTAGAACCTTACCCAATCCTTCATCATCTCTCTCTGCATTCTTGGGCTAGCTTTTATCCTTTCATAAGGGTCATGGCAACCTACCTACCTTGGTCGAGCCCCATACCGGTTACCTCCATGGTAACACCTCCACATGCACATAGAGATGGTTATCTATGGGTCTATAGGTTCATTCTCATGCCATGTACCCTTCACTTAGCTTCTCAAGATCCTCTGAAACCTCAACAAAACTGGTATACACCCTACAAAAGGGTCCCTCTCCCAGGATGGGAGGAAACTATACCTCTCGACAACAAGATCACAAATGCCCTTACGTTTAGGGTATGCATCCACATGATCATGTGTATCCCTAGCAAGCTACTAAGGTATAGGAAAACACTTACCAAACCATGCTAGGTCACACTTGTTCTCATCCTCAACATTAGACCAACTTAGCTGTGAGGGGTTCATCAAACATACCCTTAACTTAAGGGATTTCCTTTACCTCTAATCATGAGGAGTACCATGTTCGAAACTATAGAGACTCAAATCTCATCATGTGCATCGGATACGCTGCTTCCCCTCTAAGGCCTAGGAACCCTAGGTTCTCCTTTGGGTATCCAACTACATGTTCAACCGCTTAACCACAAATCAAGCATGCCCAAGGTATGTCATGTACCTCCATGATCTTTCTACTCGAGAAACGCTTCGGAGTTGAGTCCTCTTCTAGGGCAACTGATGCGATGATTTTGAGTCGCATTTATAGACCTTTTTCATATGTGTTTTGTGCCTTAATTACTCATTTTCATGGATAATATTGCATAATTCACTTTATTTGGTCTTTGCCATCATTTTATATCAAATCCCCTTTATTTCATTATTTTAAGCATTATTGATCATCTTATCATAAATCGTGTGGATTTATTTGGTCTTGTTGTACAATTTCAGGAAAAACAAGTATCTACATCCGTCGATACCATCGACGGGTGTCGATACCATCGACCAAGCCACAGGTTGTCAGCCGAGAAGAGCAATACAGAGTCGATACCATCGACGCCCAAGTCGATGGCATCGAGATGTCTCCAGGCTGCTAGCGAGGATTAAGTCGATACCATCGACGGATGTCGATGCCATCGACACAAGGAGAGCTACAGCGTCGCTAAACGACAACAACCGACGCTAAAGGAGTCGATACCATCGACACCCAAGTCGATGGTATCGAGATCACCACAGGCGCTCAGAATAAAAGAAAGGAAAGCTGCCGCTAATCCGCTGGGTCGATACCATCGACCCGCGTCGATGGTATCGACGCCGGCAGATATGCGTTGGATCTGTTTTGATATCAATCGGACGGCTGTCATTATTTGACGACCTAATTAGGGACTTATACCTAATGACGGCCGCCCAGACAAGAGGGGGGATCTCATATTTGGATTGCACGAGTGCCGAGGAGGAGAGAAAGGAGAACGGAGGCCGAGAAGCTCATACCGGGTGATTCGGACGCTGCCGAAGACAATTTCCACCACCGACAGGCGGGGGAAGCTGTGTTCTACGCCAAGGATCCACCGGTTCTTCTCCGTTCAGGGGTTTTCCCATCTATTTCACGTTTTTCTTATGAATTCCCCAATTTCTACCATGTATTTGTGTAAGATGAACATGAGAGGCTAAAACCCTCAATCTTTAGGACCGGGAGTAGCCCGGGGATACATTGTATGATGATTTTATATTGATAATTCATATTTTTCTCTCATATCCGTGGTATAAATTCGTTTTCTCTATTGTTATTGTTATGCTTGATCACCATAATAGTAAATTAATGCCCTTAATCACTTCGACAGAAGGATTAACGGTTGAAAAGAAACGAATTCTACATTAATTAATAAAACCCTTGACAAAGGAGTTGTAAAATTAATGGTGGGAACTGAGGGACCGATCCTAATGCGCTTAGTTTAGGGGAATGATTACTACGACGGTGGAATCAACCTAAACCTAAGTAGTGAATTACACCACGACAGTGGGTAATTCTCATTTCAGGCCACTACCCGGATAGAGAGAGAAGTGTGAGGAATTATATGAAATCTAATACAATGTTGACCCGCGGTGAAACCGCCATCCTAAAGATATCCTTTTAATTGATTAAATTAACCTTTAATCGATTATTTTCTTTGTTTCATTTTTATTTTCTTTTAATTTCAACAACAAATTCTACTTTGTTAATCGGTCTAGCTGATTGCGATTAGTTAGTAGAAGTCTCCAATAATTCACGTATCCCTGAGTTCGACTCGGGCCTCACAAGGCCTATATTACTCGACGCGTATACTTGCGTTTAAGCGCGTAGTAAAATACACGTCAAGTTTTTGGCGCCGTTGCCGGGGACACGGCGAATTATTGGCACTTTGAGTGCTAAGAGCGGCCACTCTAGGCCACAATTTTTTTTTTATTTATTTTAAAACAATTTCAAAAATTCCTTTATTTCTCTATATTTGTGTTGACTCGACTAAAGCATTGTACTGAACCCCTATTTCCATATTTCAGGTGCTTTGCATGGTGCACACGCGTAGTCGAGACTACGTGAATCGCACACCTGAGGTTCCATCTGCGGGACCAGAGGACGAGGACAACTACGAGGAGGAACACCACAGTGATATACATTCTGAATCTGAGCCGGAACAAGAAGAAGTAATGGCTGAAGCACAGACAATATGGGAGAAGATCAAGGCGTCTTCTTCCTCGGCATCAAAGGGGCCTATAAAGAAACAAGGGCTAAACATACCTACATACAAGATCGACCCAGCACTGATTAACTTGGTCAAATCCAATGCATTTCACGGACTGAAAAATGAAGATCCAGTGGCACACATTAGTCAGTTTGTGGAGAACTGCGATATGGTGAAGATAGATCGCTTTCCGCAAGATGTGCTTTATCTCAAGTTATTCCCCAGTTCCTTGGCGGGAGTAGCAAGAGAGTGGCTCCACAACCTCGACGACGAGTTTGTTGAGTCATGGGATCACATGGTGGAGGTTTTCTTCGAGAGGTTTTTCCCTCCTGAGAAGACCAATGATATGATCCGGAAGATCCACAATTTCACCCAACAGGCGGGTGAAACTTATTCTGAGACTTGGGAGCGATTCCAAGTCATGTTGAGGAGATGTCCACACCATGGACTAGACAAGGAAACCCAAGTGAAGATCTTCTACTTTGCTCTCTCCGAGCACGATAGGAGCAATTTGGATTCAGCCGGGTCCGGATTTTTCTTAAACAACACTGATGATAGGTGCTGGGAGATTTTAAAGAACATGTCCAGAAAACAATCATGGGGTGACCGGGATAAAGTTGAGCATGTTCGAGCGATAGGGGAATCTAAAGCAGTCAAGGAGCTGAATGATAAGTTAGATCTCCTAGCCAAGAAGTTACTGTCTAAGGAAGATGCATCTGAGGATGAGGAAGCCCAGGTTAAATTCATGCAACAACAGGGCTACAGAAACAATGACTATGCATGGAGGAGAGACAAAAAGTTTTCTTGGAAGGAGCTGAATAACTTTCTACAAGATCCGGATGCAAAGCCACAACCGAAAGCCGAGGACAAGAACACTGAATTGCTAAGTCAAATGGTCCAGCAAAACCAAGAGATGATGGCCATGTTTGGAAAACAACTGCAATCTCAAGGGGATATTCTAACCAAATTTGGGCAGACGCTGCAAAGCCATGGAGCGCAAATGCGGGCATTGGAGACCACCGTGGCACAGATTTCAAGTGAGGTGGCGGCTATCAAGCACGCCAATCAACAGAAACCAGCCGAGAACGCGAATGTGGTTCAAGCGCACCATCAGGTCAAATACATTTCTGTGGTGAGTAATGAAGAAGAATCTCAGGTGCAAGAAGTTGCAGAGGAAAGGAGAATGACGTTCAATGTGAATGCAACACCGGCAATACCATTTCCACGCACGTACTATGGACTGCCGGGTGGAAATCCTTTCTTCAGAAAATCTGATAGAGTTGTGAATACTGTATCTCCACCTGGGCAAAAAGAAGAAGTGCAAGTTTGTGCACATGCGGAGACAAAGAAGGTGGAAGAGGAACCACAACAAGCTGCTACTAATGAGGATGACTTGCAAAAGCACACGGCCGAGATAGTGAGTGAAGCAAGCTTAGGGGAGGTACCCCCGAAAGACTCATATGCGCCTCCTCACAAGCGTGTCAATGCGGCAGATGTGTCAAATCGGGACAATCCAAAACCGAAGAAGGAGCACCGACACTATAGGAAATTCTTGGAAATATTCCGCAAGCTGCATATCAAAATTCCGCTGGTGGAGATGATTGAGAAAGTGCCCGCCTACGGGAGGTTCATTAAAGAGATCATCAACAAGAAGAGGCGGATAAATGATGATGAAATTTATTGGTTGAATGAGACGGTGAGCTCGATGATTCATGGGAGTTCACCAAGGAAGAGAAAGGACCCAGGAGTTTTTTACATTCCGTGTTCAATAGGTGGTCAACATGTTTCTAGAGCGCAATGTGATTCCGGCGCTAGTATCAATCTCATGCCTTTGGCTACTTTTCAGAAGCTAGGGTTAAAAGAGATCAAGAAGTTGGCTGCGACAATTGAATTGGCAGATGGGTCGACAGTGAGACCCTATGGAGTATGTGAAGATGTGCTAGTTAAGGTTGACAAATTCGTATTCCCGGTGGACTTTGTCGTCATAGACATGCCACCACTCCAAAGCTGTGAAATTCTTCTAGGAAGACCGTTTCAAGCAACGGCAGATGTCGTGACTGCCATAGGGAGAGGTACTCTGTCTTTGGGCATTGGAGGAGATCGTGTTGAATTCAAATTACCGAATGATCCTCTAAGTGCAGTTTCCAAGGTGAAGAGATGACAATCGTCACACCGTCTAGCCTAAGACGCTAAAGAAAGGCGCTTGTTGGGAGGCAACCCAACCAACGGTACATTAGGCTAGTTTCATTTTAGTGATAGATTGTTTTTAATTCGTTTAGATTTTAGTTTAAAAATGATACCTTGATCCGTTTGTTAATTGTGCAGGATTAGGCAGAGTCGATACCATCGACACATCAGTCGATGGCATCGACTTGGGCACAGGTTGCAACCAGCAAAAATCGCACTGAGTCGATGCCATCGACGCATCCGTCGATGGTATCGACATGGTCACAGGTTGATCTCCAGGATAAAGTCGATGGTATCGACACCCCTGTCGATACCATCGAGATCTCTGGAGATATTCAGACAAGTTTTGCTCAGTCAACTCGATACCATCGACGGCCTCGTCGATGGTATCGACATCATCACAGGTTGAGAGCCAGAAACGGAGGTGTTGCAACAAATGCAGGTCGATACCATCGACACTCGTCGATGGTATCGACGGACATGTCACCAATCCGAATGAAGACATCGGCGACGACCGCGACAGCCACGTCAGCGATCCGGGGGCTGCGTCGATACCATCGACATCCGTCGATGGCATCGACTCGTCAGCGATCCGGGTTTCGCGATCCAGCAAACGTCAGCCGTCGATGCCAGCGACAGAGACGGCTACCCGCGAGACGTGTCGATACCATCGACCCGCGTCGATGGTATCGACGGGTTAACAGGGGCGCCGATCAAGTCTATTTAAGGGGACTTGCAACGTCATATGACATCACACCCTCAGAGCAAGTACCCCCCATTGCGTCGAGCACTCCCCCGAGCCCTCTACACCTGCGGAGAAGCGTCACCGAGCAAAGATCTTCATCGAGCGGAGATTTTCTCTCCATCTTCACCGAGCTCTTTTCTCTTAATCTCTTCTTCTCGCAAACATGGTGCATACGGGCGGAGCATCTTCATCGAGCGCGCATCCAATGGTGATCGAGGAGTTTGTTCCTCCTCCAACAGCTTCTATCTCTCGTCCACGCCTTATTCACGCCAATATGGACACGAGGAAAGTGTACGAGGAGATCATGAAGAGGAAGTTCGAGGCCACCCGGTATGTGGACCGGGGCATGATCAGGGACTTGGGATTCGAGGCCAACTTGGCCTATGTGTTGGCCGGGCAAGCGCGGCACACCGGTCGCTTCTATGAGATGGACTGTCATGCGGATGGGCAGCCGTTCTTTGGCGAATGGCCCACATACAAGGAACTGGTGGCCGAGTTCATGGCGTCCCTTGATATCTGCGTCGTACCAAACGACGTGGTACCATCGGACCAGACGTGGATCCAGGGGAGGGTGACCTTCCGTCTATTCAACAATAATTACAACTTCACGTTGAAGCAGTTCAACGACATCTTCAACTGGAACCACAGCCGCCACGATCACCGACGTCCCGACGCCCGCACCGACTACGACAAGATCTTCTCCGAGCTTTGTACGGTACCAGCAGGGAAGACTGTGAGCTACCACAACGCCGCGGTAGCTGATTTTGAACACCCGTTCATCCGGGTATTGCATAGGATGCTTAGCTTGACCTTCTTCGGGCGGAGCGATCTTGCTTTGAGCAAGTTTCAGGAGAGCGACTTGTTCTTTCTGTACGCCCTCCTGAAGCGTCAAGAGTGCAACTGGGGAGCATTCTGGTTACAGCGCGTCATGGCGGTGAAGCGGAGCACAAGGAAGGCTCCAATACACTTTGGTGGTCTTGTCACCAAGTTGGCGCTTTACTTGGGGCTGAACTTTCAGTCCATGACTCCGATTTCTACGCGGAGTAAGGTGAACGTGCAACACTTGCACCGTTCAAACCTCATTCTTTTCCGGGACGGGTTGGCGTACGCTCATTGCCACGTCAACCAAGCTTACCAGGAGGCATCCCTGCCGGACGACGTCTTCCACATCGAGGGCAAGCAGCATTTCCGATGGCCCATCATAGCCATCGAGTCCTCGGAAGAAGAAGGCGGAGGTGACGACCAAGAAGGCGAGGCGGAGGAAGACGAGGAGGCTTTCACACCTCTTCGAGCACGCGTGGCACCACGGAAGCATCCTAGGATGCATCCGGGTGCATCTTCATCATCTCAGCCCCCGCCGCCATCACCACAGCAAGAACAGCCAGCTGCGGATCCCTACTCCATGCAAGGGATGTATACCATGCTGCAGGACATCCAGCAGACGCAGCACCAGCATATGACTTTGTATACCGGCATCCATGAGACAACGGGCCGGTTGCTTGATAATCAAAGGGCTATGTTCGAGAACGAGCGGCTCATCCTTGCCAACCAAGAACAAATGCACAACCGGTTGCAGCGGATAGAGACGCAGTAGGAGCCCTTCTTCGACCACTATTGGAGTCGAGACTACTTTGGAGGTTATCCACAGCCTCCGCCGAGGACCCACTATGATCCAAGCTTCCAGGGGGAGTACCCGTCTTGGGATCCTACGGCACCACATTACCCACCACCGCCTTCACAAGATTGATCAGGGTATCACTGTTCCACCCTTAAGTTAGTTTTTGACTATGAGGCCATAGTCGGATTCAAGCTTAGGGGGGTGGCTGGAACAGCTCTATCTTTTATCTTTTCTTTAGTTGTTTTAGTTTCTGCTTTGTTATTTGTTTTTTCAATTTTAAGTTTTTATTTAGGATCCACATCTATCTAGTGTAATCGTGGATGTCTTAAAATTTGTCATCTTGCTGTTTTCATGGGAAATTAAGGGAATTTAAAAATTTTCTGTGTCATTTGGATAGCTTTACTTGGTTGTCCTTGGGGAACTTTTTCTATGAAAATGATTGATTATGTCAACTTTGAACCAATATGTCATACCCACACCCTTTGACTCATGGAAAGTGGATAGTAACGGTTGTTTGAGCCTAACCTAATCAAATGGTAATGAGACCTTAATCAGATGTAAGAGAAAGCACCCTTTTTACTACTACACATGTCAATAAGGAGGGACACATAATTTTCTTTTAAGGTTCAGTCACTTAATCTTGTGATCATTCCACCCCATTTCCTATAATCCACCAAGAATTGGAAGTAAAGTGCAGTTTCAATTTCTTTTGCGTGCATGGCATGTAGATAGGTTTTGCATTGTTATTTTCATGTTTTTGCATAGAATAATAAAAAAAAAATATATAGTGATACATGCACATTACCTTTAGGTGCATGTCAGGTAGTTGCACTCACAATTTCATGATTTTCATGCATAGGCACACCATGTATCTCAGTTTTCCTAAATAGGTGATCTAATTTGTTCCATACCCTCGAAATAAAGCAAGGATCTCCAATTGGAAAGAAAAAAAAACAGAAGAAAAAAAAAATTCTGGAAATATGAACAAATGTAAAAAAAAAAAAAAAGAAGAGAATTTAGAAGGAAATGGAATAAGAGGGAGAAAGGAATGATATCACTTGTATAACAGGGGAATTGAGTACATGATGTGGCTTGAGTAGATTTCTATCTCATTTTGAGGTAGAAGGTTAGGGCATGCATCATTCCACCCGCTTTTAGGCGGTAGGGCATTCTTAATGTGCATTTGCATCATTTAGGGCATTTTGTTATATGCATTTTGAAACTGTGTAATACTTCCAAATTCTCCCATGAACCACCCATTCCATCCACCCATTGCTCGGATTGGTAGGCCACCGTGATTTTCTCCTCACTCATGTTTATCAGGAGAACTGCTTCCATGTAGATGGTAGTTAGGGCGAGCAACGTAGAGTAGGTGATCACAAGATGCACCATGGCTGAATCGGCGAACTTTATTATGATAACTGCCTTATGTGATAGTGTTCATCAGTTTGAAGGATAATTTCTTTTATTGATGGTTATTGTCGCCTATAGGGTAATTACTGTTCTGTGATTAGGGTAGGCCGGTTTGAGAACGTCCAGTGGGAGTCATTTGTGAGGTGGGTTGGTGTTTTGATTGTTAGTTGACATTCGCAATTTTATTCTAAGGATTAGTTGCTCGAGGGCGAGCAATGTTTAAGCTTAGGGGAGTTTGATGCGATGATTTTGAGTCGCATTTATAGACCTTTTTCATATGTGTTTTGTGCCTTAATTACTCATTTTCATGGATAATATTGCATAATTCACTTTATTTGGTCTTTGCCATCATTTTATATCAAATCCCCTTTATTTCATTATTTTAAGCATTATTGATCATCTTATCATAAATCGTGTGGATTTATTTGGTCTTGTTGTACAATTTCAGGAAAAACAAGTATCTACATCCGTCGATACCATTGACGGGTGTCGATACCATCGACCAAGCCACAGGTTGTCAGCCGAGAAGAGCAATACAGAGTCGATACCATCGACGCCCAAGTCGATGGCATCGAGATGTCTCCAGGCTGCTAGCGAGGATTAAGTCGATACCATCGACGGATGTCGATGCCATCGACACAAGGAGAGCTACAGCGTCGCTAAACGACAACAACCGACGCTAAAGGAGTCGATACCATCGACACCCAAGTCGATGGTATCGAGATCACCACAGGCGCTCAGAATAAAAGAAAGGAAAGCTGCCGCTAATCCGCTGGGTCGATACCATCGACCCGCGTCGATGGTATCGACGCCGGCAGATATGCGTTGGATCTGTTTTGATATCAATCGGACGGCTGTCATTATTTGACGACCTAATTAGGGACTTATACCTAATGACGGCCGCCCAGACAAGAGGGGGGATCTCATATTTGGATTGCACGAGTGCCGAGGAGGAGAGAAAGGAGAACGGAGGCCGAGAAGCTCATACCGGGTGATTCGGACGCTGCCGAAGACAATTTCCACCACCGACAGGCGGGGGAAGCTGTGTTCTACGCCAAGGATCCACCGGTTCTTCTCCGTTCAGGGGTTTTCCCATCTATTTCACGTTTTTCTTATGAATTCCCCAATTTCTACCATGTATTTGTGTAAGATGAACATGAGAGGCTAAAACCCTCAATCTTTAGGACCGGGAGTAGCCCGGGGATACATTGTATGATGATTTTATATTGATAATTCATATTTTTCTCTCATATCCGTGGTATAAATTCGTTTTCTCTATTGTTATTGTTATGCTTGATCACCATAATAGTAAATTAATGCCCTTAATCACTTCGACAGAAGGATTAACGGTTGAAAAGAAACGAATTCTACATTAATTAATAAAACCCTTGACAAAGGAGTTGTAAAATTAATGGTGGGAACTGAGGGACCGATCCTAATGCGCTTAGTTTAGGGGAATGATTACTACGACGGTGGAATCAACCTAAACCTAAGTAGTGAATTACACCACGACAGTGGGTAATTCTCATTTCAGGCCACTACCCGGATAGAGAGAGAAGTGTGAGGAATTATATGAAATCTAATACAATGTTGACCCGCGGTGAAACCGCCATCCTAAAGATATCCTTTTAATTGATTAAATTAACCTTTAATCGATTATTTTCTTTGTTTCATTTTTATTTTCTTTTAATTTCAACAACAAATTCTACTTTGTTAATCGGTCTAGCTGATTGCGATTAGTTAGTAGAAGTCTCCAATAATTCACGTATCCCTGAGTTCGACTCGGGCCTCACAAGGCCTATATTACTCGACGCGTATACTTGCGTTTAAGCGCGTAGTAAAATACACGTCAGCAACCAACTAGGTATAAAGACTCACAACTGGTTACTTAAACTTCCTCAGGGTCTAAAGCACTCTTTATCTCATCCAGCAGGTAACTACTTATATCATGGGTACTAGAAGCATCGTCCTCTCTGTAGGGTTTGGTTCCTCTAAATGCAACCAAGATATCATCAGCCTCTAGGAATCAAGAATGAGGCTACCACTATTGTAACATCCCACTCTTGCTATGCAATTTTTTCCAATTATTTTATTCCTTGCATGCTCTTTTACTAATTAGATAATTGTTGAAGACTTAAATGCAATTTGTCGATGTTAGTTTTTGCAAATCATTTCATTATGTCCATTTACTCTCTTATCCTTGTTTTATTTAAAGAAAATGTTTTCATACATATCTATGCTCTTTTGTTTAATAAAATGAGAATATATGCTTTTATGTCCAATTTTCTCTCTCATATGATAATTAGTGATTTACATGTTTTATTTCTTGTTTAATGGCCTCCATATTGTTAATTAAAAAGAAATAACATTTAGGGCACACTTTTATCCTTATTTGAGAAATTAATGACTTTATATGCACTAATTATATTCATTTAAATGCACATAGTGGTCTTTGCTTTTTTAGACCTAAAACGTGTACAAGCAGTAAATCTAATTAAATGGGAATGTTCTATACCCTCTAATACACCTATGGTTCACATTTGAACTCTTTTGGACCATGTTTGACCCTTCAAATTGATTTTGAAAGATTTGAATTTTGTTTAGCCAAGAATTTAATTCAATTTTCATTGATTGCCTTTATTTCCCTAAGGTTGTGGTTCATTTAATCAGTCACGCATTATTTTTCTGGCGCGCGTGACAACAACTGTTGGATCATGATCCAACGGCGCGGATAGCTTCTTCTTCCTCCGTTTTTGCCCCGCGAGCAACAGACGTTTCACAGCAGTTACTTTGTCGATCTCTTTCTCCCTCCACAATGAATCGTTTGCTTTGATTCTTTCACCAATGAGACCGCAAGGTCAATCCGCACCCATCAAGCCCTCGCTCACCTTCTCTCTCACGCTATAGAGAAAATGCCCAATCTAGGGCTTGGACTCCCAAGTTGCAGAGGGCACGACCGTGCCTCTACTTCTTATTTAAACCACCCGAGAGCATCATCAGCCCCGTATCGCCTCTCCTCTGCTCTCAATTTCTACGCTGGATCCCCCAGGCTCCCTGACCTGCTCGACCTTCCTCCTCCGGTGACTGAAGCTCCTCCCTGACTCCTCTGACCTCTACAACCCAATCACGGTTGCGGTGAGCATCACCTACCTACCGCGAAGGGTTTTTCGCTTTCAGTTTTCCCTGAATCATGCCCAGCCTATGGGTCGACAAACGCAAACTTTCCTTCAGTTTGTCTGTGGCTTGGTTTCTCACCGAAATCCCTGTCCAGTGGCCACTAAAGCCATCTTTTGCTTTCAGGGACTCCGACGTGCCTCACATAATGTTTTTATGGCCTTGGCGGATGGATTTCTCGCTGAATTTTAGTACCTGACCTTGTCCCCTGTCTTCCCTGTACTCGGCTCTAGCCATGGCCAGGATAGCTCTCCTGTGTTCTCCCGACCCCGAGCTTAGGCTCAATGCTTTGACTTTCTCCTCGTGAACTGGACTGAGGTGTTCTCCACTCTCAAGTGGCAGCAAGCCTGGGTCCTTGCCCCATGGCTGGGAAGCTCGTCCATAGCGCTGGAGCCATGGCTCGCGATGTGTAACCAATGAACATTCCCAGTTGGATAATGACCAAGAGGGTCATTCGTTTTTTTATCGATGTATTTTGCTTACAGGGGTATTTTTTGGATTTCACCAGCCCTCTTTGCTTTGATCGCGAGCCTCAGTGGCAAGCCTCATCGCTGAGTTGGCCAAATCTGATTGGTCCAACTCAGGACTCAGGCCCAATAAGCAGATGTGGATTTTTCTAGATTTATTATTGGTCTGTTTTTGTAAAATTCATAGTAAATCTCCTGGTTATCAGAAAATTTCAAAAAATATGTTTTGGAAAGGATTTTCGATGAGGAATCCGATTTTGTGGTTTTTATTGACTGATTTTGTTGTTTTCATATATCAATATTTATATGAGAAAATTAGGGTTTAAATTGAATAACAAAGGATAAATATGTAATTTCAGGTGATTAAAAGGATCCAACCAGTCAAACCAGGTTTGACTTAGGTGTTTTAGATCAAGGTAAGAGGACCATGCCTTTGGCATAGTAAATTTGATTTCTTGAATGATTATGATATGTTTATGCTCTTTATACTCAAGTCATGATAAATGTCATGTTTTTCCTCAATGTATATGACTATTGGATGTTGATTGTTATAATCTAAGTCTAAGAGTAGAAATCACATTAAGATTATGATTTATGATTAAGATACATGAAACCAAGATTTAGAGGGAAGGAATTCCCATCCATGTTAAGAGGGAGAAATCCCATTATATTCAAGAGGGAGAAATCCCAGTTAAGATTAAGTTTAGGTTATTAAGAAGATAAGTAAAGTCTAAGAAAGATCATGGTTAAGGGAATTTGATTTAGATTTATATGCACCTTGTTATGGGCTTTCCGAGCATTATGGGCTTTCCGAGCAATTATGGGCTTTCCGAGCATTATGGGCTCCTTATGGGGCATTAAGAGAGGAGCATATACTTCTAGTCAAATTCTTTATGTAAAAGATGCCAAGAAATGGTTAATGTTAATGCATGTTCATGTTTATGTCAAATCAATTTATATGTTATTTTTATGCTTTATAACATGCCAATGTCGCTTACTCACCATGTTTGTTTTTCCTTTGCATGGCTGGGGACGAGATGTCCGCAGGAGTTGGAGCTAAGGAGAAGGAATCATCTTGAGAATTCCAAGGACCCAAAGATCTAAGGAGTTGTTACCTAGTGGGACGTCCATCTATGGAGATCCTATCTTTTTCATGATTATCTAGTTTATGTTTAGTATACCTTTAGAAACATGATGTAGCTTTCTTTCCAAGAACTCATGTATGGATCTATGTTTCTATGAATGCCAAGTGTTGTTTCTTTCTTGATATGAGATCATGCATGTGACAATCCCTCCCTGATATGCCAAGTACCCCACATTATGGATAATGTTGGGGATTAGGCTGTGCTTCCGCTGGTTATGTATGAAACCCTAGGGAGGGGTGTTACATTAATGGTATCAGAGCAAGGAATAGATGGCCACTAAGGCAACACTAGATATTCATATTATGTTCTAATATCATGTTATGTTTACCCTTTCAGATGGCCCCTAAGAAGAAGGAGAAGGTTGGTGAGTCAAGGAACTCATAAGGATCCTCTAGTGGTGATAAGACTGAAGACATGAACCACGTCCCTCCACCAGTCACCCTAGATGCCCTAGTAACAGCCTTGACCAATGCCCTCCAACCTAGAGCTCCACCTAGAGTACATGAGATCTCCCTCATAGATTTCTTGAAGATTAGACCCGATGCTTTCCATGGTGAAGATGAAGTTGATGTGGTGACCAAGGCTGAGGAATGGCTTAGCAACATGGAGTATTGCTTTAGAGACTTAGAGTGTCCCCCACATAGTAGGGTTAGATTTGCCACCCATATGCTCAAGGGTGCAGCCCGTACTTGGTGGGAAAACCTCTTAGCCTCTCGGGAAGATGATGACCCTCCTTACACTTGGGGTGAGTTTGTAGAAGTCTTCAATGACCATTATGTATCCGAAGCCATGTTAGAAAGGAAGGATGATGAGTTTGTTAACCTTAAGCAGATGGGTGACATGATTGTCACTGAGTATGCCATGAAGTTTCGCAAGCTCCAAAAGTATGGTCTTAAGTACACTGAGCAAAAGAGAGCTAAGAAGTTCATTAGAGGGCTTAAACCTGACCTAAGTTATGCCTTGTCTGGTAGAGGACACAGGACCATGCAATCAGCCCTAGATGCATCCCTAGAATTGGAGGATCACCCTGGAAGGAACCATAAGAAGGAGGTACCCCAAAACAATCATCACCATCAGCCCCATCAACCCCCTCCACCCTCAACAACAAGAGAAAAGCCCCAGAGCCTTCCTCTGAGAATGGGAGAACCCCATGCCCTACATGCAAGAGAAATCATGGTGGTCCTTATAGGTTTGGGACTTCTGTTTGCTACTATTGTGGTGAGGAAGGGCATATCAAGCCTAATTGCCCCATGCTTGCAAAGAAGGATCCCAACCATAACCAAGCTAAGAACCCTAATCCTCCACCCAAGGTTAAACCAAGGCTCTTCACCATGCAAATGTCGGATGGAGAAGAGGAAAATGATCAAGGTAAGGGTAGTTAAGTAATTTATGTTGAATCATAATACTTTGTTTATGCATGCTTCTTTTATAATAAAATTTTGTATGGCAAAATTCCAAGTTTATGTGAAACCCTTAAGGTGGGTAGAAACTCTAGAAAATTTCGAGGACGAAATTTATTTAAGATGGGTAGAATTGTAACATCCCACTCTTGCTATGCAATTTTTTCCAATTATTTTATTCCTTGCATGCTCTTTTACTAATTAGATAATTGTTGAAGACTTAAATGCAATTTGCCCATGTTAGTTTTTGCAAATCATTTCATTATGTCCAATTACTCTCTTATCCTTGTTTTATTTAAAGAAAATGTTTTCATACATATCTATGCTCTTTTGTTTAATAAAATGAGAATAAATGCTTTTATGTCCAATTTTCTCTCTCATATGATAATTAGTGATTTACATGTTTTATTTCTTGTTTAATGGCCTCCATATTGTTAATTAAAAAGAAATAATATTTAGGGCATGTTTTTATCCTTATTTGAGAAATTAATGACTTTATATGCACTAATTATATTCATTTAAATGCACATAGTGGTCTTTGCTATTTTAGACCTAAAACGTGTACAAGCAGTAAATCTAATTAAATGGGAATGTTCTAGACCCTCTAATACACCTATGATTCAAATTTTAACTCTTTTGGACCATGTTTGACACTTCAAATTGATTTTGAAAGATTTGAATTTTGTTTAGCCAAGAATTTAATTCAATTTTCATTTATTGCCTTTATTTCCCTAAGGTTCCGGTTCATTTAATCGGTCACGCGTTATTTTTCTGGCACGCGTGACAACAACTGTTGGATCAAGATCCAACGGCGCGGATATCTTCTTCTTCCTCCATTTTTGCCCCGCGAGCAACAGACGTTTCACAACAGTTACTTCGTCGATCTCTTTCTCCCTCCACAATGAATCGTTTGCTTTGATTCTTTCACCAGTGAGACCGCAAGGTCAATCCGCACCCATCAAGCCCTCGCTCACCTTCTCTCTCGCACTACAGAGAAAATTCCCAATCTAGGGCTTGGACTCCCGAGTTGCAGAGTGCCCGACCGTGCCTCTACTTCTTATTTAAACCACCCGAGAGCATCATCAGCCCCGTATCGCCTCTCCTCCACTCCCAATTTCTCCGTTGGATCCCCCAGGCTCCCCGACCTGCTTGACCTTCCTCCTCCAGTGACCGAAGCTCCTCCCTGACTCCTCTGACCTCTACAACCCAATCACAGTTGCGGTGAGCATCACCTACCTACCGCGAAGGGTTTTTCGCTTTCGGTTTTCCCTGAATCATGCCCAGCCTATGGGTCGACAAACGCAAACTTTCCTTCAATTTGTGTGTGGCTTGGTTTCTCACCGACATCCCTGTCCAGTGGCCCCTAAAGCCATCTTTTGCTTTCAGGGACTCTGACGTGCCTCACAGAATGTTTTTATGGCCTTGGCGGATGGATTTCTCACTGAATTTTGGTACCTGACCTTGTCCCCTGTCTTCCCTGTACTCGGCTCTAGCCATGGCCAGGATAGCTCTCCTGTGTTCTCCCGACCCCGAGCTTAGGCTCAATGCTTTAGCTTTCTCCTCGTGAACTGGACTGAGGTGTTCTCCACTCTCGAGTGGCAGCAAGCCTGGGTCCTTGCCCCATGGCTGGGAAGCTCATCCATAGCGCTGGAGCCATGGCTCGCGCTGTGTGACCAAGGAACAATCCCGGTTGGATAATGACCAAGAGGGTCATTCGTTTTTTTATCGATGTATTTTGCTTACAGGGGTATTTTTGGGATTTCACCAGCCCTCTTTGCTTTGATTGCGAGCCTAAGTGGCAAGCCTTGTCGCTGATTTGGCCAAATCTGATTGGTCCAACTCAGGACTCAGGCCCAATAAGCAGATGTGGATTTTTCTAGATTTATTATTGGTATGTTTTTGTAAAATTCATAGTAAATCGCCTGGTTATCAGAAAATTTCAAAAAAATATGTTTTGGAAAGGATTTTCGATGAGGAATTCGATTTTGTGGTTTTTATTGACTGATTTTGTTGTTTTCATATCTCAATATTTATATGAGCAAATTAGGGTTTAAATTGAATAACAAAGGATAAATATGTAATTTCAGGTGATTAAAAGGATCCAACCAGTCAAACCAGGTTTGACTTAGGTGTTTTAGATCAAGGTAAGAGGACCATGCCTTTGGCATAGTAAATTTGATTTCTTGAATGATTATATGTTTATGCTCTTTATACTCAAGTCATGATAAATGTCATGTTTTTCCTCAATGTATATGACTATTGGATGTTGATTGTTATAATCTAAGTCTAAGAGTAGAAATCACATTAAGATTATGATTTATTATTAAGATACATGAAACCAAGATTTAGAGGGAAGGAATTCCCATCCATGTTAAGAGGGAGAAATCCCATTATGTTCAAGAGGGAGAAATCCCAGTTAAGATTAAGTTTAGGTTATTAAGAAGATAAGTAAAGTATAAGAAAGATCATGGTTAAGGGAATTTGATTTAGATTTATATGCACCTTGTTATGGGCTTTCTGAGCATTATGGGCTTTCCGAGCAATTATGGGCTTTCTGAGCATTATGGGCTCCTTATGGGGCATTAAGAGAGGAGCATATACTTCTAGTCAAATTCTTTATGTAAAAGATGCCAAGAAATGGTTAATGTTAATGCATGTTCATGTTTATGTCAAATCAATTTATATGTTATTTTTATGCTTTATAACATGCCAATGCCGCTAACTGACCATGTTTGTTTTTCCTTTGCATGGCTGGGGACGAGATGTCCGCAGGAGTTGGAGCTAAGGAGAAGGAATCATCTTGAGAATTCCAAGGACCCAAAGATCTAAGGTGTTGTTTCCTGGTGGGACGTCCATCTATGGAGATCCTATCTTTTTCATGATTATCTAGTTTATGTTTAGTATACCTTTAGAAACATGATGTAGCTTTCTTTCCAAGAACTCATGTATGGATCTATGTTTCTATGAATGCCAAGTGTTGTTTATTTCTTGATATGAGATCATGCATGTGACAATCCCTCCCTGATATGCCAAGTACCCCACATTATGGATAATGTTGGGGATTAGCCTGTGCTTCCACTGGTTACGTATAATACCCTAGGGAGGGGTGTTACAACTATCATCTTCCTCAACTTTGTTCCTCAAATATCGGGGTTTTAGGCTTTCAACCTTCTTTCTTGGGTCCTGCTTTCTCTCTATAGAGCTGACTCCACATCCAGCTTTACTACTAGAGGTCCTTTCTCCATGAAGGATTAAGCTCACAAGCATACCTCTACATAGGTGGAATCTATGTTCGGACTTATGTTTGCTCATGGTCATCCATAACCCTTTATGCTTATCTCATAAGCCATCCATCATGATACCTTGTCTAGGGTTTCATTCAACTGTCAACACTACAGACACACTCTGGGTGTGAGCTATACCCTACCTGCATAAGCCCATAGGGTTTCTATAGGTTCTCCTCTATCCTCATCCATGAAGGATCTATCCTTGGCTCTAGCATGCACGACCCTCTCCAGGGTTGGGTCGCCAAAGGTACTAGGTCATCTAACCTCTTACGACATCCCAAAGGCATGTCCAACCAAATGCTCGATCAACCATGACATCATGTCCAACCAAATGCATTTTTACGGACATGATGTGAGATAACATTTGTCTTGAAATGAGCCCTGAAACCTCCCAAATTAATTTTCATGGACTTATTGTGAGAGGACGTTGTCATGATATGGGACCTGACACCTCTCAAATGTATTTTTAAGGACTTGTTATGAGAGGACGTTGTGATCATATGCTCCATGGCACCTCCCAAATGTATTTTCAAGGACTTAGAGTGAGAGGATATTGTCATGATATGGGCCCAAACTTCACCGAAATGCATTTTAGGGGCTTATTATGAGAAGAAACTGTCAATATATGGGCCATGTTTCCTTCTTAATACATTTGAAAGGACATGTTGTGAAAGGACACTATCATCATATGGGTCGTGGCACCTCCCAAATGCATTTTTAGGGACATACTGTGAGATAACATTTGTCATGAAATGGGCCCTGACTCCTCCCAAATGCATTTTGATGGACTTATTATGAGAGGAAATTACCATGATATGGACTCTGACACCTCCCAAATGCATTTTTATGGACTTGTTGTGAGAGGATGTTGTGGTGATACGAGACCTAACACCTCCCAAATGCATTTTTAATGACTTGCTGTGAGATGGCATTGTGATCATATGCTCCATGGCACCTGCCAAATGTATTTTCAACGACTTAGCATGAGAGGACGTTGGCATATATGGGCCCAAACTTCACCGAAATGAATTTTAGGGAATTATTATGAGAGGGCGTTGTCAATATATGGCCTTGGATCCTCCTTTATGCATTTTAAAGGACATGTTGACATTATCATGATTTGGGCCATGACACCTCCCAAATGTATTTTCAGGGACTAGTTATGAGAGGACACTATCAATATATGGGCCCTGGATCCTCCTTAATGCATTTGAAGGGACATGTTGTGAAAAAACATTATCACAATCTGGGTCATGACACCTCCCAAATGCATTTTTAGGGACTTGATGTGAGATAACATTTGTCTTGAAATGGGCCATGACACCTCCAAAATGCATTTTCATGGACTTGTTATGAGAGGACATTGTCATGATATGGGACCTGACACCTCCCAAAGCATTTTTAAGGACTTACTGTGAGATGAAATTATCATCATATATATCATGGCACATCCCAAATGTGTTTTTAAGGACATGGGATGGTTTTAGTTCTGATGGTTGGTCTTGTTTCAATCGTGATGGTTCATTCTACTTCTGGATGTGACACTTCATTTTGGCCTGATTACGATGTTGCATTTGTTGCGGTCTCAATGTTGTGTTGTGAGGGTGGGTCGTGACATTGTGTTGTGGGTTGGTTGTGAATCCTATGTGTAACGTTGGTCATGAAGCCTTACTTTAACGCTGTTGTATCACGTTCTATCGTGGTCGCAACATGTGTCGTGAAGGCAGTCATGATGTTGTGTTGTGAGATCTAGTTTCCTTCTTGTTGTTAATTACTTGCAATTGAAGCATAATCAACCAAAACCAACCTTTAAACCCTCAAACTTTACTCTCTACTTTAGGAACATAGATCAAATTAACTTAGTTCTAGTGGCCCCTCTATCCCTGAGGATTGACCGTACTCTTGCGATCGTGACTTTGTGATGTGAGGGTGGGTCACGATGTTGTGTTGGTCGCGAAGCCTACATGTAATGCTGGTTGTGACGCCTTGCTTTAACACTGTTCTATCATGGTCACGACGTGCATTGTGGAGACATTTGCGATGTTGTGTTGTGAGATATCGGTCGTAGCACCTCCCAAATGCATTTTTAGGGACTTGATGTGAGATAACATATGTCTTTAAATGGGCCCTGACACCTCCCAAATGCATTTGAAGGGACATGTTGTAAAAGGACATTATCATGATATGGGTCATGGAACCTCCCAAATGCATTTTTAGGAACTTGATGTGAGATAACATTTGTCTTAAAATGGGCCCTGACACCTCCCAAATACATTTTCATGGACTTGTTGTGAGAGGACGTTGTCATGATATGGGATCTAACACCACCAAAATACATTTTTAAGGACTTAATGTGAGATGACAGTGTCATCATATGTGCCATGGCACCTCCCAAATGCATTTTCCGGGACTTATTATGAGATGACGGTGTCAATATATGAGCCATGGCTCCTCCTTAATACATTTAAAGGGACATGTTGTACAAGGACATTATCATGATCTAGGTCATGGAACCTCCCAATTGCATTTTTAGGGACTTGATGTGAGATGCAATTTGTCATCATATAGACCCGGACACTTCCCAAATGCATTTTCATGGACTTGTTGTGAGAGAACGTTGTCATGATATGGGATCTGACACCTCCCAAATACATTTTTAAGGACTTATTGTGAGATGACATTGTCATCATATGTGCCATAACACCTCTCAAGTGTATTTTCAAGGACTTGGCATGAGAGGACATTGTCATGATATGAGCCTAAACTTCACCCAAATGCATTTTCAAGGGCTTATCATAAGCCCATGTAGTGAGTATTGCAAGATAGCAAGACAGTGCTGCAATTGATGCAAGTACCACAAGATAGTGTCACAATTGTGAAATAGGTCTACAATGGATGTTTATCCATGTACCCTAAATCTTTTGGCACCATTATAAGTTGGAATTCTTTTAATGCCCTAGACTCTGTGTTCATTCTAAACATTTCCTCTCCACAATCATATGTTTAGAAGAGCTTGCCGATACTAGAGACCTAGAATTTAGATGGCCTCATTTGCAGTTGAAAATCCACCATTATTGTGGAATACTTAGCTTCGAATCAGAGACTATAACCCCTAGTAGTCATCCTCCTTGTTGAATCCACCATGTTGAAGGATGGTTTACAAGGGTGAATTTATACTTGTGTTACCTCATCACAAGGAATTTATGATAATGACGAGGATGAGTGGGCGATCTATAGTGCTTCCCATTATGTGCTATCTTTTTATTTGGGTACAAACAACCCTCAACCATTTGTAACATTTTTATCTGGGTAAGATTAACTAACATGTACACATAAACTAAATGTTATATGAAAATAGAACTCTCAGAGCTCTTGGATGTTGTTTGGATCTTTATGGATGATTATATAAATTTATAAATTTTTTGGACCTATGATATTGGAAGAAAACGACTTTATCCCTCTCAATTATTGGTAACGAGGGTATCACTAAAATAGAAATTAAAATATAGCCCAGGCTGTGCAATTTTAATGATAGTCCTAAATTTAAGCGAGACATCGTGCCCACTCTCATGGTCTCACCACACACACGCTAATATCCCGACACGTAACCCCTGTTCCGACTCCTCACGGACCTCGCCCCCACCGGAAATTCCTCGGTTTCTGTCACCTTCTCCTGATCCGTGCCTCTAACCCCAACTCTGGCTCTATGGCCGCTCCCCCACCCTACTCTGGCTCTAAGGCCTGTGCACCCGCACGCCTGCGTGCCCTGACCTTCTCTTTGGTCCTCCGCATCCTCCCACTTACGGTTTCGCCTCCTCTGCCCCCTTTCTATTCTTGCTTCGCATCCTCTGAGATCCAAAGAGGGGGACACGATCTTACCGAGCGTGATGGCGGCGTCATTCATTATGTAGCTGAGTTGGAGGGAAAATATGATCCTAAAGCAGGAATCAGCAGAAGCAAGGCACCCTAGATGCCTCTACAGCCTAGTACATCGTAAAGACATGACTCTTGACTTGGGAATGGAGACTGCAGACACTGCCCCCACCCCTGAATGCTCTGTGTGAGTTTGAGGGCTCTCTAAGGTTGGGGCTTTTGCTTGTTTTCAATGCTTATCCTTCTATTTTCCTTTGTATACATTTATCAATTCTGTTATCACCAAAGTAGGAGACATGTTCAAAAAAATGTGTTAGAAACCTCTCTCTCCCAATCTGAATAGCATTTTAATGGTTCTATGTATCAAATGTCTTTAGCTTCTATGTTCCCTAGTTGTTGCATTTCCTTAGTGATTGCTACTCTCCAATGGTTGTCTCAAGGTGTATGGTGTTTTGTATCATCTTCAATATATGACGAATGGCTGTTTAAGCTTTATTTTCTGCCATGAATGAGAACCCATAATCACTTTGAGTGGCCATTCTTGTAGGGAATAATTCAAGTTGCAATGATTGTCATAACGTGTTGTAACATCTCAGGATTTGAGGCCTCGGATAAGTTGATCTTAAAAGGAATGATTGGACTACCCATATCACCAAGGTACACCTCCTTTTCAGGGAGCCCATCTCTAAAGAACTCCATAGTTAAGCGTGCTCAGCTTGGAGTAGTACTAGGATGGGTGACCAGTCGGGAAGTTGATCCTGGCTTGCGCGTCAGTGTGGACAAAGTGCGCAGTTAAGGCTAGTGGTGGTTTGTGGGGCCAGTCGTCATTCCTGAAACTCTACTAGAGCCTTGGGCAGTGGGCCCAGGAGTTACAAATGGTATCAGAGCCATAACCCCTCCAGTATGTGGGGGCCCACATGGGCATGTGGCATGCCAGTCTTGAGCCGTGCAGTCCAGGCAAGTTGGAAAGGGCTATCCGTAGAGACGAGATGGAGCCGCCCTTGCGCTGGTAGCCGTGGACGGGAGCTGGGTGTCCATGGGCCATTGTGGGTCTGTACTGAAATGGGGTTAGATTATGAGGCCATATAGTTGAGACTTGACGAGGACATCAAGAGTCTAAGTGGGGGAGATTGTAACATCCCGAGATTTGAGGCCTCGGATAAGTTGATCTTAAAAGGAATGATTGGACTACCTATATCACCAAGGTGCACCTCCTTTTCAGGGAGCCCATCTCTAAAGAACTCCATAGTTAAGCGTGCTCAGCTTGGAGTAGTACTAGGATGGGTGACCAGTCGGGAAGTTGATCCTGGCTTGCGCGTCAGTGTGGACAAAGTGCGCAGTTAAGGCTAGTGGTGGTTTGTGGGGCCAGTCGTCATTCCTGAAACTCTACTAGAGCCTTGGGCAGTGGGCCCAGGCGTTACACGTGTTCTGTTCCTACTCACTTTTTCTTACATGGAACTCTTTCAATCTTATTTTCTCTATACTAATCTTGGAACAAATTTGGATATTGCAGATTCTTTTTGTATTGGGAGGCAAGGAATTTCGTTGGCTTTAGATTCTAGTGCAGATGTTGTGAGAGTGCAGGATGTCCCTACTGTCATGGTAGATGTTTACTCTTTATATTAATCTAGTTTGATTGATTTATTACTTTAATATGAGATGAGTATGCTTCTTTAGTGTCATAGAATGCATGTTAAGTTTTGATCCTAACATGTTCATGTGATATCTACATGTCTCGAATTTTATTTTTTTCTTATCATTCATCCATTTCTACAAGTTGTTGACCAAAACCACAACTCATATTATCTTTATTTTCATCTCAGCTATCTTTTTATGTATGACTATACCATGTACGGTGAGGTAAAAAAAGAGCAATCATATTATGTTGTATATATATAACACTCTAAAGTCTAAATTAGAATTTTGTGTATACTTTTGTTGATGCTTTAAAGTCTCGAGTTTCATGCAAGGGTCTATTAGGGGTTGTTCGGGTTGTGTGATCTGAACTGCAGTAGTTATACACGTTTAAATCTGCTCGATGCTTTACTTCTCTAAGCACCAGACGGGTAGGATGCTACAATAGCCGCGTAGGATGCCAGTTTTCAGGCTGTCCTCATCGGCAAAAGAGCAAGCTGGAAGCG
This sequence comes from Alisma plantago-aquatica, assembly GCA_963693085.1. Lineage (NCBI taxonomy): Eukaryota > Viridiplantae > Streptophyta > Magnoliopsida > Alismatales > Alismataceae > Alisma > Alisma plantago-aquatica. The sequence continues at coordinate 1,150,801,584 of OY856412.1, forward strand.
AAAGTTTTAAATTCTACCGAAATAGGTGTGATTTGAAGACCGTCAATTTATTAATGTGCCTGGTATTCTAAATACAAACCTAATCACTAACACTGATCGATATAACTTTTCATATGCTAACTACTAGGATTCTCGATCACCTACTCCGAAGGGCCCCTTATGGTATACTTGTTTTTGCTATTGTGTTGGAGTCTTTGGAGGTGCAACTATAGTCTGCTTTGTGTGTAGTGAATGAGTGGTACATGATCTGATAGTCTATGAGAACGTGTTCTAATGTCATGTGGTTGCTGATGGACTATAGTGTGAGAAGTGGCTGACTTGGTATGTATTGTTTGCTAAAATGTCAATCAATCTTTGGAGATTTATGCTATAGTTTGCTATGCTATCAAGCCTCACGCTTATCATACCTATTTTTGTGGTTTCATGTTGATTCTTGTTAATTTGTTCCAGCTATTGTTACTAACGGAGTTGAAGCCTCATGATGTGGTTGAGTTTCAGTTTGAAATTATTTTTTTCTAGAATGATAGGAATGTGAACCTATGATGATCAAGAGCTCTTGGTCAATGGCGCCAGACTACATCTCATAAAGGCAGCAGAGACCTTGCTGGAATCCACTAGTACAAGGTGTTCAACATGGGGGCCACTAACAATTGTTTAAGACCAAGACACATAGACTGACTGGATAAATTGTAAGATCAAACATTTAGCATGTGTATAATAATTTTTGATAAAATCTTTAGCCTAAATAAGAGTTATGGAAGGCTGCTATAGAGTATGGCATGGGTTCAAGAGATTCATCTCTATTCTCTCTGACGTAGGACTCAGGATATGTTCAACTTGGGTAAGTCATACATGCGATTTCATCTAACATTCACCATAGAGATACACTCAGATTACTACATTAAGTTACTGCCTTTAATAACTACTCCTGTGGAATTAGTCTAATGGAGATGTGATGAATAACGTGTATGTCTCTAGTTATCTATTTAAACTTAACTTGCAGGTCTGTTCATGGCTCTGCAACCAAATATCATAGCATGTGGTGAGTCTGTTGCCGCCATCTCCACGACCATCAGGTTCCCCATTTAATTTGTAGGTCTTTTCAGCCTTCCCTAAGGCTTTGAAGTGAGATCCAAGTTCTACCTTCCTTCGCATTGTAGCTTCAACATCTGATTGGATCTGCTGGAGTGTGACAATGATGTCTCTGCAACGTCCATAGGCATCAACAAGGCAAAGGAAATCATCATGAGGTGTACTTCCCACAAAGATTAGCAACAACAACTAAGGGATTTCTCCGGGGTAGCCGCAAGAACTCATCTAGGGGCGTCCCCACCCCTTGCATCTTCGGTATGATGATTAGTGATAATTAATGATAATTGATAATCCAACTCTAATATTTCACTAGTTTAATTGCTTATCTATGAGGAAAATTGAATCCATGTGGCATGTGTCTGAAACATGGCAGACTTTGATCTCACCATCTCATTGAATGAATATATAATTCTCTCTGTGGTTGGTGGGATTTACAAGGCAGCAAGCTTACTGAACCAAGGTAATCACGGAAGATTCCATTTTTGTACATCTTAAATTCTAAGCACTTGCTCACTAGTTAATTATGATTTTAATTTAAACCCAACAACTATTGCATAGAATTGACTTACAACTCCGAAAGTACAAAACGATAGAAGATTCATCCGATTCTCTTTAAAGACAAAGATAACATATAAGATTCATTTAATTTTGTTCAAATATAAAGATCACAATTGTATACATATGCAGATCTCTACTGCCATCCTCATCTTGTTGTTCATGGAGAAACACTTTGGAAGAGATAAGGGGGGTACTCCTTTGCTCCCATCATCCTTATCTATGTGTAGTGAACTCTGATATTTTGTTACATGTTGTTTCTCCGACATACATCAGTCAAGCAGCATATTTGAAAAAGTATCTCGGCAACGTGGGTGACACTTTCTACAAATCTATTCTAGGTAATGAGCAGAAGTTAGATTTGCATGAAACTTTGCAATTATTTTAGTTACTAATTTTACATGATTAAATAAATTGAGAAGTTATTAAAGTTTTCCTTTTGAAATGTTGGATATTGACTGTAGACTCTTTGTATTAGCCAACTTTTGTGGTTACGGAAGACGAAAGGGTGGCTCATCGCCTTGTTGTTGGTTGTACTTGGTGCTATTGAGATCTTGTATATGTCTTCAACGCTCTACTAGTTCACGACGGTTGGTTCTTGTCGCTGTTGTTGGCACTAGTGCTCACTGCTTCTAGGAAGTTGGAGTTGAAATGACCTGCTCCCATGCACGAATAGAGGAGGTTTCATCCTCAATCTAGGAAATGAGAGGGTGAGACCGGCTAGGTATACTGCAGGTGTGGCGGCGAGAGCAGTAGCCATTGTGTTGTCCTTGAGGACAGTTGCCAGCGCGACGTCATCGACGTACAGACCTGAAAGCAGCCATGAAGTCGACTGGAAGAGCAAGGGATATATATGATTAGAAGATCTTCAAAATAGAATGCCGGCGCACGCTGTGTGTGGTAGAGGAATCAACGTATGGACTGATAGGCATTGGTACACTTACCGAAGGCGTAGATCTTCAAGTTGGTGACTATCAGGTTCATCTTCCTTAGCCCCAAGACCACCGGAACCTTCCCGTCGTCCAATTTCTTAGGGAACGAGAACTCGGTCCGGGACTCCACTATCACGCCCTCGTTGTCAGCCTGCTGATCAGTTTGAGTCGCCATCTCCGCTTCAAGATAATGGGTGGAGGTACTAGTGAACGATCTATTGGGAGGAGGAGAGGGTGATCTAATAAGATCTGGTGGATCATCTTACGTGGTAGGTGACCTTGTGTTCTTTGATATTACATTTGGAAGATGGACCGGTAGGAAGAGATGAGTTGTGAAATGATGTCCTAATCATTGTAAATGTATAAATCATTGTAAAATGAAAATGTACTGTTGTTGTAATTATAGTTGTATATTTGAATCATTAGTCACTTATAGAAATGAAAATACAACAGAAGAGATAATGTATACATTGAGTTCTAATAAAATTATTCAGTTTCTTTCTTTTTTGGTCAAATCTTTGCTTCTTTTTTGCCAGCGTATGTCACATTTTACATCAAATTTCTGATTGCCTTCAACATAAAATTATCTAAGAACCACGATTCATGTAATCTTTGATACAGTTTGTATTGTTTAGGTGACAACAAATGTCATCATCACTTATTAAATAGTTGACAGCTATAAATATTACTTTTAATTCTGATGATGATGGTGTTTGTTGTCACCTATTGACATTCTTTAGTAGATCTGGAACCAACTATAGATGACATACTTTAGAAGAGCTTACATAGTACAAAGATTACGCCTAAAAGATGACGTACATTAGGTACATGACCGTCGTCCAATTTCTTAGGGAACGAGAACTCGGTCCGGGACTCCACTATCACGCCCTCGTTGTCAGCCTGCTGATCAGTTTGAGTCGCCATCTCCGCTTCAAGATAATGGGTGGAGGTACTAGTGAACGATCTATTGGGAGGAGGAGAGGGCGATCTAATAAGATTTGGTGGATCATCTTACGTGGTAGGTGACCTTGTGTTCTTTGATATTACATTTGGAAGATGGACCGGTAGGAAGAGATGAGTTGTGAAATGATGTCCTAATCATTGTAAATGTATAAATCATTGTAAAATGAAAATGTACTGTTGTTGTAATTATAGTTGTATAGTTGAATCATTAGTCACTTATAGAAATGAAAATACTACAGAAGAGATAATGTATACATTGAGTTCTAATAAAATTATTCTGTTTCTTTCTTTTTTGGTCAAATCTTTGCTTCTTTTTTGCCAGCGTATGTCACATTTTACATCAAATTTCTGATTGCCTTCAACATAAAATTATCTAAGAATCACGATTCATGTAATCTTTGATACAGTTTGTATTGTTTAGGTGACAACAAATGTCATCATCACTTATTAAATAGTTGACAGCTATAAATATTACTTTTAATTCTGATGATGATGGTGTTTGTTGTCACCTATTGACATTCTTTAGTAGACCTGGAACCAACTATAGATGACATACTTTAGAAGAGCCTACATAGTACAAAGATTACGCCTAAAAGATGACGTACATTAGGTACATGACAATTAACAATGTCATCTATTAAGATAAAGATGACATACTTGTATGTCATGGTTGAAGTGTTTTCCAGTATCCCTCTCTTCTGCACGGAGCATCCCATTTTTGTAATTTACAATAATGGCGGCCGAGATCTTAGACTTCCTTTCAATGACGGACACATTTAGAATTCCACTAGCATCAATGTCAATCGAAACATCAAATTTGTCCTTTCCTTTACAGGCTTGAATCCCCTAATGGTGAATTCTCCAAGCGAGCTGTTTTCATTGACCTCACCGTCATAGACTTTGATTATCATTACCTTTTGTTTGTTATAGGAGTTTTCGAATACCTGCTGATAATTGCACGGAATGAAGGTGAATCTGGGTATGACGATAGACACCATGTCGTCTGTCACTTCTATTTTCAAAGACTTGGAAGTCACATCGTTAGGAACTGGAATATGATTCAGTGACTGTCTATTGATAAAATCTCTGTACACTGCTGCCTGGATAGCGGCACCGCAAGCCACAGCCTCAGCTGGATTTATCGAGCTGCATAGGTTGGCCCGCTCACAGATTTCACGTATCAACTCTTGGATCTTCGGAATATGTGAAGAACTACCCACGAGGACCACATCATTCACACTTTCTTTGTCCAAGTTGACAACCTTTAGACATTGCTTTACCATATCAATGCATCCCCAAATAGAACTCGATTTAGATAATCAAAGATGGCACGGTTAATCACGCCCACGAAATCAATACCTTCAAATAGGGCCTCCACCTCGACTTGGGCATGCGTGGATGCCGACAGCATATTCTTGACCTTCTTACATTCGGTCCTCAGCCTCCGCAGATCGCTGGGGTCAATACGGTCGAACCCGTATACAGGTTACAAGCTCACGGGCAAAGGGCCCAAAGAGACGATTGTCGAAGTCGGCACCACATAAGCGGGTGTGCAAAAGCGTGCCGTTCAGCTCCAGCGACCCACTATGCTTCTCGAGTACCGTGACGTTAAAGGTCCCGCCCCCAAGGTCGAAAATGAGAACGTTCCTCTTTTCGCCTTGCCGGCTTTTGGTCCTATCCAGGCCATATGCCAAGGCAGCAACTGTAGGTTCGCTGTTGATGCGGAGGACATTGAGATCAGCTATAGTGGCTGCATTCCTCGTTGCACAGTGTTGGGCATCATTGAAGTGGGCAGGGACAGTGACCACAATATTCTTGACTTTCCGGCCAAGGCGCATAGATGCGGCATCCTTGAGGTGTTTAAGCACCATGGCTGAGATCTCCTCGACCGCAAAAAAAATTATCATTGTCCTTCTGTTTTAACTTTTATCATGGGCTTGCCGCCACTACCTTCAACGATCTGAAAGGAAAACAGCCTCAGGTCGTCTTGGACACGTCCGTCGTTGAAGCTCATGCCAATTACTCGTTTTACTTCTGCAGAGTAATGCACTCGGTGGATTTTCGAAAATAGCATGATAAACCAATACACAACAAATAGAAAACAAAAATAAACGCTAACCAGATTAACCGCTGATTGTGTTGGTAGGATTATTTGCAGCCTGATTCTTGATTATGGAACCTACCAACCGATCGTGCTTGGTGAATGCCACCATAGAAGGCGTCACCGGGTCTCCCTGATGATCGAAAGACGGCCACACAGGAGTAAGTCGTCCCGAGGTCAATGCCAATAATTGGTTCATCGCCTCCCGCCATCGACACTCTCTTCGGAGTACAGTTGAGAGAACAAAGAACTGAAACTCTTGTGAGGAGTGAGGGATGCTCCGAGCGTGTTTATAAGTTGATGCCGTTGAAAGTGGCTCTCGTGGATATATATATATATATATATATATATATATATATATATATATATATATATATATATATATATATATATATATATATATATATATATGAGATTGTTTTTACTACCCGCGTGGGTATCCTAATCAAACTACCCGTGCTCTGAAAACACGGTGGCAGGTATTGTAATTATCTGTATCTGCTCAGCACTTGATTGTGTCGTCTCTGTCTCTGTTTCATAAGTGCGGCCGTGAACTTCCAACAAGATTGCAACGTATTTCCGCCAGAAATTTTAACCCAGTCTGTTATACAACCATCTCATGGACTCCCCGTCTCCGTCATAGCACGATCTCATCACCCCCTCTTCTTCTCGTTTCTCCGCTCGGACCACTCCTGCAAAGTGTCCTTATCGCCATCGTCTTGCACCATTGTCCGTCATCTCCATTGTGGAACTCTAAAATTGTAGACGCCACATTAGTCGCCCTTACTCCGATTATACATATTGCCGCTGCATTTTTGATGTGCATGCACCTGCTCCCTTCGCGGCGGCGTCGTAGACAAGCATCATGGGCTGGAGAATCCTCGAAGGAACCCGGAGCGGAGAAGGCGTGGACGTAGGAGGTGGCGGTGGAGGAACCCCAGCAACTACCGTGTTCATCTTCTTCCGCAATCCTCCCTTGGAAGCAACTGTCCCGATGCTTTCATTTCCTCGACACAGACACGGCGCAAAGAGGAGTAGCAGAGCCGTCCATATCAGGACGGAGGAGGAGGAAGAGCAGAGATGTAGATCCCGATAAGCTGCCATCGAATCTAACAGAAGCCACCAAGTCACGTCGTGGTCAGAATGATTTTCTGGGGTGGCATGATTTTTTTGGACTATGGAGAGACGTAGGGGTTCCGCTCTACGACCTTCCAAATCAGGAGTGCTTGCGCGGGCGGCTTGCCCCACGCGGCTGCCGAGCCAGAAAAAGGAGTGGCCGCGGCCACCGCCGCAGCCATAACCACCAGAGGGAGCAAGGTCGGGCAACGAAGGAGGTGGCGATCTGTGTCCGCGTTCTCATCTAAGACGTCGCTGGTCGTTGCCGAATAGGCATATTCACTCAATACTTTTCGCATTGGTCGGCGGTCGGAGTTCGACCGACGATGAATCGTCTTTTCGACAGGAAAGGGGGAAATCGGGCCGGTGGAATAGACAACCCTGACCCCCCCGGGAAAGCGAAACAAAATCTCTTGCTTTTGTGACTTCCATTACTTTTTTTTCTTTCTTTCCTCTTCATATTTTTGTTTTTTCCACCTTTTCTTTCTCAAAACCCCCCCACCCTCTCGTTTTCATTTGCTTCCGCTGGAAAAAAAAGGTGAAACGAAACCAACACCAACTGTCGCTGACGTTAGTGTTTACAGTTCCATAAGTGTGTACATGCTTGGGAAGCTAGTCATACCCAAGTTGAATATCGATGTTCGATGTAAGCTGCTCATCTACCGAACCAAGCACAACTCTCCCATTGCAAGAATGTGTGCCACTGTAACTGGTACATATCTGGTTTTCTTTACCCCCAACAATCCATCCTGATCTGTTGGGCACTACGCTTGGGGTCAATTTTCTTCGGCAGAGTGTGTAGTGGATTGCATAAAATGACTGCCATTGTATTGTTTGTTGTAATGTCAAAGAAAGCTTCTGCATCCGGTTTGCAGTTACTCGTCTTCATCTTCCGCAATCTACAAAGTCATCACTCGTTCTTATTTGTCTAATGGCGTCTGAATTGATTCTCTGTTTGTTCAAATTATGTCACAGAAGTACAAAGTAGAATTTTGTAATAAGAAAGTGGGTGGAAGAAGTTACAGACAGAGAGAAAAATGATGTCTTTGAACATACAAAAATTACAATATCGTAATGTAATAAGAAAGTGTCATATGTAATATGAACAATCACATTGTAATAGGCAAGAGCCAACTGTAATGTAGATGACAATTTTGTAATATGGATACTCATATTGTAATAAACAAGTGTCATCTGTAATATGGACAGTCACATTGTAATAAGCAAGAGCCAACCGTAATGTAGGTGACAGTTTAGTAATATGGATACTCATATTGTAATAAGCAAGTGTCATCTGTAATATGGACAATCACATTGTAATAGGCAAGAGCCAACCCTAATTTAGGTGACCGTTTTGTAATATGGATACTCATATTGTAATAAGCAAGTGTCATATGTAATATAGACAGTCACATTGTAATAGATAAGATGCAACTGTAATTTAGGTGACAATTTTGTAATATGGATACTCATATTGTAAAAAGAAAGTGTCATCTGTAATATGAACCGTCACATTGTAATAGGCAAGAACCAACTGTAATGTAGGTGACAGTTTGTAATATGGATAGTCATGTTGTAATAAGCAAGTATCATCTGTAATATGGACAATCACATTGTAATAGACAAGAGAAAATTGTAATGTAGGTGATAGTTTTGTAATATGGATTGTCATATTGTAATTTTCAAGTGTCATGTCATATGGACAATCAATTGTAATATGCAAGAGTCAACCGTAATGTAGTGACAATTTGTAATATGGATAGTCATATTGTAATAAGCAAGTGTCATCTGTGATATGGACAGTCACATTAGGCAAGGGCCAACAATAATGTAGATGATAGTTTTGTAATATGGATAGTCATATTGTGACAAGCAAGTGTCATTTGTAATATGGACATTCACATTGAAATAGGAAAAAGCCAACTGTCATATAGGTGATAATTTTGTAATATGGATATTCATATTGTAATAGGAAAGTGTCATATGTAATGTGGATAGTCACATTATAATAGACAAGAGCCAACCGTAAGGTAGGTGACAATTTTGTAATAGGATACTCATATTGTAATAAGCAAGTGTCATCTGTAATATGGACGGTAATAAGCAAGAGTCAACCGTAATGTAGGTGTCAGTTTGCAATATGGATAGTCATTTCTCTGTGTACATTAAAAATATCCCCCTTCCTTATAATTTGTTCCTACAAATTACGGTTTCTTTATATACATTACACAATGTCCACCTACATTACTATTTAATAATGCACATTACAAATTCGCTATGCACATTACAAAATATCCACCCACCTTATAATTTATTCCTGTACATCACTATTTTATATCCATTACAAAATATCCACTCACCTTATTGTTTCATCATGCATGTTACAATTTCTCTATGTACAACAATATAACCACTCACCGTACAAGTCAAAATATAGGAAAAATTACAAATCAATTTTAAGTTACTGTGACATAGACACTAATGAGATGTAGCGATATGCAACTACCACTGCTATTTTGGCCACACAAGACGGAACTGTTCGACACAAAAAGTAGTACCATGACACAAAAAGTAATTATATGACACTAAAAGTAATAATAGGACACATAAAGTTGATATCTATCTAACACTAAAAATTTTAAATGAGATCAAAACATTCTGATAGTAAAATCCAAGCGCATACAAGTGTGTGTGTCGAGTTGATTTGTGACGCTTTTGGCATTTACCAACAACATCCAAATATACAATCTTTACCCGAAGCTGCAAGCTTAAAGACATAGTTGAACTCTGATGCTAGTTCACTGAGAAAGACAACATCCCTTTTCCAGTATGTTAACATCCCTTTTCTAGTATGCAACTCTTCGATACAGTAATGACAAAGGAAGCAATCAATGACCGGACTCCTAAATAAATAAACTTGCACCTCATCTATAGATGAACTATGTACATATACATGCCTCTAGCATATACCAACCGTCCTAGTAAATACTATGCATACCAAACTATATCAACATATACAAAATTGTTGGGATCGTCTTCCCAGCAATGATGTTGTAATGCATATTGTAGCAAGGCTTATACGCCTGGTACACTTTCGCCATCCTCCTCTGTCTGCGTCTCAGTCGGGTCCTTCTTCTACTGGTTATCCTTCCAGCCGTCATCCACCTTTACGTCTGCAATCATCCTTGTTGGGTTCCTCCCTAGTGGACAATCCCACAAATGAATCTCGTGCATCTTAATCGTCCTTCTGGTCTTGTCCACCGTTGCACAATTTCATCCGGATCCCATCGGCCCCCAATCCCTTCTATGGAAAGAACAAGGCGGCGAACAAGCTGATGTAGATGGCCATGGACGACGTGTTGGCAGAGTTCATGGAGTGCTTCTTCTGACGGCTACGGCGAACCAGCCTGTCCTTCTCCTCTAGTCTCCTCGATGCCATCTACGGTTCAATCGACAAAGGTGGCACTACGCCACCGCCTCCGGAACAGTCAGACCACCTATGGACAAGCCACCAGAAAGCGGCATACCATCAGCAACTTTCTACAGCCTACGTCGCTTAACTCCACAACGACGCCGGCTACACAACCCACATGCGCGTCTCCACGTCCAGCCCCTTAAGTAGTCAAAGCATAGGAATGAGGTCGACCGTCGGCATTCGTCGATGTGCTCTGCATCCAGCTCATCCGACTCGAGCAGTGCCGGCGGGTTCTCGTCGTTGGAGGCAGAATCAGAGGCCATGTTGTCAGATTAGTTGCCGGTAGTGTTAGTGGATAGGAGGAGCCACCCCATCTGGACCAAGGAATTGTTGTCCTAGACCAGTCAGTCTGGATCATCTGTCGGTCGAGGGACCACGACCATTAAGTCCTCTGGCATGATGAGTGGGAAATTGACACCATGTGGTAGTGTGTGGTGGAGGATGGCACCTCTAAAGGCAGAAGTGTGGGGTCTAAGAGATAGTAGGACTAGTGGACGGAGAAATAGAAGGTGGGCTGATGGAGGTCGGTGCTTACCCGGCAGGAAAAGGGGAGTACCACCGGCGATTGGCCTGGAGTTTGAAGCGAAAGAGGGAGAAAAAGATAGAGACAAGGCCGGAGATGGGAGGGGAGCGATAGCCGTGACATAAAGATCTTATTATGCCTATTTACAACCTATGCCACCGTGACTTCACGACACGGGTAGCAACTGTTGAATACCCGCGCGGGCATTGAGTAATCTCCCTATATATATATATATATATATATATATAAATTTTTGAGTTTTTGGTTTCAATAACTGATATTATTTTTATTTTATAATTGTATATATGAAGAAGACATGCCACTCTCATAGAAATTTCTAGGAAAAGGCTTTGCAATTAGATACTCTTCGTACATTTAATCTTTCTTTGGTGGACAGGATTACAGTTGAGCCGACACGATTATCAGAATAAAAAGATAGGGTTTAGTGGACAATGTAGCATGTGAGCTCCGTAGGCTGATGCTGACAGGGAAGAGAAATATTGTGGAATGCTAAAAGGATTTTCTTTATAGAATCAGCAACCATGCATATTTTAGCAAGGAAAATGATGAACGAGAGGCGGAAGTGGACGTTGTCCGTTAGTGTCCATAGGCTGATGTGCCTACACACCTAAAAATAGAATGATTCAAAAACATGAAATAATTGAAAAACACGAGAGAGATAGTGGGGGACAGAGGGAGCGTCTAGATGGAGTGGTTGCAGGAGTGAGAAAAAAAGAACGAATTATTTTTAGATTTTTTTCTACAAACTCCCTCTTTTACCTAATCCTAACTAACCTCCTCACTTTTCTATATCAATTCCAAAAGCCCCCCTTCCAACACTTTCCGTCACGGTATGTGATGGAATAGGTGAATGGACTTTTTTCCTTTTACAATGCATTGCATTATATATACTTAACACTATGTTAATTATTTACTATATTAATAATAATATAATAATAATACAATAATAATACTTTGTAATATATTAATTTTGTAAATTAAATTTAATATTTAAAAAATAAAACAAAAATTAAATTATATATAAAGTGGTATCACTAGTACAAAAATGGGTTATACCGTCCCTACGTGTAGGGTCGGTTTTTCCAAATAACCGACCTTATATGTCTAAAAAAACGCGGGCGCCACTTAAGACCTCTTGGGTCAGTTTTCTTAACATAACCGACCTTGTAGTGTATCTCTATAGGGTCGGTTTTCCAAATAAACGACCTTATATGTCTATAAAAAATGTGGGCACCACTTAAGACCTCTTGGGTCGCTTTTCTTAAAATAACCGACCTTGTAGTGCATCTCTATAGGGTCGGTTTTTATAAAATAAGCGACCTTATAGACAATTGGTTTAGAAAGTCAATTACAAGTTTCCCGCGGCAAAAATTTTCTTGATTTTGGCTTCGCGCCACAATCTATAGGGTCGGTTTTTCCTTATAACCGATCCTAAAGGGATCCTCGGTCGACAAATTTGTCGACGAGAATAAGAGTTAGATTTCACGTATACGAGCACCTTTAGGGTCGATTTTTTTTCCTTATAACTGACCCTAAAGTCCTCTTCAGTTCAGCACCTCTAAGGTCGGTTTTTCCTTTAAAACCGACCCTAAAGGCTCCTCGGTCGACAAATTCGTCGACCGATATCAATTCTGGATCTAGTTTAGTTCACGCATTTATAAGCACCTCTAGCGTCAGATTTGTACTAGTAACCGACCTTAGAGATTTCCTCGATCGACGAATACTTCGACCGATAATCTCGGTCGACAAATTTGACGACCGATAAGGAGTCAGATTTCAAGTGTATAAGCAACTTTTAGGGTCTGTTTTTTGCTTATAACCGACCTTAGAAGTCTATTCGGTCGACAATATTGTCGACCGAGATGAATTTTGCTTCCAATTTAGTTCACGCTTGTGAAAAACTAAACTGGATCCTAAGTTTATCTCGGTCGACAATATTGTCGACCGAATTGGACTTTAGGGTCAGTTATAAGAAAAAAACCGACCCTAAAGGTACTTATACGAAGGAAATCTGGCTGTTTCTCGGTCGACAAATTTGTCAACCGAGATAGAGCCAGATTCGTTCGTATAAGCTCCTGTAGCGTCAGTTTTTATTTATAACCGACCCTAGAGGGATTTTTGGTCGACAATATTGTCGACCGAGATGGACTTAGGATCCAGTTTACTATTTCACACATGAATAAGTACCTCTAGGGTCGGTTTTAAGGAAAAAACCGACCATAGAGGTACTTATACGAAGGAAATCTGGCTCTTCTTCGGTAGACAAATTGTTCGACCAAGACAACATCGATCGACGAATTGTTCGATCGAGGCCAACCCTATGAACCTCCATTTGCTTGAATTAAAAAGGCAATATTCTGATTAAAATATAAATTAAAAAAAAATTGTAACGGCTAGAAAATCGACCGTCGTAATGGCTAGAAAATCGATCGTCGTAACGGCTAGTTCGATCGATCGTTGGCCGACCGGGAGACGACCGTTGCGGGCATCGGTCGACAAATTGTCGACCGAAATGGGCTCTGTTTTGCTATAAATAGCACCCAAAATGACCCATTTCTTCACACCTTCACATTCTCACTTCTCTAGCTCCTCTCTAGTGTATTCTTGTGAAAATCTTTAGCTTCTCTACATCCAAGTCTTGCTTGCTACTTCTCCACTTCAAAGCAACAAAATGGCTTCATCATCTACGCGTGGAAAGAAGCAAGTTGCAGGTAGGAAAGGAAGGACGGTCTCTCCAACGCTGCCGTTCATCAACGACGTCCCCTTCAATGACACAACTGCAGGCGATCGCTACCTCAGGCTCTCCTCAAGAACTCCTCTTCCATGACGGCCAGTCGACGTCATGAACTTCCACAACATTGTCAATTTGGAGGAACTCTTTGAGGTGCAACATTTGACTAATTTTCTAAATCCCTCCTTCCATTCCTACTCCTCCGAAGTAGTTAATGAATTCTATGCCAATTTAACCCCACATCCTGACCATGATACCTTCTCCTCTATGGTTGGTGGGTATGGATTCCATTTTACTGAGGAGGGTATTCATGATATGCTTGACATAGACATAGAAGAATATAAAGATTTTCTTATTCTCACCACAGGAAATCCACTCAACAAACTCTCCCAAGATGACACTACAAGTAGCCTTAGTGATGTCAAAAGAGCCATCTTTCAATCAAATACGACTTGTCATGAAGATAGGGGTACCTATTATGCCATAAATTTAAAACCTGAAGCTAGGATCATAAATCTCATTGTTGTCACCAATATCGTCCCTAGAGAAAACAAATCTGAAGTACCCACCTTTCGTATGTACCTTATCTATGCCATTCTCAAAGGTATTCCCATAAACTTTATTCGTATCATCCTTAAGAATATGCTTGAGTTTTCTGACAGTCCACCTTATGCTGACTTTGTATGCCAAATCACTCAATATTTTCTTAAGAAGAATATTGAGGACGACTTAGGTTACACATGGGATAGAAAACCCCAAAAGATGAAGTAAAAATGCAGTGGAAAAGATGGGAATCGACTTTGGCCACAAAAGGGCTAGGACTGAAGGGGAGACATCCACCCAAGACATACCTCCACCACCTCCTCCTACCAACCTACCCCATGATCCTAATACAAACACCTTGACATACATTGCTGGATCCCAATATCACCTAAGTAGGCAATTGGATTATAATCACCATGCCATGACTTATTTAAACCAAAGGATGCAAACTCTCTCTCCTAACCAACCTGATGAATATACCTATTCCCTTAATCCTGGCATGATAAATCCATACAATCCTTCCTACAACTACTATCAAATTCCACCTCCACCATCTCCTGATCTCACACATACTCAGTTTTCCCCAATTCAACTTCAAGACATTGCTGCCCACTTTCTCTTTGATCGTGTTCCCACCTTCTTGGAGGCTTATGCCTTAACCAAGATAGGTGCCTTGGAGTGGCAGACACTGGTCAAATATTATGGAGCTGAGCCCTTTCTTGGAAAAGACCCAAACATTGATGTAATACTTTGGTCTTTTCAGTGAGATTATGAGATATCTTTGTAATGATTGTAATGGATATATTTTTATAAAGCAAGTATGTCATGCTTCATCTTATAAAGTGTATGGGCATTAAATTGTTATGAATAAAAGTGTTTTCCATGGCTTCATTTGGACATATACATGTTATATAAGAATATTGTAATTTCAAATGATTGAAAAATAAATTATGGCTAAATTTGACAAAGCATCACTTGGTTTTAAAATTAAATATCTCTTTAAGGGGGAGCATAGCATAAAATTAAGGGGGAGAACTAAAGAGTCATACAAAATGATTATATTGGATATCATGTAAAATCTTGTACAAGTACTTAGATATCATGTAAATCAAGCGTTAGATCTTACCTAGCCATTTTCAACACTTAGATAGGTCATCCCCTACAATAGCATCACAACCGCACACTCATACACACACTTGGTACTTAATTTAAAACATTGAAACAAGGTTAATCTCGGTCAAAAATATTGTCGACCGAGAAACTCTCGGTCGACAATATTGTCGACCGAGGAGGACTTAGGATCACCTCTAGGGTCGGTTATAAGCACCTCTAAGGCACCTCGGTCGACAAATTCATCGACAGAATAAGAGCCAAATTTAACGTGTATAAGCACCTCTAGGGTCGGTTTTTCACTTATAACTGACCCTTAAGGGCTCCTCGGTCGACAAATTCGTCGACCGAATAAGAGCCAGATTTCACGTGTATAAGCACCTCTAGGGTCGGTTTTTTCCTTATAACCGACCCTAAAGGGCTCCTCGGTCGACAATATTGTCGACCGACATAAATTTTGGATCGAGTTTAGTACTTTTCAAAACGTTATAAAGCATTGGGATCTCAATCTTTTGTCTCATTGTTGGGAATTCACATTCCTCAATACCACCATCATCACATTTGCTGAATCTGGGTATTCAAACCCTTAGTTCATCACTAAACATGGTTATCAGTTATCACGTAACTATTACCTTCAGGTCATCTGACCAAGGTATTCAGGATATTTGTTACACAAGCATCTCAATTTCATATCAACCACATCAATTTCATATCAACATCATGCAATACAAAAATAACATCACTATTCCCTCATTAGGGTTAGAGTTTCCCATCTTTATCAATTAGGGTTTCACATCATCATCCCATATTGAAATTTCACATAAAATTATCCCATATTAGAGTTTTTACACAACATCACCCTATATTAGGGTTTCACAGAACATTACCATATTAGGGTTTCACATAACATCATCCCATATTAGGGTTTCACATAACATTATCCCATATTAGGGTTTCATACGACATCACCATATATTAGGGTTTCACATAACATCATTATTAGGGTTGTGTAAGCACCTTAGACCTCCCTCGGTCGACGAATTTGTCGATAGATAAAGAGTCAGATTTCACGTGTATACGCACCTCTAGGGTCGGTTTTTTCTTTATAACTGACCCTAAAATGCTCCTCAGTCGACAATTATTGTCGACCGACATGAATTTTCAATCCAGTTTAGTTCATGCATTCTCGGTCGACAAATTTGTCGACCGAAAAGACCTCTAGGGTCGGTTATAAGGAAAAAACCGATGCTACAAGTGCTTATACGAAGGAAATCTGGCCCCTTTCGGTCGACAAATTCGTCGACCGAAAGGAGCCAGATTTCCTTCTTAGAAGCACCTCTAGGGTCGGTTTTTTCTTTATAACCGACCCTAAAGTCCTCTTCGGTCCACAATATTGTCGACCGAGATAAACTTAGGGTCGGTTATAAGGAAAAAACCGACCCTAGAGGTGCTTATATGAAGGAAATCTTGCTCCTTCTCGGTCGACGAATTTGTCGACCGAAAAGGGCCAGATTTCCTTCATATAAGCACTTGTAGCGTCGGTGTTTTCCTTATAACCGACCCTAGAGGTCTTTTCGGTCGACAAATTCGTCACCAAGAGGATCGTGGTGTCCGTACGTGAAGACGTTGCCACCTCTCCGCACCGCCAAAGTTTTGCCTCCTCTCTATGAAAAGAGCTCATCATCACCGCCTCTCCACTCTTCCACGAAGGTCGCTGCCTCTCCGTGAAGGTCGTCTGATCCTCCACGAAGGTCGCTGCCATTTCCAAGTAAGTTCGCCGCTTCCTTCATTCCCGCCCGCCGCCATTGCTGCGTCCAGGTCCATCTCGGTCGACAATTAGTCGACCGAGAGCCCACCTGCGCGCAGCGTCCAGGTCCAATCTCGGTCGACTAATTGTCGACCGAGAGTAGACCTGCTCCTTATTTATGTGGGAGCTATAAATGTTTTAATCATATTTGCTGTAATGTTCACAAATAATTCTGAATATTATAATGATTTCAATCTTTGGACTATTGGAAACGGCCTTACTTTGCTAATTTGTAAAAGTATTTTCCATTTTATATGATTTGATAACCCAGTAATAAAAACATGTCTTTTTTCATATGTATTCATTATATAAATTTTAGAAATTAATACTAGATTAGACGTGTACTCCTAGATTGACACTTTAGGGTTGATGCATGATGTTTTACTTAATATATAAATATGAAAATAATGCATTTATATATTAATTTAGAAATCCGTTCAAAATTTACTCATTAGGAGTAAACTTTGGATAGTCCCCGGTTTGGGACTGTTTTTGGATATTTTAATCTCACTTAGGATGTACCTGTATAATGTATGTTTAGTTTTGTAGATTATTTCAATAGGATTTCTTCATTTGTTCTCTGGGTACATATGTGAGTGGTTATTTGCCATTTACATCAGTGTACTTGGAGAACTTAGGGGAAATGCTGCTGAAATTTTCTTCAAAACTAAACATACATTATACAGTTACTAGTGAGATTAAATATTCAAAAATGGGATAGGTGGTACACTTTAGTATATAAGTAATTAACTTCCTATCAATAAAAAACTTACAGATTATTATAGTATCAATATTAAACTGTTAGTTTTATAATAAATTTTAATGTGATATAGAAAATGGATCGAAGTTGGATGTCTATCAAGAACCGTTGCAGTCCAAAGTTTGCCAAAGGTCTTGATGAACTTAACAGATTTGCTGAGGAACATAGGAAACTACCTACATATAGGCTATATTGTCCATGTAGAAATTGTTGTAACAATTTGAAAGTTGATACTGGTGAGGAAATTAAGAATCATGTCATATGCAATGGGATCATACAAGGTTATAATGAATGGTATTGGCATGGAGAGAAATTGAATTATGGATCAGAAAATGTCGATACTAATAGTTGTGGCATAGAAGATATAGATAATGATGATAATGTTAATGATGAACCGATTCAAGATGACCAGATTAAGGATGATATGGTTGATGAGATGCTACGTAGTTGTCGAGACAATGTCATTGATCCACCTTCTTTATTTGCAAACATTGTCCATGATGCTGAAAAACCATTATATAAGGATTGTACTAAGTTCACGAGGTTGAGTGCTGTGATGCGATTATATACTATTAAAGCTCAAAATTGGTGGAGCGATAAGAGTTTCACTTCACTGTTGTCTTTGTTAAAGGAAATTCTTCCTGAAGGCAACGAGCTTCCAATTTCAACATATCAAGCAAAGAAAATAATGTGCCCAATGGGAATGGAGGCTAAGAAGATTCATGCATGTCCAAATGATTGTGTGTTATTTCAGAAGGACTATAGTAATTTGATAAATTGTCCAAAATGTGGTGCGTCAAGGTAGAAGACTACAAATTCAGCTAAGGCTAAAAATGGCTCTCCTTCCAAGGTGATGTTGTATCTACCAATAATACCACGATTTCAATGCTTATTTGCTAATATAGAAGATGTGCAAAATTTGTCTTGGCATGGGGAGTTAAAGGTCAATGATGATGGAGTCCTACGACATGCATCTGATTCACCACAATGGAAGAAAATTGATTTATTATACCCTCAATTTGGTAAAGAACCAAGAAACCTAAGACTTGGACTCTGTACAGATGGAATGAATCCCTATGGTACATTAAGCAGCCAACATAGCACGTGGTCTGTTATGATTTTTATATACAATCTTCCTCCTTGGTTGTGTATGAAAAATAAGTATGTGATGTTGTCAATATTGATATCAGGGCCCAAGCAACCTGGAAATGATATTCATGTTTACCTTCAACCTCTAATTGATGACCTAATGAAACTATGGGAAGAAGGTATTATGACATATGATGCTTCACGTAAAGAGATCTTCAGTTTGTGTGCTATGTTATTTTGCACAATTAATGACTTTCCTGCTTATGGAAATTTGTCTGGATATAGCATAAAAGGATACAAAGCATGTCCTATTTGTGAGGAAAATACTGATTCAATCAGACTAAAACATGGTGGTAAAATCATATATCTTGGTCATCAGAGATTTCTCCCACCAGTGCTTCCTTATCGAAGGCAACACAAAACCTTTAATGGGTCAATTGAGGAACGAAGTGTTCCTAAACCTATACCAGGAAATGTTGTATATGATAGGGTGAAACATATTGTTAATGAATTTGGAAAGAGTTCAAGTAGTCATACACTCGCATGTGACAAATCTCTATACAAGAAGAGGTCAATATTCTGGGATCTTCCTTATTGGAGATCTTTGGCAATTAGACACTGCATTGACGTCATGCTTGTTGAAAAAAATAGTTGTGATAGCATCATCGGTACGCTATTGAACATACCAAGAAAGACTAAAGATGGCATCAAATCTAGAAAAGATTTACAATTAATGGGTATTAGAAAATAATTATCAGTGGAGATCAGGGGTCGCCGCACATATTTGCCACCGGCTTGTTACACTTTGTCAAAGAAAGAGAAAAAGACTTTCTTTGAGTGCTTGTATAATATTAAGGTTCCACAAGGATACTCATCTAATATTCGTAGATTGGTATCGATGAAGGATCTGAAACTGATAGGTCTCAAATCTCACGATTGTCACACCTTAATGCAACAAATTTTACCTGTGGCTATTCGATCTATATTGCCGAAGCATGTAAGGTTTGCAATCACAAGACTCTATTTCTTCTTCAATGAAATATGCAACAAAGTGATACATCCTGATACTCTCGATAAATTACAGAAAGATGTAATTGTTACCATGTGTCAGCTTGAAATGTACTTTCCTCCTTCATTTTTTGATATCATGGTTCATCTTGTAGTACATATTACAAGGGAGGTGAAGATGTTGGGTCCAATTTTCTTACACTGGATGTATGCATTTGAACGCTACATGAGTGTTTTCAAAGGTGATGTTCGGAATCGTTATCGTCCTGAAGGGAGTATTGTTGAGGGTTACGTGGCTAGGGAGGTGATGGATTTTTGTAATGATTTTTTGAATTGCAATGAAACTTGTAGCGATCAAAAAAATTCCCATCACACTGGATCTTATTGTGGCAAAGGAACTCTGGGAGGATGAGTGAAAGGAATCAGTCGTGAGTTGTGGGAACAAGCACATTTGTATATTTTACACAATATCGATGAAGTGAGTAGCTACATCACATAACACAATGATCTTATCAAGAGAAATCATCCGTGATCCAGTTCAATGTGGCTTGCAAGAGAGCATAATCGAACATTTATTAGGTGGTTTGAAGAGAAAGTATTTAATCAACTATCTGAGTCACCAAATAATGTTGCTGAGAACATAAAATGGCTTGCCTTTAAGCCAAAAATGGATGTCATGTCATATGAAGGTTATGACATTAACGGATTTTCATACTACACAAAGCGTCAAGATGAAAGTAGTGTAGTTCAAAATAGTGGGGTCACTGTTAAAGCTTGTTCATTGTATTTTGCTAGTACCAAAGATAAAAGACCACGCGAAGCTGAAATGTCATATTACGACATCATTGAGGACATATGGGAAATGGACTATACAAATTTTCGAGTTCCTATATTTAGGTGTAATTGGGTTGACAACAACAAAGGAGTTTTAGTTGATGATTTGGGCTTTAAAATGGTGAATTTTGAAAAGATTGGTTGAATGGGTGACAAACCACTACCCATACCTAATCCTGAATATAGTACAGTTGAAGAAGCTGAGGGTGCTATGGTGGGTTGTCCTAGACACTTGGTTATCAATGACAAGGTATACCTTATTTCTACCATATTTTTCATATTTGACTGCATATATGAACTCATATAATATAAGTATGTAATTTAATTAACATGTTTGTAAACCAAAAAGTAAAACTTCTACTAGTCGTCCTCCTATGCCCAAGCCATCTTTCATTCTCGAAACTACATTCGACGAATTGGGAAGCAAATCTAAATGTTTGTGTCGATACTTAGCCAACCAAAGATTGGGATCACATATGTTAGTCAATTTAACACAAGATGCGGCTGGGAGGGACTTTTAGAATTTTATTTTTCTTGATGATATTATAGAGTTGTTCCGGTATGATTGGATGAACACTTCGATAATAGAAGTATTGATAAGGTAAGGATCTATCAATATATATAGAAAATTCCAATACACATTTTTAGCTTATTTCTACATATGAAAATAATTACAAATGTTTAACAGCCATTTATATACCGAGGCCACAGACTTTGATATAAAGAATGTTGGATTCTTAGTTCCTTCAGTCAGTAGTCAGGTGGAGACACATATTGAGGATGTGAATGAGTACTTCTCTGATGCATTCAAATATTTTTCTAGTGAGGGGAAGGAAATTATCCTAATTCCTTTTAACGTCCAGTAAGTATTATTATTCAATATTATTTTAATAATGAATAAAATTATTTATTTTAATGTTTGTTTTATTCTTACTCAGAGCTAGACATTGGGAATTAGTCGTGATTGCCCCAAAATTGATGACTCTTTATTATCTTGACCCAATGGGTAAAACAACAAGGAGTCACAAACTGAAATTGCCAGCTATGGAGTAAGCATAAATTTAATCAATGCTTCAACATGATATTTCTATTTAGAATTTCTATTTTACCAACTATTGTTTAATTTGATAGGGGTATAAAGGCTTTTCGTGAAGCTGGAGGACAAATACCCACAAAATTAAAGACATTGACTTTGAAAAATGTCAAGGTAGCTACTTTGACAAATGCTTACTCTTATATGTATTAATTTTCAACTGTAATATGTCAACTCTTATACTCTTATCTCAATTGATGTTTATAGTAGTTTACTAACATTAAGTATAATTTGTTATTTGTAGTGTCCTATGCAAAATAATGACTGTGCTTGTGGCTACTATGTAATGAAATATATGCAAGCTATTGTCAAACAAGCATCACATGACATTCAGACTATAAGTCAGGTAATAAAGAATAACATCATAAATTTACAAGTGATTGTAGTCATTTTATTAAATATTAGCATGTGCATTTTCTGTTACAGATCTTTACAACCCAGCCTTACACACATGTGGACTTGGATGATTCTGAGAAGAGTGGTCAGAGTCTTTTATAAATGAAGTCGATATTGCATTGGATTAAATATGTCAGCTCCATTTATGTATGTGGTTTGAGTACTCTTTCATATTTACTTTTGTATCTGTCATCTCAGACTTGCACTCTATCTTTTTGTAAATTATGATGTGATTATGAATCATTTTTGTTATGAATGTGTGGTTTTGAATGGTGACGGTTGAGCATCAATGCTCCCCTCTCCCAGAATATATGAATCTTCTTGTTATTCTTTTCTATATCAATTTCTATATAAATTAAAAAAAAATCGTAACTTCTAGCGTCGGTTTTTTAAATAACCGACCCTAAAGATTGAATTCACTGTACCCTCTTCGGTTGAACAAATTTTCGACCGAAATATAACTTATAGTGTTGGTTTTTGTATAAAACCGACTCTAAATGTCC
This sequence comes from Alisma plantago-aquatica, assembly GCA_963693085.1. Taxonomy (NCBI): domain Eukaryota; kingdom Viridiplantae; phylum Streptophyta; class Magnoliopsida; order Alismatales; family Alismataceae; genus Alisma; species Alisma plantago-aquatica. Next base: position 1,150,824,236 of record OY856412.1, read on the forward strand.
TCTATAAGGTCGATTATTTACAAAAACCGACCTTAAAGATTGAATAAACATTTTCAGTGTACCCCTCGGTCAACAAGTTTGTCGACCGAAATATTTTCGGTCGATAATTTTCTCGACTGAGTGTTACACTGAAATGTTTATTCAATATTTAGCGTCGGTTTTTGTACAAAACTGACTCTAAATGTCCTCTATAAGGTCGGTTATTTACAAAGACCGACCTTAAAGATCGAATAAACATTTTCAGTGTACCTTTCAGTCGACAAGTTTGTCGACCGAATTATTTTCGATCGACAATTTTCTGGACCGAGTGTTACACTGAAATGTTTATTCAATCTTTAGGGTCGGTTATCTCAAAAAAACTGACCCTATAAACTCTCTCGGTCGAGAAAATTGTCGACCGAAAAACTTTCTGTCGACAATTTTCTTGACTGGGACCATTTACAGGGTCAGTTTTTTTCAAATAACCGACCTTACAGGCTCCTTTTTTCTCGCCTAGGTCAGAATTTTTACAACCCGTTGTGTCGGTGTTTACTATGTAAGGTCAGTTTTATTTGGTTAAATAAATCGACGATATAGAGCAAATTCTATTGCGATGGCCACTTAGGCATCAGTTAAAAAGTGACACTACAGGTTTAAAAAAACTGACGCTACAGATAATTCCTGTACTAGTATATATATATGTTGGTAGGGTGGCAAAAAAAGTCTCACTAGATGTGATTGGAACTAACTTAATACAATCCAATGAGATAATTAGGGACTTTTTGACGTACGGTTGTGTGTCTGGCCTAGTAAAATTTATGGTCAATTTATGTCAAGCCATGTTCCGTTTTGGGTCTAGTCTGTTCAAATTGGGTTGTGTCCAATTTGAGTTTGGGCTTTTGACCATGTATTAATAATAAAATATATTTATAATTTTAAAGTAGAGTGAAATGAAATATGTATATAATCTCTAGTACATTCTTGTGTGAGTCGATTTTGATCGTAATTTAATAACTTAAAATTGCCCATTTAAATTTTAACTCTCTCAAAAACATTGAAAAGTTTAGAATATCAAGGATTTATCTAAATTTTAGGTATAATTTTGTTCGATGGTTTATTTGGGTCAGGTCCAATTTGGCTTATCTAGGATTGTGTCCATTTCTGATTGAGAAAAACCCAGTTTTTTTATCAATATTTTTTAGAAGATACCATATTGAGATGGTCGATTTCAAGAATACAATTGGCATTATAAACATATTTTATTCTATCATCACCTAAACATTATAAACATAATAATAATATTAATACCATAGAACAAGATTATAGAAATAAATGTGAAAATATGAATTTTGACCCGACCCAAATCTAAGCAAGACACAACTCAACTTGAACCAACTCGACCTAAATGGAATCTTACCTGGTCTGAATTGACCCAAATTTGATTGACTTGGCCCAAACTAAAGCCTCAACATATCCCTAAAAAGTTTATAACTTTCAATTTGGGTTAGATTAAATGGGTTTGATCACCTCCGATGGGATTCTTTTGTCACCCTACTATCATATATATATCACTAATAACCTATAATTCAATTTTTGTTTTCGCTGTCATATATTTCCAAAAAATAGATACAATATGAAAATTAGTATATTGTTAAATATCAAATAATTCCAAAAATAATGTGAAAACTTGGTTCCTGACATGACCCAAACCTAAATTGCATACAATCCAATTTGAACAGACTTGTCCCAAGAAGAACACGGTCTGACCTGAATTGATCCAAATTAAATTTGACCAGGCCTGACACCAACCATACCCCAAAAGCCCATAATTATCTTGTTGGGCTGTATTAAGTTAGTTCCAATCACATCTAGTTAGAATTTTTTGTCACCCTACCAACATATATGTATATATATACATATATATATCACTTTATATAAAATTCATTTTTTCCCAAATTATACATAAATTAGTATATTATTATTAATATTATTATAAATAATTAACATAGCATAAAGTAGTTATAAAGCAATGCATTGTGAAGCTAAAGAGAAGTCCATTCAACTATTCTGTCACTTGCCATGACTGAAAGTGATGGAAGGGTATTTTTTGGAATTATATAGAAAAGTGAGGGGGTTAGTTAGTATTAGGGAAAAGAGAAGGGGTATTATGGAATTTTGAGAAAATAGAGGGGGTTTATGGGGAAAAACTCTTATTTTTACTAGTATATTTCAAAACTAATAATTTTTTTGATGGCATTATATAAAATAAATATTTTAAGACAAGATAAATGTCAATAAATTTTTTGATTAAAAAGACAAGTGGAGAAAGGGGGAGAGCAAGTGGTTGCATGAGAGAAAAAAGAATAAGTTATTTTTTCTCATACTTTTCAAATCGTAATGATTGTTTTGACAAAATAAAAGCCATTGTGTTCCTTACAAAATGTACTTTAAAATAAGATCAATATTAAGATACTTTTGATAAAAATTGAATGACACTACTTCTCTCCTATTCTTTATATTTTTACATATATCTTTCAAATCGTAATGAATTTTTTGACGAAGTAGATGTATTATTTTTATAAAATATCATAAAAATAAGATCAATGTTGACATACTTTTGAAAAACATAATATATAATTGAAAAGAGAGAGAGAGGGTGATTCTGGTTGGAATAAAACAAAATGAGGAGAGAAATTTATTTACTTATAACTTTCAATCCGTAAGGAATTTTGGATAAAATTAAAAGCACTAGATTCTTTAAAAAAATACATTCGAACAAGACAACTGGGTGGTTATATATGGGAAAATTCGTTGTTGTCTTTGGTCCAATTGTTTGTCATTCTGGTCCGATTCGAGTTATTATATGTGGTCCAATTGGTTGTTATACCACATGCAATTCGATGTTATATGTCCAATTGGTTATTAATTCTGATCTAGTTGATCGTTATCTCTAGTCTGATTTGATTTGTTATCTCTGATCCAATGGATTGTTTTCTCTAGTCTAATAATTTGTTACCCCTGGCCGAATTGATTGTTACCTCTGATCCAGTTTGAGTTGGAATCTCTAGTCTAGTTGAATATTCTCTGGTCTAGCTGAATGTTATCTGGTTCAATTGAATGTTATCTCTAGTCTAATTTTTTTATAAGAGTTGTTATCTCGGTTCCCATTTGACTTTTTATATCTGAGATATAGTTCAATTAGTTTTATAATTGAGTTGTTATCGCATGTCTAATTTGTTGTTATCTTTGATCTAATTTATTGAAACATTATCTCTTTTTGTTATCTATAGTTAAATTTGTAGTTATCTCTGGTCCTATTTATTGTTATATTCAAACCATTTTGTTAATTTTTAAGACAGAAATAATATGAGGAATAGGAGGGAAGTAATGTAATTGATTTCTTTTAAATAAATTTTTATCTTTGTCTATTAGTTGTTATCTCTAGTGTAGTTTGTTGTTATCTGTGGTACACTTTGTTATTTTTATGAGACAGATAAAATATAAGGAATAGGAGGGAAGTAGTGCTATTTATTGTTTTAAACTTCATTGTTATCTCTAGTCTGATTTGTTGTTATCTCTGGTCAAATATGTTGTTATCTACAGTTTAGTTTTTTGTTATCTCTTCTTCAATTTGTTGTTATCTCTGGTCTAGTTTGTTGTTATTCCTAGTATAATTTATTATTTTTGTAAGAGAGAAAATATAAGGCATAAGAGGAAAATAGTCATTATTTTTTATTTGTTGTTATCTATGGTCCAATTTGTTGTTATCAGTGGTACAAAATTCATTGTTATCTCTTACCAATTTATTATTTTTTAAGAGAGAGAAAATATGAGAAATAGGACTGAAGTAATGCAATTAATTTCTTTAAATTAGTTGTTATCTCTAGTCCAATTTGTTGTCTCTAGTACAATTTGTTATTTTTCAAGGAAGAAAATACAAAGAATATGAGGGAACTAGAGTCATTAAATTTGTTTAAATTTAATTGTTATCTCTAATATTTTTTGTTACTATCTCTAGAACAATTTATTATGTTTTAAAATGGGAGAAAATACAAGGAATATGAGGGAAGTAGTGTCATTAATTATTTAAAATTTAATTCTTATTTTTGATCTTATTTGTTGTTAACTCTGGTCTAGTTTATTATAATCTCTAGTACAATTTGTTATTTTTGTAAAAGAGAGAAAACACAAGGAATATGAGGGAAGTGGTGTTATTAATTTTTAAAATTTATTTGTTATCTCTGGTCTAATTTTTTATTATCTCTGGTTCAACTTGTTATTATTTGTAGTTCAATTTGTTATTTTTATGAGAGAAAAAAATACAAGGAATAGGAGGGAAGTAGTGTAATTAAATTTTAAATTAGTTATTATCTTTAGGTCCAACTTGTTATTATCTGTGGTCTGATTTTTTGTTATCTCTGGTATAATTTTTTATCTTGCAAGTCAGAGAAAATCCTCTCATCCTTTTTTTGTTACTTGTTGACAATTTATTGTATTATGATCCAATTTATTGTTGTTATATGTAGCCTGTTGTGTTGTAAATTCTTATCTAGTGTTTTATTTTCTCTCTCCTCCTTATTTCACTCATAAAAGATAGATGTGTTGTTATCAATGGTCAAATTTGTTGTTATCTATGGTTTAGTCTTTTAACTTTTTAAGAAAGTGAAAATATAAGAGGAATAGAGGAAAGTACTGCGATTGATTTTTTAAGTGAGTTCTTAACTCTGTTTTAATTTGTTGTTATCTCAGATCTGATTTGTTATTATATTTGTTTTCTTATGTTATTACCTTCGATTTATTGTATCATTAGCTCTGGACCATTGTGTTGTTATTGTATTTTTCAAAGTTGGTCAAAATTGGTCTTGTTGTGACATTTTTTGTAACGATATATTTCAATTTTTTCAAAAAAATCATTACATATTGAAAGTTATAAGCAAATTAAATTTCTCTTTCCTATATTATTCTTTTTTATCTAGTCCCTCTCATTGTTTTAGATTGTGTATTATATTTTCTTAAAAGTATATTGTCGACGGTCTTGGTGTAACATATTTTGTATAAGAAATACAAAGATTTTTATTTTCTCACAAAATACATTACTGTTTGAAAGTTATTAACACAAATATCTGCCTATTTTTTCTCTCCTACAATCATTCCCTCTCTCCCCACTCCCTCCCTCCCATGTTTTCCATCAATCCATTTTCTTCGACGAAAAGACACCCCATTCGGATGATGCCTATAGTAGACAAAAAAGTCATATGATTTCTCATCCTATACTTCCTCTATATAGCAATACTCTTTTAGCAATGATCTGTTGCAAGGGGTTCAATAGAAAGATTACGACTAGTTGCACATTCATGCTTACTCACAGGGGATTTTCTTTTGTATGTGTCAACATCTGAAAAGTTGGATTCCACACTTTACTTTTTGGTTTGTGTTATGTGGATTCATTTTGGAACATAGAATGGGACACATCTTTTCATTTTTTCACTAAAACACAATGCAAATACATAAAATAATGTATTTTATTTGTTATGTCCTCTCCTTTGTGTAAAATGAAAAAAATATCCTGTTTAAGTTTTAAAATTCTATCCACATGGAATATTCATTAATTTTTATATTTTCATGCCACATTTCACAAATCCACAACACCATCCACCCAAAATCATTATATTTATTTAGATTCTTACGACATCATTTTCTCCTTCACATGAAATCACGAATTTAAATAAAATGACTGAGAAGTAATCTATTCAACAAGCTAAGAATGCCAATGATGAGAGGGGAAGGAGGATATAAATTTTAATATGCTAGTGAAAAAGGTGGGAGCACTTTAAGGAACTATATACCAAGAAGGATCTGTCATAAAAATTGATAAGAAAACCACTCTCCCACTAGGTTATTAAAATTCATAAAAAACTTAGTGGTGTGTATAATACATATAAATGCCAATAATGTCTTAAACATGGAATACTTTTACAACAATGGGCCTGCAAAAGACAAGCATAAAGTTAATTATGCAAAAGATATAGAGACTTAGAGAAATATTATCTTGCAAGAAGATATAATACAATGAATTAGAAGCACAAGTAGTATATTGTTCTACCCCACATGTCTTAATCATAATACTAATCACCCTAATTTGGATCCAAGTGCTCTGGATTGTGTATCAAGATCGTAGTGTTGTGCACCACCTCTTGTAGAAGGAAATTGTTTCCAGACCATGGCACTAGGAAGTGTAAGCACATGTCAACCCTATGGGATCCTACTAACTCCTTGATGATGTAATGACAAATAGAGTCTGTTTGATCAAAAAATGAAATAAGCTCTGACCCTAGTTTTGACATTATGAATTGATTTCATATGTATGATTGCATTTTCGAATCTAAACTAGTTCCAGTATGGGTTTAACTAGATAAATTATGTACATACTTATAAATGGTTTACCCTTGTAAACTTCGTCCATGTTCTATTTCTGTATTGTTTAGTGACCGTAATGCGCTTGAGTTTGAAAATGTAAAACAAGAATCACAACATTATTGGCTAATTGAAAGAACCTGGTGGAATCTACTCACATTTACATCAATCACTCGTAGTGACTAGTAGGAACTCAATGTAATTCCACAATCAGGTTTGATACTATTTGTTGGTATTGTAATTTTTTAACATTATAGCAAGAATAAAAATATTGAGTTGTGTAATTAATTTGATTGGAGTTTGATTCCATACAGTGAAAATTACTATAATCATATCAGTGATTCAATTGGAAAATTGTTTTTTAATGAAAATTATCTACAAATCTAAATATCGATATGGTGTTGGACTTAGTTTTATTAATCAGTATTGGTTCTAGGTTGAGAGGTCTGATCAAAATCTAAATTCAGATTTGGGCAGATGCACTGAATACTAGTTACTTTTTACATGCTATTTTGATTATGTATTCAATGCAATTTTGCTCATTTTAATATTATTTAATGCATGATTTATGATTATTAGACTGTGAAATACATTTGCATCAAATATTTGTTATTTGTATCATTTCATAGTGATTTATCATCATTTACATGACTTATGTTCTTTCTTGTTTAATTTCAGGAAAAATTAACAAGAATTGAATCATCTTGGTGCTACCGAGTAGCGGAGCCAGAGATTATAGTCAAGGGGGGCACCAGTAATGAAGGGCCTTTGATACGGATTTTGGGTAGGGCATTATGCATAATTTTTCAATATAGTGCAGCCTTCTTTGCATTTAGTCAATACGTCAATCTAAAATCTGGGTCGGGCATGTGCCCTCCCAGGTCAATACGTGGCTACGCCACTGGTGCTACCCACAACCCTGTTGGTGGTACCGACAATTGAAAAAAAGAACATGGATGAATCAAAGAAACTCAACGGCACTGATAGAAGAATCAGTACTACCGATGTCGTCAATAGTAACTCATTCGAAGAGTCTCAGTGCCCCTAGGCTGAAACTACAAGGGAGGTGGAGGGATGTAGTTTCAGTCACAATGTTCCCCTTTAGTAGAAGCTCAATGGAGATAATTCTTAGCAAGGTGCTCAAACAAGGGCCATGACTCCTCAGGTGGCTTTACCATGAAGGTGCTTCCAAATGATGAATCAACATTGTTTTGGCTCAACTCCACTAGCCCATTGTAGAAAGCTTGAACCAACTGCCACAAGGGTACCTCATGATGGGGGCATTATATTTATATAAATTACATCAATCAAGAAATTAGTAGTCTATTTATTGAAATAAAAAAATACATTTATGACCAATAGTAGGTTCAAAAATCTATAAATAGTTCAATTCTTTTGTAATTATATCTAATAAGTAAATGGGGTATGAATTTGATTTTAAATGTATTTTTCTAGACAATAGTCTATCATATATCAAATTTATATAATGAGTTCTAAGCATGGTAGTTTTATTGATTGATGCCTATGGATTACATGTAGCCATCCTACACATTATCAAATATGTGGATAATTTTGTTTTATACATACATATACATATATAATAATAATAATAATAATAATAACAAATATATCATTATTTTTACTATGCTTCTTGGGTTACATATGTTTGTTATTATCTTTGGAAACAAAGTAGTACAAAAATATTCATGTAGCTTCCACATAACAGAGGAAGAAAAGGAGGAAAATATTGATGTAGCTTCAACATTCCAAACTCATAGGTGGGGTTAGATTGTCAAATGCCTCCCCTTATATAACAGTTCACTTTTTCTTTTCACCTTCTAGTCCTTGATTTAGAGTAATGATATTTCAGGCCATAAAGACAAAGATATAAAGGCCCTGGCCTTCAAGGATGATGAGGGATCACAACTACTAAATGAGACATCTCCTTTCAATCATTACTAGAGCCCTAGGATGATGAGGGTGATGAGGGGACGTAATGCCAATAGGAACTGGTGTTGATATTCTTATCGTTGTTGTCACAGACGACAAGGACATTGTTAATGTTGATTTTTATTATTATTTTAATGTTCTACTCTATTGTTTTAAGGGGAGCCAGCCCCAATTTGATACTTTTGAGACAACCCATCGACATGGGCTTCGTTTTTATCAATACATGTTGTACATGAAATTTTGTTTTTCCTCCACAACTCTTCATAACGCTATCGAGTTTCTGACAATGGTGTCTTCTTAATAGATTTTGTGAATGCCTAAATAAAACCTATACTTGTATTGTACCAGTGTACTAAAGGCTAGGACTCACCTCCATCACAACTTTAGGCATGTGACTAACATATAAATAAGTAAATAGTTATGGTTAAATCACAATCTGATGGTGAGGTTGAAATCATCTAGCTATTATGTGAGAAAAAACAAGGGTGGGAAATTCTCATAGACTAGTAATAAATCAAAAGGATGGTGTAGTCTGTGGTATGAGAAGAATACACCATTGTGATGGAACTCCTCTTAGCTAGAGGTCTCTCAACAAAATAAGTAGAACCACACATGCGGTAGTATCCAATCCTACTTTGGCGATCAACAAAATCACCACCTACTTTATATGTTTCTTATTATCTATGACAGCAGAATAGTAAATAAACGGTCATAAAAGAAAAAGAGGAGGAAAAGATTCATGTATCCTCAATCTACTAAACTCATATGTGGAGGTAGGTAGTCCGGTGTCTCTCCTTATATAAGAGATAAATTTTTATTTTTTGCGTCTATTCCTCAATTTTAAAACTATGCTATTTCAGCCCATAAAGACAAAGACGAAGGGCCTAGGGCCCTGGCTTTCAAGGATGAGGAGTGGTCACAACTACTACATGGGCCATATCCTTTTAATCATTACTAGATGCCTAGGATGAGGAGGCTTACAAGGGGATGTGATACCAGTAGTATCTGGTGTTGGTGTTCTTATCATTATTGTAACAGGCGACAAGGATCTTGTCGACGTTAGTTTGTTTTTTCGTATTGTTTTAATGCTCAAGTGTATTGTCTTAAGAGGAGCCTACTCGCATTTGACACTGTTGGGCCAACTCCTTGGCCTTGGCTTCCTCTATTTAATACTTTTTTCTATCCAAAATTTTGTTTCTCCTTTTCGTGCTATCCACGATCCATCATGTTTGTGATGATTGTGTCCTTTTAATATATTGTGTGAATGGCTATAAAAAAACCATGCTATTATACTATACTTGCGTACGAAGGGCTATGAATCACCTCCATCCCATCCTTTAGGCACATGATTGGCATATAATTACTTAGTACATAATCATGGTTAAAATCATAGTTCGATGCAAGTAATCACATTGAAAAAAGGTCTAAATCATTTCGATATGCACTAACCATGGGGGAAAATGCATGGCTAGAAAGGAAATTGTTTTGGACTAATAATTATTGAAAAGGGAAGCAAAGTCCCTAATAAAAAAAGAATACACTACTTTGATGGAACTTCTCTTAGCTAAGATCCATCCAGGGCAGAAGTAGAACCACACATGCATCAGGTGGTAATCATGTGGCGATCAACAACACCACCACCTAGTCTATGTATCTTTTATTATCTCTAACATCAGAGTAAAGAAAAAATGAGAGGAAAAGCTTTCTTCTTATTACCTCAACTTCTCTGCTTAAAATTAAGCTAGTGGTATGTATCCATCGATCGGGATGATACGATCTCCATGTGGAACTGTTCGTTTTTATATGCTTGAAGTTGTTGACATTCATGTGCACGGCGGTAGGATCTATTTTCCGATGTAATTGGCCTTGATGTTCTTACACGATGCGGTACTGACATTCTTCCCTTCCATCACCTAAAGGTGTACGTCCTCCAAGTGCACGTGCTCGCAAGGAAACCCAGGGCTACACTTGAGCGTGATAGCAATAGGCGTGAACGACATCCCCGTAATGTTCTTGAAGTGAATATTGCTGATCTTGACCTTGTACGGTGCCTGGGACGAGCACGAAACATAAGGGCAGTAAGTCTGGTAGATGAAAGATCGGATTCGACACATTGGTCATAGCAACATTCTCGAACGTCAAGTTCAATTCATCTCCTGAGTCTGCAATGGCGAGTTCTCCCACATCTTAATCCTAACCCCAAACATGGTCCCTTTAATATTACAGTCCTTCATGACAAGATCCCTAACATCCTTCTCTGTAGGGTACCTCCCCAAACTCCCCACACTGATCCCATGTCTCAGTCCGTAAGTAACACCACTGATACTCAACCTAGAATTCCCTTGCCCAATTGACACACAATCATCCCCTGTCCCGATTGTGGACTGTGAGATCGAGACGTCGTTGGACCTCTAGATGTGAATCACGTCCATGTTCGGGATGTCCTCCGATGTCGTGATCATGATCTCCGATGCCTGGAAGTCATTCAGCGACAAGAGGCCGATGTGGAACAACTTGCTATTAAGAGACGTGATCCCTTTCATGACGATGTGGTTTGCATTGACGAATTTTAGGTTTATTGGGAGGAGCTTGCATTCTTTCTCCTTTGGACACTTGTTGAAATTCCATGATGCCTGCCCTTGCCCGCCGAGGGTGCCACTACCGGTGAGGGTCATGTGCTCGACCCATCGGAATTTGACCTAGTAATCGGAGGTGTACTTGTTAAGGTCCGTCGAGGCCTTCATTGTGCTAAGGAGGTTGAAGGTTATGGACTTGGCCAACTTACAGGGGCCCTTGAATAGGACCAGGCCGATTAGGTAGGTTGCCTTTGGGACCGCAATTTACACGTCAGCTTCTGCCACACAGGCTGCCGCCCACATGTCAGTGAACGCCTATAGGTGAGAATGCATATATGGTCGGTGAATAGATGAAGCAGGGGCATGCATGTTTGTATATATATATATATATATATATATATATATATATTATCATCGTTAGGGTGTCATCCTCTTCAATCAGGTTCGAAGAGGGAAATGGCCTAAGGGGACAACAACCACCTACAAAGACAGAAACTAAATCGACTTGGAACGAACCTTGGTATCGTCGGTGGTGCCATCTCCTTTGGCGCCAAACTTGCCGACGTCAAAGGTGTTGTTTGAGCCCCCTCACGTCACACGATGCTCATCTCCCTCGTGGGTTATGATAACCTGATAAGAGAAATGCACACGAGCAACACAGATATAGAGGTACCTCCATGGGTTCTCAAACAAGAGCTAGCTATCTAGATAGAGATGTATAAATATATGACCCAATTCCCTGAATCAGGTATGGTGCAAATGAAATCTTCTCTAACCGGAGCTAGCTAGATAGATAGAGCTGTAAGACTGGTCCCTGAATCACGTATGGTGCAAATGCCTACTTCTTGTACCACGACATAAGCTCTATTAAAAGAAAGAAGAGTAGAGGATACCTTGACTCCCAACTTCGTAGGGGACGGCTAGGAGGAGACCACGGTTGTCGTCATTTTGGGTTTTTTTTTTGTAAGGTTACTCAGCAGTTTAAGAATTAGGAGGTGCCCACTATAAACATGGGTGGGAGAAAAAGGAGGGATGGAGGGACAACAATTAATCTTAGCAAAGAAAGTATTGCATGAATGGTTTCTAATACTATCATATATTTTTATCACTTGGAAATTTTATAAAATATACATAAAATAGTAGACAAAGTATGATACAAGAGTACACAAAAATTTACAAGCCACATTGTAATTGAGTTATAGCTCATAATTATATTTATTTAAAAATTAATACACAAATTGTTAGATTATATATAATCAGAATAGTAAAAATACAAAAAATGAGCACCATTCGTGGAATATTATTTGAAGGTTAATCAAGTGCATCTAATAATTTTTTAAAATCAATTTATATTTGTATTTTCTCAATTATAAACAATGCAAGTATTATTCTCTTTGCAATTCTATCTTTTTTTGGTTCTATACATCTCAGTGGTTCATCCACCAAAGCTTAATGATTTCTAAAAAATTGTGTTGCTTTTATATATTTTAAATTTCTATTTGTGTTACTTACTGGATAGTATTCTTAGCTTATATATTTTACTCAATCATATATTATACAAGAGTTATTCTTTTTAAAATTCTATCATTTTATTGTTATGGACTTCTAATTGATTCCTCAATGAAAATTTTGAGTTCACTCAAAAAATTGTGTTGTTTTTTTATATATTTAAAATTTTCATTCATGTTACTTGGCACATAATATCCTTAGTTTTTTACCTTGGGCAGGAAAAGACTCCTATGGTGTTTTCCCAATTGAGAAGCATCACATTATAATGAGGAAATAGAGATAAAGTGAGATGTAACACTTTAAATTTTCAAGCGATGGGTGACCAAGACGAAGATGTTGATGCAGTGGTGAACTTGCTATGAAGCTGGCAGAAGATGTCAGATGAGAAAGAAAATAATACAAATCACAAGGGTGCACTCCCCATGCAATCATCATCATATTCCACAAAGCCTTTAGAGAAATACCAGTAGGACCAAAATCTATGTTGCATTTCAAAGAATCAACAAGTTTTGCAATAGAAAGTAGATTATATGGAAAATGTGTAACATAATGAACTGAACAAAGGAAGTAAATGGGACAGAGCCACATTTGGTGATAGTTTTAATAGACCCATCCACTAGGGTGATAGATGAATGAGGAATATGAGATTCAACAATTTGATGTTCGTACTGATTTTGTCGTATGGTGCAAACGCCTGCTTCTTGTACCACGACAGAAGCTCTATTAAAAGAAAGAAGAGGAGAGGATACCTTGACTCCCAGCTTCGATGGGGATGTGGAGGAGGAGACCACAGTTGTCGTCGTTTTGAGTTTTTTTTTGAGGTTACTCAACAGTTTAAGAATTAGGAGGTGCCCGCTATAAACGTAGGCGGGAGAAAAAGGAGGGAGGGAGGGACAAACACTAATCTTAGCAAAGAATGTATTGCATGAATTGTTTCTAATACTATCATATATTTTTATCACTTGGAAATCTTATAAAATATACATAAAACAGTAAATAAAGTATGACACAAGAGTACACAAAAATTTACAAGCCACATTATAATTGAGTTACAGCTCATAATAATATTTATTTAAAAATTAATACACAAATTGTTAGATTATATACAATCAGAATAGTAAAAATACAAAAAATGAGAACCATTTGTGGAATATTATTTGAAGGTTAATCAAGTGCGTCTAATAATTTTTTGAAAATCAATTTATATTTGTATTTTCTTAATTATAAACTATGCAAGTATTATTCTCTTTGCAATTCTAGATTTTTATGGTTCTATACTTCTCAGTGGTTCATGCACCAAAGCTTAAGAATTTTTGAATTTTTTTGTACTTTTATATTTTTGAAATTTCCATTTGTATTACTTACCACATAGTATTCTTAGCTTATATATTTTACTCAATTATATATTATACAAGAGTTATTCTTTTTACAATTCTATCATTTTAGGGTTATGGACTTCTAATTGATTCCTCAATGAAAATTTTGAGTTCGCTCAAAAAATTGTGTTGTTTTTTTTATATATTTAAAATGTTCATTCATGTTAATTGCCATGTAATATCCTTAGTTTTTTACCTTGGGCAGGAAAAGACACCCTATGGAGTTTTTCGAATTGAGATGCATCACATGATAATGAGGAAATAGAGATAAAGTGGGATCTAACACTTTAATTTTTCAAGCGATGGGTGGCCAAGATGAAGATGTTGATGCAGTAGGGAACTTGCTATGAAGGTGGCAAAAGATGTCAGATGAGAAAGAAAATAATACAAATCACAAGGGTGCACTCCCCATGCAATCATCATCATATTCCATGAATCCTATAAAGAAACACTAGTAGGACCAAAATTTATGTTGCATTTCAAAGAATCAACAAGTTTTGCAATAGAAAGTAGATTATATGGAAAATGTGGAACATAATGAACTCAATATAATTTAATAAAGGAAGTAAGTGGGACAATGCCACATTTGGTGATAGTTTTAATAGACCCATCAACTAGGGGGATAGATGAATGAGGAATATGAGATTCAACAATTTGATGTTCGTACTAATTTTGTCATATGGTGCAAGCGCCTGCTTCTTATACCATGACAGAAGCTCTATTAAAAGAAAGAAGAGGAGAGGATACCTTGACTCCCAACATCGATGGGGTCGGCGAGGAGGAGACCACGGTTGTCATCATTTTGGGTTTTTTTTGTGAGGTTACTCAGCAATTTAAGAAGTAGGAGGTGCCCACTATAAACGTGGGCGGGAGAAAAAGGAGGGAGGGAGGGACAAAAACTAATCTTAGCAAAGAATATATTGCATGAATGGTTTCTAATACTATCATATATTTTTATCACTTGGAAATTTTATAAAATATACATAAAATAGTATATAAAGTATGACACAAGAGTACACAAAAATTTACAAGCCACATTGTAATTGAGTTATAGCTCGTAATAATATTTATTTAAAAATTAATACTCAAATTGTTAGATTATATTCAACCATAATAGTAAAAATATAAAAAATGAGCACCATTCGTGGAATATTATTTGAAGGTTAATGAAGTGTGTCTAACAATTTTTTAAAATCAATTTATATTTGTATTTTCTCAATTATAAACTATGCAAGTATTATTCTCTTTGCAATTCTAGCTTTTTATGGTTCTATACTTCTCAGTGGTTCATCCACCAAAGCTTAATGATTTCTGAAATTTTTTGTTGCTTTTATATATTTTAAATATCCATTTGTGTTACTTACCACATAGTATTCTTAGCTTATATATTTTAATCAATTATATATTATATAAGCGTTATTCTTTTTACAATTCTATTATTTTATGGTTATGGACTTCTAATTGATTCCTCAATGAAAAATTTGAGTTCGCTCAAAAAATTGTGTTGTTTTTTATATATTTAAAATGTTCATTCATGTTACTTGCCACATAATATCCTTAGTTTTTGACCTTAGGCAGGAAAAGACACCCTATGGTGTTTTCCCAATTGAGATGCATCACATGATAATGAGGAAATAGAGATAAAGTGGGATCTAACACTTTAATTTTTCAAGCGATGGGTGACAAAAAGAAGATGTTGATGCAGTGGTGAACTTGCTATGAAGGTTGGAGAAAATGTCAGATGAGAAAGAAAATAATACAAATCACAAGAGTGCACTCCCCATACAATCATCATCATATTCCACAAATCCTATAGAGAAACACCAGTAGGACCAAAATTTATTATACATTTCAAAGAATCAACAAGTTTTGCAATAGAAAGTAGATTATATGGAAAATGTGAAACATAATGAACTGAATATAATTTAACAGAGGAAGTAAGTGGGATAGAGCCACATTTGGTGATAGTTTTAATAGACCAGTCTACTAGGGTGATAGATGAATGTGGAATATGAGATTCAACAACTTGATGTTCTTGTCCTTGGTGAGTCTCCCCCTTTTATTAGTAATGGTGATGTTCCTACTAATTTTGGACTTCCTTTCCGTGCCCGATACACTCATAATTCCGTTAGAATCAACATTGAAAATAACATCGAATTTGACCTTGCCTTTACTTCTTGGTTTGAGACTACTTATGGCGTACATGCCGAGCAAATTATTTTCTTCCGCTGTGACTTTGTCGCCCTCGTAAATAGGAAACATGATTAACTTCTGATCATTAGAGGAGTTTGAAAAAGTCTTCTGCACACAACAAGGAATAGGGGTATTTTTATTTATCATGACATCAAATTTCCCATCTTGAATTTTGAATCCCAAGGGGAGCGTAGTCACATCCTTGAGCTCGACAATTTGCCTCATTGATATTCCATTGTCACCACCGCCCAACAACATAGCCTGGATAGCGGCGCCGCAAGCTACAACCTCATCTGGGTTTACACTGCTGCAAAGCCTTATTTTATTGTCCACAAAGAATTCATGTATCAACTCTTGGATCTTCAGAATACGCGAGGAACCGCTTTACGAGGACCACGTCATGCACACTATTTTTGTCTATTCTGGCATCCTTGAGGCATTGGTTTATCAGATGAATGCATTTCTCGAACATATTCTTATTCAAAACTTCAAACATGGAACGACAAATCTCAGCCACAAATTCGTCATCATGTCATTCCAAATTGAGTTCAACGTGGGTGGATGTTGACAACATCGTCTTCACCTTCTCACATTCCGTCCTCAGCTTATGCAGGGTTTTGGGGAGACTGGACGCCTCCCTCCCATAATCAATGTCAAGCTGCTCTGCAAAGTGCTTAATGAGACGATTGTCGAAGTTGGCACCACCTAAGTGGGTGTCCCCAAGCATGGCCTTCACCTCCAACACTCCTTTCCACATCTCCAGCACTGTGACGTCAAAGGTCCCGCCCCCAAGGTTGAAAATGAGAACGTTCCTCTTTTTGCCTTGGCGGCTTGTTGTCCTATCCAGACCATATACCAAGGCAGTAGCTGTAGGCTCGTTGATGATGTGGAGGACATTGAGACCAGCTATAGTGGTTGCATCCCTCGTTGCACAGCGTTGGGCATCATTGAAGTGGGCGGGGACGGTGACCACAACATTCTTGACTTCCCGTCCAAGGCGCGTAGATGCGACATCCTTGAGGTGTTTAAGCACCATGGCTGAGATCTCCTCGACCACAAAAAATTTATCATTGCCCTTTTCTTTATCTTTTATCATGGGCTTGCCGCCACTACCTTCAAAGATCTGAAAGGAAAACAGCCTCAGGTCGTCTTGGACACGCCCGTCGTTGAAGCTCATGCCAATTATTCATTTTACTTCTACTACTGAGTAATGCACTTGGTGGATTTTCAAAAATAGCATGATAAACCGAAGGTGTCACCCGGTCTCCCTGTTGATTTTCAATAACCTCCGCCTGCTCATTCCGGAAGACGGCCACGTAGGAGTAAGTCTCCCACCATCGACACTCTCTTCAGAGTGCAACTGAGAGAACAAAGAACTGAAACTCTCGTGAGGAGGGAGGAATGCTTCGAGCATGTTTATCAGCACCCGTTGAAAGTGGCTCTTGTAAATATACTAGTGAACGCACACGTGCACATGCACGTGACATATAAAATTTGTTGGAAATATATGAGGAGAAGATTCGTCCGTGAAAAGTTCCTACGGTAAAAGATATTTGTGTTGGTTGTTTAAAAGGAGAGAATAAGGAACCGTTTCTGTGGGATGGAGAGAGAAATATAGAATTAAAGATAATAAAAGTTAATAGGAGAGTGTGAGAATAAATATTTGTAGGAACAAAATTCTTTGAAAAAAGGAGAGAAGAGAGTGAATCAAGGAGAGCGTAGCATCAAACTCGCTCTTTTTATGTTAGTATAGATATATATACTAGTGAACGCACACGTGCATATGCAAGTGACATATAAAATTTGTTGGAAATGTGTGGGAAGATGACTCGTCCGTGAAAGGGTCTCTACGGTAACAAATATTTGTGTTGGTTGTTTGAAAGGAGAAAATCAAGGAACCATTTCCGTGGGATGGAGAGAGAAATACAGAATTAAAGATAATTAAAGTTAATCAGAGAGTGTGAGAAAAAATATTTGTAGGAGCTAAATTCCTTAAAAAAAGGAGAGAAGAGAGTGAATCAAGGAGAGCGCAACATCAAACTCGCTTTTTTTATAGTAGTATAGCTATATATATATATATATATATATATATATTTGAGTTTTTGATTTCAATAACTGATATTATTTTTATTTAATAATTGTATGTATGAAGAAGACATGTCACTCCCATAGAAATTTCGAGGAAAAGAATGTGCAATTTGATACTCATCGCATTTAATCTTTCTTTGGTGGACGGGATTACAGTTGAGTGGATACGATTATTAGAATAAAAAGATAGGGTTTAGTGGACAATGTAGCATGTGAGCTCTGCATGCTGATGCTGACAGGGATGAGAAATATTGTAGAATGTTAAAAGAATTTTCTTTATAGAATTAACAACCATGCATATTTTAGAAAGGAAAATGATGAGCGGGATGCGGAAGTGGACGTTGTCCGTTAGTGTCCATAGGCTGATGTGCCTACACACCTAAAAATAGAATGATTCAAAAATATGGAATATTTGAAAAACACAAGAGAGATATCGGGGGACAGAGGGAGCGTCTAGACGGAGTGGTTGGAGGAGTGCGAAAAAAAGAACGAGTTATTTTTAGAGTTTTTTTTTGAAAAACCCCCTCTTTTGCCTAATCTTAAGTAACCTCCTCACTTTTCTATATCGATTCCAAAAAGCCCCCCTTCCAACACTTTCTGTCACGACAAGTGACGGAATAGGTGAATGGACTTTTTTCTTTTACA
The DNA here is from genome assembly GCA_963693085.1 of Alisma plantago-aquatica. Lineage (NCBI taxonomy): Eukaryota > Viridiplantae > Streptophyta > Magnoliopsida > Alismatales > Alismataceae > Alisma > Alisma plantago-aquatica. Next base: position 1,150,842,966 of record OY856412.1, read on the forward strand.
ATGCATTGCATTATATATACTTAATGCTACATTAATTATTTACTAAAATAATAATAATAATAATAACAATAATTTGTAATATAATAATTTTGTAAATTAAATTTAATATTAAAAAAATAAAATAAAAATTGAATTATATATAAAGTGGTATATATATGTTGGTAGGGTGACAAAAAATGTCTGACTAGATGTGATTGGAACTAACTTAATACAATCCAATGAGGTAATTAGGAACTTTTTGACGTATGGTTGTGTGTCAGGCCTAGTTAAATTTAGGGTCAATTTATGTCAAGACATGTTCCGTTTTGGGTCGAGTCTGTTCAAATTGGGTTGTGTCCAATTTGAGTTTGGGATTTTGATCATGTATTAATAATAAAATATATTTATAATTTTAAAGTAAAGTGAAATGAAATATGTATATAATCTCTAGTACATTCTTTTTTGATTTGATTTTGATCGTAATTTAATAACTTAAAATCACCCATTTAAATTCCAATTCTCTCAAAAACATTGAAAAGTTTAGAATATCAAGGATTTGTCTGAATTTTTGGTAAAATTTTGTTCGATGGTTTATTTGGATCAGGTCCAATTTGGCTTATTTAGGACTGTGTCCAATTCTGATTGAGCAAAACCCAATTTTTTATCAATATTTTTTTAGAAGATACCATATTGAGACGGTCAATTTCAAGAATACAAATGGAATTATAAACATATTTTATTCTATCATCACCTAAACATTATCAACATAATAATAATATTAATACCATAGTAACAAGATAAAGAAATAAATGTGAAAATATGAATTTTGACCCGGCCCATATCTAAGCAAGACACAACTCAACTTGAACCAAATTGACCTAAATGGAATCTTACCTGGTCCGAATTGACCTAAATTTTTGATTAAAAAGACAAATGGAGAAAGAGGGAGAGCAAGTGGTTGCATGAGAGAAAAAAGAATAAGTTATTTTTGCTCATACTTTTCAATTCGTAATGATTGTTTTGACAAAATAAAAGCCATTGAGTTCCTTACAAAATGTACTTTAAAATAAGATCAATGTTAAGATACTTTTGATAAAAATTGAATGGAACTACTTCTCTCCTATTTTTAACATTTTTACATATATCTTTCAAATCATAATGAATTTTGTGATGAAGTAGATGTATTATTTTTATAAAATACCATAAAAATAAGATCAATGTCGACATACTTTTGAAAAACATAATATACAATTGAAAAGAGAGAGAGGGTGTGTCTGGTTGGAAGAAAAAAATGAGGAGAAAAATTAATTTACTTATAACTTTCAATCCGTAATGAATTTTGGATAAAATTAAAATCACTAGATTCTTTTAAAAAATGCATTTAAACAAGACAAATGGGTGGATATATATGGGAATATTCGTTGTTATCTTTGGTCCAATTGTTTGTCATTCTGATCTGATTCGAGTTATTATATGTTGTCCAATTGGTAGTTATGCCACATGCAATTGGATGTTATCTGTCCAATTGATTATTAATTATGATCTAGTTGATTGTTATCTCCAGTCTAATTTGAGTTGTTATCTCTGATCTAATGGATTGTTTTCTCTGGTCTAATAATTTGTTACCTCTGGCCGAATTGATTGTTACCTCTGATCTAGTTTGAGTTGGTATCTCTAGTCTAGGTGAATATTCACTTGTCTAGCTGATTGTTATCTGGTTCAATTGAATGCTATCTCTAGTCTAATTTTTTATAAGAGTTGTTATCTTGGTTCCCATTTGACTTTTTATATCTGAGATATAGTTCCATTAGTTTTATATTTGAGTTGTTTTCTCTTGTCTAATTTATTATTATCTTTGATCTAATTTTTTGAAACATTATCTCTTTTTGTTATCTATAGTTCAATTCGTAGTTATCTCTGGTCCCATTTATTGTTATATTCAAACCATTTTGTTAATTTTTAGGACAAAAATAATATGAGGAATAGGAGAGAAGTAATGTAATTGATTTTTTATATAAAATTTTATCTTTGTCTATTTGTTGTTATCTCTAGTCTAGTTTGTTGTTATCTATGGTACACTTTGTTATTTTTATTAGACCAATAAAATATACAGAATAGGAGGAAAGTAGTTCTATTCATTGTTATCTTTAGTCCAATTGTTGTTATCTCTGGTCAAATATGTTGTTATCTATAGTTTAGTTTTTTGTTATCACTTCTTCAGTTTTTTGTTATCTCTGGTCTAGTTTGTTGTTATCCCTAGTATAACAACATCGTAGTGTTGTATCACGATCGTAGTGTTGTGCACCACCTCTTATAGAAGGAAATTGTTTCCAGGCCATGGCACTAGGAAGTGCAAGTACATGTCAACCCTATGGAATCCTACTAACTCCTTGATGATGTAATGACAAATAGAGTTCGGTTGGTCAAAAAAAGAAATAAGCTCTGACCTTAGTTTTGACTTTATGAATTGATTTCATATCTAAGATTGCATTTCCAAATCTCAACCAGTTCTAGTATTGGTTTAACTAGATAAATTATGTACATACTTATAAATTGTTTACCCTTGTAAGCTTCCTCCATGTTCTATTTATGTATTGTTTAGTGACCATAATGCACTTGAGTTTGAAAATGTAAAACAACAATCACAAAATTATTGGCTAATTGAAAGAACCTGCTTGAATCTACTCACATGTACATCAATCACTCGTAGTTACTAGTAGGAACTCAATGTAATTACACAATTAAGTTTGATACTATTTGTTGGTATTATAATTTTTTAAAATTATAGCAAGAATAAAAATATTGAGTTGTGTAATTAATTTGATTGGAGTTTGATTCCATAAAGTGAAAATGACTATAATCATACGGGTGTTTCCATTGGAAAATTGTTTTTAATGAAAATTATCTACAAATCTAAATATCCATATGGTGTTGGACTTAATTTTATTTATCAGTATTGGTTCTAGGTTATCGAAATCTAAATTCAGATTCAGGCTTATGCACTGAATATTAGTTACTTTTTACATTCTATTTTGATTATGTATTCAATGCACTTTTTCTCATTTTGATGTTATTTAATGCATGATTTATGATTATTAGAATATGAAATACATTTGCATCAAATATTTGTTATTTGTATCGTTTCATAGTGATTTATCATCATTTACATGACTTATGTTCTTTCTTGTTTAATTTTAGGAAAAATTGGCAAGAATTGAATCCGCTTGGTGCTACCAACAACCTTGTTGGTGGTACCGACAATTGAAAAAAAAGAACATGGATGAATCAAAGAAATTTAATGGCACTGATAGAAGAATCAATACTACCGACGTCATCAATAGTAACTCATTCGAAGAGTCTCAGTGCCCCTGGGATGAAACTACAAGGGAGGTGGAGGGATGTACTTTTAGTCACAATGTTCCCCTTTAGTAGAAGCTCAATAGTGATAATTCTTAGCAAGGTGCTCAAACAAGGGCCATGACTCCTCAGGTGGCTTTTCCATGAAGGTGCCTCCAAATGATGAATCAACATTGTTTTGGCTCACTCCACTAGCCCAATGTAGATAGCTTGAACCAACTGCCACAAGGGTACCTCATGATGTGGGCATTATATTCATATAAATTACATCATTGGGACATTAATAGTCTATTCATTGAAATAAAAAAATACATTTATGAGCAATAGTAGTTTCAAAAATCTATAAATAGTTATATTCTTTTGTAATTATATCTAATAAGTAAATGGGTGTATGACTTTGATTTTAAATATGTTTAATTTAGACAATAGTCTATCATATATCAAATTTATATAATGAGTTCTAAGCATGGTAGTTTTATTGATTGATGCCTATGGATTACATGTAGCCATCCTACACATTATCAAATATGTTGATAATTTTGTTTTATACATATATATATACAATAATAATAATAATAATAATAATAATAATAATAATAATAATAATAATAATAATACTAATACTAATAATAATAATAACAAATATATCGTTATTTTTACTATGCTACTTGGGTTACATATGTTTCTTATTATCTTTAGAAAAAAGTAGTACAAAAATATTCATGTAGCTTCCACATAATAGAGGAAGAAAAGGAGGAAAATATTCATGTAGCTTCAACATAATAAACTCATAGGTGGGATTGGACTGTCAAATGCCTCCCCTTATATAATAGTTAACTTTTTCTTTTCACCTTCTATTCCTTGATTTAGAGTAATGATATTTCAACCCATAAAGACAAAGATATAAAGGCCCTGGCCTTCAAGGATGATGAGGGGTCACAACTACTAAATGAGACATCTCCTTTCAATCATTACTAGAGCCCTAGGGTGACGAGGGTGATGAGGGGACGTAATGCCAGTAGGAACTAGTGTTGATATTCTTATCATTGTTGTCACAGATGACAAGGACATTGTTAGTGTTGGTTTGTTTTTATTATTTTAATGTTCTACTCTATTGTTTTAAGGGGAGACAACCCCAATTTGATACTTTTGAGCCAATCCATCGACTTGGGCTTCATTTTTATCAATACATGTTGGACATGAAATTCATTTTTTCCTCCACAACTCTTCATAACGCTATCGAGATTATGACAATGGTGTCTTCTTAATAGATTTTGTGAATGCCTAAATAAAACATGTACTTGTATTGTACCAGCGTACTAAAGGCTAGGACTCACCTCGATCACAACTTTAGGCATGTGACTAACATATAAATAAGTACAGAGTTATGGTTAAATCACAATCTGATGGTGAGGTTGAAATCATCTAGCTATTATGTGAGAAAAAATAAGGGTGGGAAATTCTCACAGACTAGTAATAAATTAAAAGGATGGTGAAGTCCGTGGTATGAGAAGAATACACCATTGTGATGGAACTCCTATTAGCTAGAAGTCTATCAACATAATAAGTAGAACCACACATGCAGTAGTATCCAATCCTACTTTGGCGATCAATAAAATCACCACCTACTTTATATGTTTCTTATTATCTCTGACAACAAAATAGTAAATAAACAGTCATAAAAGAAAAAGAAGAGGAAAATCTTCATGTATCCTCAACCTATTAAACTCATATGTGGAGGTAGGTAGTCTGGTGTCTCTCCTTATATAAAAGATAAATTTTTATTTTCTACGTCTATTCCTCAATTTTTAAACTATGCTATTTCGGCCCATAAAGACAAAGACGAAGGACCTAGGGCCCTGGCATTCAATGATGAGGAGCGGTCACAACTACTAAATGGGTCATATCCTTTTAATCATTACTAGAGGCCTAGGATGAGGAGGCTTACGATTGCATGTGATCCCAGTAGTATCTGGTGTTGGTGTTCTTATCGTTGTTGTAGCAGACGACAAGGATCTTGTCGATGTTACTTTGTTTTTCGCATTATTTTTAATGTTCAAGTGTATTGTCTTAAGAGGATGCTATTCCCATTTGACACTATTGGGACAACTCCTTGGCCTAGGCTTCCTCTATTTAATACTTTTTTCTATCCAAAATTTTGTTTGTCCTTTTCATACTCTCCACGATCCATCATGTTTGTGATGATTGTGTCCTTTTAATATATTGTGTGAATGGAAATAAAAAAACCCTACTATTGTACTATACTTGCGTACGAAGGGCTATGACTCGCCTACATCCCAACTTTTAGGCACATGATTGACATATAATTACTTAGTACATAATCATGGTTAAAATCACAGTTTGATGCCAGTAATCACATTGAAAAAAGGTCAAAATCATTTTGATATGCACTAACCATGGGGGAAAATGCATGGGTAGAAAGGAAATTCTTTTGGACTAATGATTATTGAAAAGGGATGCAAAGTCCCAAGTACAAAAAGAATACGACACTTTCATGGAACTTCTCTTAGCTAAGATCCATCAAGGGCAGAAGTAGAACCAAGCATGCATCAGGTGGTAATCATGTGGAGATCAACAACACCACCACCTAGTCTATGTGTCTTTTATTATCTCCGACAACAGAATAAAGAAAAAAAGAGAGGAAAAGCTAGCTTCTTATCGTCTCAACTTCTCCGCTTAAAATTAAGTTAGTAGTATGTATCCAATGATCAGGATGATACGATCTCCTCGTGGACCTGTTCTTTTGTATATTCTTGAAGTTGTTGACATTCATGCGCATGGCGGCGAGATCTGTTTGCTGACGTAATTGACCTTGATGTTCTTGTACGATGTAGTACTGGCGTTCTTCCCTTCCGTTACCTCAAGGTGTACATCCTCCAAGTGCACGTCCTCTCAAGGAAACCTAGGGATGGACTCAAGTCTGACAGCAATAGGTGTGAACGAAGTCCCTGTAATGTTCTTGAAGTGAATATTGTTGATCTTGACATTGGATGGCGTCTGGGATGGGCACGAAACATAAGGGCAGTAAGTCTATTCTATGAAGATCAGATTCAACACATTGGTCATAGCAACATTCTCAAACGTCAAGTTCATCGCCTGAGTCTACAACAATGAGTTCTCCCACGTCTTGATCCTAACCCCAAACATGGTCCCTTTAATATTATAGTCCTTCACGACAAGATCCCTAACTTCCTTCTCTGTAGGGTACCTCCCCAAACACCCCACTCTGATCCCATGTCCCAGTCCGCAAGTAACATCGGTGATACTCAACCTAGAATTCCCTTGTCCAATCGACACACAATCATCCCCTGCCCTGATTGTGGACTATGAGATTGAGACGTCGCTATACCTCTCGATGTGAATCCCATCCATGTTCAGGCTGTCCTCCGGTGCCGTGATCGTGATCTCCGATGCCTGGAAGTCATTCAGTGACAAGAGGCCGATGTGGAACAGCTTGCTATTAAGAAACGTGATCCCTTTCATGATTGTGTGGTTTGCATTGATGAATTTTAGGTTTATAGGGAGGAGCTTGCATTCTCTCTCCTTTGGACACTTGTTGAACTTCCATGATGCTTGGCCTTACCCGTCGAGGGTGTCGCCACCAGTGAGGGTCACGTGGTTGACCCATCCGAATTCGATCCAGTAATCAGAGGTTTACTTGTTCAGGTCTGTCGAGGCCTTCGGTGTGCCTAGGAGGTTGAAGGTTATGGACTTGGCCAACTTACAGGGGCCCTTGAATGGGACTGGGTCGATTAGGTAGGTTTCCTTTGGGACCGTAATTTGCACGTTGCCTTTTGCCACGCAGGCTGCCGCCCACATGTCAGTGAATGCCTGCAGGTGAGAATGCATATATCGTCACAGAATAGATGAAGTAGGGACATGAATATTTGCAAATATATATATATATATATATATATATACATATACATACATATATATATATATATATATATATATATTATCGTCGTTAGGCTGTCATCCTCTTCAATCAGTTTCAGAGAGGGAAATAGCCTAAGGGGACAACAACCACCTACAAAGAAGGAAACTAAACCGGCCTAGAATGAACCTTGGTGTCATCGGTGGTGCCATCTCCTTTGGCGCCAAACTTGACAACGTCGAAGGTGTTGTTCGAGCCCCCCTCACGTCTCACAATGCCAATCTCCCTTGTGGCTTCTGATAACCTGATAAGAGAAATGCACAGGAGAAACACAACCCATAGAGGTACATCCATGGCTTTTTGAATAAGAGCTAGCTAGCCAGATAGAGATGTATAAATCTATGACCCAATTCCCTGAATCAGGAATGGCTCAAATGATTTCTTCTCTAACAGGAGCTAGCTAGCTAGATAGAGTTGTAGGACTGGTCCCTGAATCACGTACGGTGCAAACGCCTGCTTCTATACTACGACAGAAGCTCTATTAAAAGAAAGAAGAGGAGAGGATACCTTGACTCCCAACATCGATGGAGATGGCGAGGAGGAGACCACGGTTGTCGTCATTTTGGGTTTTTTTGTGAGGTTACTCAGTAGTTTAGGAATTAGGAGGTGCCCACTATAAACGTGGGCGGGAGAAAAAGGAGGGAGGTAGGGGCAAAAACTAATCTTAGCAAAGAATGTATTGCAAAAATGTTTTCTAATACTATCATATATTTTTATCACTTGGAAATTATATAAAATATACATAAAATAGTATATAAAGTATGACACAAGAGTACAAAAAAATTTAGAAGCCACATTGTAATTGAGTTATAGCTCGTAATAATATTTATTTAAAAATCAATACACAAATTATTAGATTATATACAATCAGAATAGTAAAAATACAAAAAATGAGCACCATTCATGGAATATTATTTGAAGGTTAATCAAGTACGTCTAATAATTTTTTAAAATCAATTTATATTTGTATTTTCTCAATTATAAACTACGAAAGTATTGTTCTCTTTGCAATTCAATCTTTTTATGGTTCTATACTTCTTACTGGTTCATCAACCAAAGCTTAATGATTTTTAAAAAATTGTGTTGCTTTTATATATTTTAAATTTCTGTTTGTGTTACTTACCACATAGTATTCTTAGCTTATATATTTTACTCAATTATATATTATACAAGAGTTATTCTTTTTACAATTCAATCATTTTATGATTATGGACTTCTAATTGATTCCTCAATGAAAATTTTAAGTTCGCTCAAAAAATTGTTTTGTTTTTTTATATATTTAAAATGTTCATTCATATTACTTGCCACATAATATCCTTAGTTTTTGACCTTGGGCAGGAAAAGACACCCTATGGTGTTTTCCCAATTGAGATGCATCACATGATAATGAGGAAATAGAGATAAAGTAGGATCTAACACTTTAATTTTTCAAGTGATGGGTGACCAAGACGAAGATGTTGATGCAGTGCTAAACTTGCTATGAATGTGGCAGAAGATGTCAGATGAGAAAGAAAATAATACAAATCACAAGGGTGCACTCCCCATACAATCATCATATTCCACAAATCCTATGGAGAAACACCAGTAGGACCAAAATTTATGTTGCATTTCAAAGAATCAACAAGTTTTGCAATAGAAAGTAGATTATATGGAAAATGTGGAACATAATGAACTGAACAAAGGAAGTAAGTGCGACAGAGCCACATTTGGTGATAGTTTTAATAGACCCGTCCTCTAGGGTGATAGATGAATGAGGAATATTAGATTCAACAATTTGATGTTCGTACTGATTTTGTCATATGGTGCTAATGCCTGCTTCTTATAACAAGAAAAAAATCTCTATTAATAGAAAGAAGAGGAGAGGATACCTTGACTCCTAGATTCGATGGGGACGGCGAAGAGACCACGGTTGTCATCATTTTGGGTTTTTCTTTGTAAGGTTACTCAATAGGTTAAGAATTAGGAGGTGCCCACTATAAACGTGGGCAGGAGAAAAAGGAGGGAGGGAGGGACAAAAACTAATCTTAGCAAAGAATGTATTGTATGAATGGTTACAAATACTATCATATATTTTTATCACTTGGAAATTATATAAAATATAAATAAAATAGTATATAAAGTATGACACAAGTGTACACAAAAATTTACAAGCCACATTGTAATTGAGTTATAGCTCGTAATAATTTTTATTTAAAAATTAATACACAAATTGTTAGATTATATACAATCAGAATAGTAAAAATACAAAAAATGAGCAACATTCGTGGAATATTATTTGAAGGTTAATCAAGTGCGTCTAATAATTTTTAAAAAGCAATTTATATTTGTATTTTATTAATTATAAACTATGCAAGTATTATTCTCTTTGCAATTATAGCTTTTTATGGTTCTTTATTTCTCAGTGGTTCATCAACCAAAGCATGATGATTTCTAAAAAGTTGTGTAGCTTTTATATATTTTAAAATTTTGTTTGTGTTACTTACCACATAGTATTCTTAGCTTATATATTTTACTCAATTGTATAATATACAAGAGTTATTCTTTTTACAATTCTATCATTTTATAGTGATGGACTTCTAATTGATTCCTCAATGAAAATTTTGAGTTTGCTCAAAAAAATTGTGTTATTTTTTTATATATTTAAAATGTTCATTCATGTTACTTGCCACATAATATCCTTAGTTTTTGACCTTGCGCAGGAAAAGACACCCTATGGTGTTTTCCAATTTGAGATGCATCACATGATAATGAGGAAATAGAGATAAAGTGGGATCTAACACTTTAATTTTTCAAGAAATTGGTGACCAAGACGAAGATGTTGATGCAGTGGTGAACTTGCTATGAAGGTGGCAGAAGATGTCAGATGAGAAAGAAAATTATACAAATCACAAGGGTGCACTCCCCATGCAATCATTATCATATTCCACAAATCCTATAGAGAAATACCAGTAGGACTAAAATTTATGTTGCATTTCAAAGAATCAACAAGTTTTGCAATAGAAAGTAGATTATATGGAAAATGTGGAACATAATGAACTAAATATAATATAACAAAGGAAGTAAGTGGGACATAGCCACATTTGGTGATAGTTTTAATAGACCCGTCCACTAGGGTGATAGATGAATGAGGAATATGAGATTCAACAATTTGATGTTCGTACTGATTTTGTCGTATGGTGCAAACACCTAATTCTTATACCATGACAGAAGCTCTATTAAAAGAAAGAAGAGGAGAGGATACCTTGACTCCCAACTTTGATGGGGATGGCGAGGTGGAGACCACGGTTTTCGTCATTTTGGGTTTTTTTTGTGAGGTTACTCAACAATTTAAGAATTAGGAGGTGCCCACTATAAACGTGGGTGGGAGAAAAAGGATGGAGGGAGGGACAAAAACTAATCTTAGCAAAGAATGTATTGCATGAATGGTTTCTAATACTAACATATATTTTTATCACTTAAAAATTATATAAAACATACATAAAATAGTATATAAAGTTTGACACAAGAGTACACAAAAATTAACAAGCCACATTGTAATTGAGTTATAGCTCGTAATAATATTTCTTTAAAAATTAATACACAAATTGTTAGATTATATACAATCAGAATAGTAAAAATACAAAAAATGATCACCATTCATGGAATATTATTTTAAGGTTAATCAAGTGTGTCTAATAATTTTTTAAAATAAATTTATATTTGTATTTTCTCAATTACAAACTATGCAAGTATTATTCTCTTTGCAATTCTAGCTTTTTATAGTTCTATACTTCTCAGTGGTTCATCCACCAAAGCTTAATGATTTTTGAAAAATTGTGTTGCTTTTATATATTTTAAATTTCCGTTTGTGTTACTTGCCACATAGTATTCTTAGCTTATATATTTTACTCAATTATATATTATACAAGAGTTATTATTTTTACAATTCTATCATTTTATGGCTATGGACTACTAATTGATTTCTCAATGAAAATTTTGAGTTCGCTCAAAAAAATTGTGTTATTTTTTATATATTTAAAATGTTCATTCATGTTACTTGCAACATAATATCCTTAGTTTTTGACCTTGGGTAGGAAAACACACCCTATGGTGTTTTACAATTTGAGATGCATCACATGATAATGAGGAAATAGAGATAAAGTGGGATCTAACACTTTAATTTTTCAAGAAATTGGTGACCAAGACGAAGATGTTGATGCAGTAGTGAACTTGCTATGAAGGTGGCAGAAGATGTCAGATGAGAAAGAAAATAATGCAAATCACAAGGGTGCACTCCCCATGCAATCATTATCATATTCCACAAATCCTATAGAGAAACACCGGTAGGACTAATATTTATGTTGCATTTCAAAGAATCAACAAGTTTTGCAATAGAAAGTAGATTATATGGAAAATGTGGAACATAATGAACTAAATATAATTTAACAAAGGAAGTAAGTGGGACATAGCCACATTTGGTGATAGTTTTAATAGACCCGTCCACTAGGGTGATAGATGAATGAGGAATATGAGATTCAACAATTTGATGTTCACTTCCTTGGCGAGTCTCCCCCTTTTATCAGTTATGGTGATGTTCATACTGATTTTGGACTTCCTTTCCGTGCTTGATACACTCATAATTCCATTAGAATCAACATTGAAAATAACATCGAATTTGACCTTGCCTTTACTTCTTGGTTTGAAACCACTTATGGCGAACATGCCGAGCAAATTTTTTTTCTTACGCCGTGACTTTGTCACCCTCATAAATAGGAAACATGATTTACTTTTGATCGTTAGAGGAGTTTGAAAAAGTCTTCTGCACACAAAAAGGAATAGGGGTATTTTTATTTATCAGGACATCAAATTTCCCATCTTCTATTTCGAATCCCAAGGGGTGCGCAGTCACATACTTGAGCTCGACAATTTGCCTCATTGATATTCCATTGTCACCACCGCCCAACAACATAGCCTGGATAGTAGCGCCGCAAGCTACAATCTCATCTGGGTTTACAGTGCTGCAAAGCCTTATTTTATTGTCCATAAAGAATTCACGTATCAACTCTTGGATCTTTGGAATATGCGAGGAACCGCCTATGAGGACCACATCATGCACACTATTTTTGTCCATTCTGGCATCCTTTAGGCATTGCTTCATCAGATGAATGCATTTCTCGAACATATCGTTATTCAAATTTTCAAACATGGCATGACTAATCTCGGCCACAAATTCGGCATCATGTAATTCCAAATTGAGTTCAGCATGGGTGGATGTTGACAACATCGTCTTCACTTCTCACATTCCGTCCTAAGCTTATGCAGGGTTTTGGGGAGACTGGACGCCTCCATCCCATAATCAATGGCAAGCTGCTTCGCAAAGTGCTTAATGAGACGATTGTCAAAGTCGGCACCACCTAAGTGGGTGTCCTCAAGTGTGGCCTTCACCTCTAGCACTCCTTTCCACATCTCCAGCACCGTGACGTCAAAGGTCACGCCCCCAAGGACGAAAATGAGAATGTTCCACTTTTTTCCTTGGCGGCTTGTGGTCCTATCCAGGCCATATGCCAAGGCAGCAACTGTAGGCTCGTTGATGATGCAAAGGACATTGAGACCAGCTATAGTGGCTGCATCCCTCATTGCACAACGTTGGGAATCATTGAAGTGGGTGGGGATAGTGACCACAACATTCTGGACTTCCCGGCGAAGGCGCATAGATACGACATCCTTGAGGTGTTTAAGCACCATGGCTGAGATCTCCTCGACCGCAAAAAAATTATCATTGCCCTTCTCTAACTTTTATCATGGGCTTGCTGCCACTACCTTCAATGATTTGAAAGGAAAACAGCCTCAGGTCATCTTGGACACGTCCGTTGTTGAAGCTCATGCCAATTACTCATTTTACATCTTCTGAGTAATGCACTCGGTGGATTTTCTAAAATAGCATGATAAACCAATACACAACAAATAGAAAAAAAAAACGCTAACAAGACTAACCGCTGATTGTGTTGGTAGGATTATTTGCAGCCTGATTCTTGGCTGCGGAACCTACCAACCGATCATGCTTGGTGAATGCCACCATAGAAGCCATCACCGGGTCTCCCTAATGATTTTCAATAACCTCCGCCTGCCCATTCCGAAGGACGACAACGCATGAGTAAGTCATCCCGATGTCAATGCCAATAATTGGTTCATTGCCTCCCACCATCGACACTCTCTTCGGAGTATAGCTGAGAGAAGAAAGAACTGAAACTCTCATGAGGTGGGAGGGATGCTTCAAGTGTGTTTATAAGCTGATGTCGTTGAAAGTGGCTCTTGTGGATATATATATATATATATATATATATATATATATATATATATATATATATATATATATATATATATATATATAGCTAAATTTTTGAGTTTTTGGTTTGAATAACTGATATTATTTTTATTTTATAATTGTATATATGAAGAAGACATGTCACTCCCATAGAAATTTCCAGGAAAAGGCTATGTAATTTGATACTCATCGCATTTAATCTTTCTTTGGTGGACGGGATTATAGTTGAGTGGACATGCTTATCAGAATAAAAAGATAGGGTTTAGTGGACAACATAGTATGTGAGATCCGCAGGCTGATGCTGATAGGGATGAGAAATATTGTGGAATGTTAAAAAGATCTTCTTTATAGAATCAACAACCATGCATATTTTATCAATGAAAATGATGAGCGGGAGGAGGAAGTGGACGTTGTCCGTTAGTGTCCATAGGATGATGTGCCAACACACCTAAAAATAGAATGATTTAAAAACATGGAATATTTGAAAAACACGATAGAGATAGTGGGGGATAGAGGGAGCGTCTAGACGGAGTGGTTGAAGGAGTGAGAAAAAAAAGAATGAGTTATTTTTAGAGTTTTTTCGACAAACCCCCTCTTTTGCCTAATCCTAACTAACCTCCTCACATTTCTATATCAGTTCCAAAAAGCCCCCTTTCCAACACTTTCCTTCACGGCAAGTATGAATGGACATTTTTTTCTTTTACAATGCATTGCATTATATATACTTAATGCTATGTTAATTATTTACTAAAATAATAATAATAATAATATAATAATAATAACAAAAATAATAAATTTTAATATATTAATTTTGTAAATTCAATATAATATTTATTAAATAAAATAAAAATTGTATATATATAAAGTGGTATATATATGTTGGTAGGGTGGCATAAAAAGTCTGACTAGATGTGATTGGAACTAACTTAATACAATCCAATGAGATAATTAGGGACTTTTTGACGTATGGTTGTGTGTCAGGCCTAGTTAAATTTAGGGTCAATTTATGTCAAGCCATGTTCCATTTTGGGTCGAGTCTGTTCAAATTGGGTTGTGTCCAATTTGAGTTTGGGCTTTTGATCATGTATTAATAATAAAATATATTTATAATTTTAAAGTAAAGTGAAATGAAATATGTATATAATCTCTAGTACATTCTGTTTTGAGTCAATTTTGATCATAATTTAATAACTTAAAATTGCCCATTTAAATTCCAACTCTCTAAAAAACATTGAGAAGTTTAGAATATCAAGGATTTGTCTGAATTTTAGGTAATATTTTGTTTGATGGTTTATTTGGGTCATGTCTAATTTGGCTCATCTAGGACTGTGTCCAATTCTGATTGAGAAAATACCAATTTTTTAATCATATTTTTTAGAATATACCATATTGAGATGGTCGATTTCAAGAATACAATTGGCATTATAAACATATTTTATTCTATCATCACCTAAACATTATAAACATAATAATAATATTAATACCATAGTAACAAGGTAAAAGAAATAAATGTGAAAATATGAATATTGACCCAACCGAAATCTAAGCAAGACACAACTCAACATGAACCAACTCGACCTAAATGGAATCTTACCTGGTTCGAATTGACCCAAATTAGATTGACTTGGCCCAAACTAAAGCCTCAACATATCCCTAAAAAGTTTATAACTTTCAATTTGGGTTAGATTAAATGGGTATGATCGCCTCTGATGGGATTCTTTTGTCACCCTACTATCATATATATATCACTAATAACCTATAATTCAAAATTTGTTTTCACTGTCATAGATTTCCAAAAAACTAGATACAATATGAAAATTAGTATATTGTTAAATACCAAATAATTCCAAAAATAATGTGAAAACTTGGTTCTTGACACGACCTAAACCTAATTTGTATACCAGACAATTTGAACAAACTTTCCCAAGGAGAACACAGTCTGACCTGAATTGACCCAAATTAAATTTGACCAGGCCTGCACCAACCATACCCCAAAAAGCCCATAATTATCTTGTTGGGCTGTATTAAGTTAGTTCCAATCACATCTAGTTAGACTTTTTTGTCACCCTACCACCATATATGTATATATATCACTTTATATATAATTCAATTTTTTTTCCAAAATTATACATAAATTAGTATAATAATATTATTATTATAAATAATTAACATAGCATAAAGTAGTTATAAAGCAATGCATTGCAAAGCCAATGAGAAGTCCATTCAACTATTCTCTCACTTGCCATGACGAAAAGTGATGGAAGGGTTTTTTTGGAATTATATAGAAAAGTGAGGGGGTTAGTTAGGATTATGGAAAAGAGAGAGGTTATTCTAGAATTTTTTGAAAATGGAGGGAGTTTATGGGGAAAAAACTCTTATTTTTACTAATATCTATCAAAACTAATAATTTTTTTGACGTCATTATATAAAATAAATATTTTAAGACAAGATAAATGTCAATAAAATTTTTGATTAAAAAGAAAAGTGGAGAAAGGAGGAGAGCAAGTGGTTGCGTGAGAGAAAAAAGAATAAGTTACTTTTGCTCACACTTTTCAAATCGTAATGATTGTTTTGACAAAATAAAAGCCATTGTGTTCCTTACAAAATGTACTTTAAAATAAGATCAATGTTAAGATACTTTTGATAAAAATTGAATGACACTACTTCTCTCCTATTCTTTACATTTTTACATATATCTTTCAAATCGTAATGAATTTTTTGACAAAGTAGATGTATTATTTTTATAAAATACCGTAAAAATAAGATCAATGTCGGCATACTTTTGAAAAACATAATATACAATTGAAAAGAGAGAGAGGGTGTGTCTGGTTGGAAGAAAACAAAATGAGGAGCAAAATTGCTTTACTTATAACTTTTAATCTGTAATGAATTTTGGATAATATTAAAAGCACTAGATTCTTTAAAAAGATGCATTCAAACAAGAAAAATGGGGGGTTATATATGGGCAAATTCATTGTTATCTTTTGTCTAATTGTTTGTCATTCTGGTTTGATTCGAGTTATTGTATGTGGTCCAATTGGTTGTTATACCACATGCAATTGGATGTTATCTGTCCAATTCATTATTAATTCTGATCTAGTTGATTGTTTTCTCTAGTCTGATTTGATTTGTTATCTGTGATCCAATGAATTGTTTTCTCCGGTCTAATAATTTATTACCTCTGGCTGAATTGATTGTTACCTCTGATCTGGTTTGAGTTGTTATCTCTAGTCTAGTTGAATATTCTTTGGTCTAGCTGAGTGTTATCAGGTTCAATTGAATGTTATTTCTAGTCTAATTTTTTTATATGAGTTGTTATCTTTGTTCCCATTTGACTTTTTATATGTGAGTTATAGTTCTATTAGTTTTATAATTGAGTTGATATCTCTAATTTGTTGTTATCTTTGATCTAATTTATTGAAACATTATCTATTTTTGTTATCTATGGTTCAATTTGTAGTTGTCTCTGGTCCCATTTTTTGTTATATTCAAACCATATTCAAACCATTTTGTTAATTTTTAAGAAAAAAATAATATGAGGAATAGGAGCGAAGTAATGTAATTGATTTTTTTAAATAAATTTTTATGTTTGCCTATTTGTTGTTATCTCTGGTCTAGTTTGTTGTTATCTATGGTAAACTTTGTTATTTTTATTAGATAGATAAAATATAAGGAATAGGAGGGAAGTAGTGCTATTTATTGTTTTAAACTTCATTGTTATCTCAAGTCCAATTTGTTGTTATCTCTGGTCAAATATGTTATTATCTACAATTTCGTTTTTTGTTATCCCTTCTACAATTTGTTGTTATCTCTGGTTTAGTTTGTTGTTATCCCTAGTATAATTTGTTATTTTTGTAAGAGAAAGAAAATATTAGGAATAAGAGGAGAATAGTGTCATTATTTTTTATTCGTTGTTATCTATGGTCCAATTTGTTGTTATCAGTGGTACAAAATTCATTGTTATCTCTTATGCAAGTTATTATTTTTTAAGAGAGAGAAAATATGAGAAATAGGACTTAAGTAATGCAATTAATTTCTTTAAATTAGTTGTTATCTTCAGTCCAATTTATTGTCTCTAGTACAAATTGTCATTTTTAAGGAAGAAAATGCAAAGAATATGAGGGAACTAGAGTCATTAAATTTGTTTAAATTTAATTGTTTTCTCTAATCTTTTTTATTAATATCTCTAGAACAATTTGTTATTTTTTAAAATGGGAGAAAATACAAGGAATATGAGGGAAGTAGTGTCATTAATTTTTTAAAATTTAATTCTTATTTTTTATCTTATTTGTTGTTAACTCTGGTCTAGTTTATTATTATCTCTGGTACAATTTGTTATTTTTGTAAAAGAGAGAAAACACAAGAAATATGAGGGAAGTGGTGTTATTAATTTTTAAAATTTATTTGTTATCTCTGGTCTAATTTTTTATTATCTCTGGTTCAACTTGTTGTTATTTGTAGTTCAATTTGTTATTTTTATGAGAGAAGAAAATACAAGGAATAGGAGAGAAGTAGTGTAATTAAATTTTAAATTAGTTATTATCAGAAGAAAATACAAGGAATAGGAGAGAAGTAGTGTAATTAAATTTTAAATTAGTTATTATCTTTATGTACAACTTGTTATTATCTATGGTCTATTTTTTATCTCTGGTATAATTTGTAACCTTGCAATTCAGAGAAAATCTTGTCATCCTTTTTTTGTTACTTGTTGTCAATTCGTTGTATTATGATCCTATTTGTTGTTGTTATATCTGGTCTGTTGTGCTGTAAATTCTTATCTAGTGTTTTATTTTCTCTCTCCCACTTATTTCACTCATAAAAGATAGATGTGTTGTTATCATTGGTCTAATTTGTTGTTATCTCAAGTTTAGTCTTTTAACTTTTTAAGAGAGAGAAAATATAAGAGGAATAGAGGAAAGTATTGTGATTGATTTTTTAAGTGAGTTCTTAACTCTATTTTAATTTGTTGTTATCTTAGATTTGATTTGTTATTATATTTGTTTTGTTATGTTATTACCTTTGATTTATTGTATCGTTAGCTGTGAATCATTGTGTTGTTATATTTTTCAAAGTTGGTCAAAATTAGTCTTGTTGTGACATTTTTAATAATGATATATTTTTATATTTTCAAAAAAATCATTTCAAATTGAAAGTTATAAGCAAAATAAATTTCTCTCTCCTATATTATTCTTTTTTATCCAGTTCCTCTCATTGTTTTAGATTGTGTATTATATTTTCTCAAAAGTATGTCGTCAACGATCTTCTTATAACATATTTTGAATAAGAAATACAAAGATTTTTATTTTGTCACAAAATACATTACAGTTTGAAAGTTATTAACAAAAAAATATATTTATTTTTTGTCTTCTATAATCATTCCCTCTCTCCCCACTCCTTCTCTCCCACATTTTCCATCAATCCATTTTCTTTGGCGAAAAGACACGCCCATTGGGATGACACCTATAATAGACAAAAAAGTCATCTGATTTCTCATCCTATACTTCCTCTATGTAGCAATACTCTTTTAGCAATCTGTTGCAAGGGGTTCAATAGAAAGATTAAGACTAGTTGCACATTCATGCTCACTCACAAGGGATTTTTTGTTGTATGTGTCAACATCTAAAAAGTTGGATTCCACATTTAACTTTTTAGTTTGTGTTATGTGGATTCATTTTGGAACACAAAATGGGACACATCTTTTCATTTTTTTACTACAAAACACAATGCAAATACATGAAATAATGTATTTTATTTGTTATGTCCTTTCATTAGTGTAAAATGAAAAAAAAATCCTATTTAAGTTTTAAAATACTATCTACATGGAATAATCTCTGACCTTAGTTTTGACATTATGAATCAATTTCATATCTAAGATTACATTTCCAAATCTAAACCAGTTCCAGTATGGGTTTAACTAGATAAATTATGTACATACTTATAAACGATTTACCCTTGTACACGTCCTTCATGTTCTATTTATGTATTGTTTAGTGACAATAATGCACTTGAGTTTGAAAATGTAAAACAACAATCACAACATTATCGGCTAATTCAAAGAACCTGCTTGAATCTACTCGCATGTACATCAATCACTCGTAGTGACTAGTAGGAACTCAATGTAATTATAAAATTAAGTTTGATACTATTTGTTGGTATTATAATTTTTTAAAATTACAGCAAGAATAAAAATATTGAGTTGTGTAACTAATTTGATTGGAGTTTGATTCCATATAGTGAAAATTACTATAATCATATGGGTGATTCCATTGGAAAATTGTTTTTTAATTAAAATTATCTACAAATCTAAATATCGATATGGTGTTGGGCTTAATTTTATTAATCAATATTGGTTCTAGGTTGAGAGGTCTGATCAAAATCTAGATTTAGATTCGGGCTGATGCACTGAATATTAGTTACTTTTTACATGCTATTTTGATTATGTATTCAATGCACTTTTGCTCATTTTAATGTTATTTAATGCATGATTTATGATTATTAGACTATGAAATACATTTGCATCAAATATTTGTTATTTGTATCATTTCTTAGTGATTTATCATCGTTTACATGACTTATGTTCTTTCTTGTTTTGGCCGCCGAAGTTGAAACACTTTATCTGGAGAGCACTGAGGAACATTCTCCCCACCAGGACAGAGCTGCAGAAGAAACAAGTGACACAAAATGATGGCTGCCATCATTGCGGACAACAGGATGATACGACACACACATTGCTCCATTGTGAGATAGCTAGGAAGATTTGGTCTACTGGGGAGTTCGACTGGCTGGGACAGATGGATCTTCATGACATAGGAAGCTTTGTGGGTAGTCTCCTTGACGAGGAGGACATCGGGCGCAAGGAGGAGGGAGCGACACTTCTATGGGTTACATGGACAGCAAGAAACAAATATATTTTTGACGTTCATCATCCTTTCCTTCCGGGCCTAGCAGCGAGCTGCATCGAACTCATGAGAGAGTATGCATGCTACCATGTGGCCGTGAGTAGATCAATAGGTTTCTCTTCTATGACGGGCCCAGTATCTTGGCACTGTCCTCCATCGGGATGCGTTAAGATCAACACAGACGCCTCCATCACTTTAGCAGGAGACTGTGGTTGCGGTGTAGCCATATGGGATGACCATGGACAGCTGTTGTGGACCTTCCAATGTCGATTAGAACAGCCGTACTCGGTGCTTAGTGCGGAGGGTGTGGCTGTTATGAAAGGCATGCAATTGGTGCTTGGGACGGGCTTCACGGATGTGGTGATGGAGACCGACTGTCTTCTCTTGGTGGAGGCAGTGAGGAAGGGATACGGTGGCCGTGGCTACAAGCACGTCATCGTCTGGGATATCACTGAGCTCTCTTCTAGCTTTCTTTCTTTCAATCTTTGTTTTGTTACGAGGCAAGGCAATAGAGTAGTCCATGCCTTGACCTCACCCGCTTTCCATTTTGTTAACCCTCTCTATGATGGAGAGGGCTTTGAGGATCAGATCCTTGCCCTCATTGTAGATGATTTGATTACTTAATAAAATGGCAGGCACCCTTTATAAAAAAAAGGAAAAATTGATAAGAATTGAATCATCTTGGTGCTACCAACAACCCTGTTGGTGGTACCGACAATTGAAAAAAAGAACATGGATGAATCAAAGAAACTCAATGGCACTAATAGAAGAGTCGGTACTACTGATGTCATCAATAGTAACTCATTCGAAGAGTATCGGTGCCCCTGGGCTGAAACTACAAGGGAGGTGGAGGGATGTAGTTTCAGTCACAGTGCTTCCCTTTAGTAGAAGCTCAATGGAGATAATTCTTAGCAAGGTGCTCAAACAAGGGCCATGACTCCTCAGGTGGCTTTTCCATGAAGGTGCCTCCAAATGATGAATCAACATTGTTTTGGCTCAACTCCACTAGCCCAGTGTAGAAAGCTTGAACCAACTGCCACAAGGGTACCTCATGATGGGGGCATTGTATTTATATAAATTACATCAATCAAGACATTAATAGTTTATTTATTGAAAAAAAAAATACATTTATGACCAATAGTAGGTTCAAAAATCTATAAATAGTTAAATTCTTTTGTAATTATATCTAATAAGTAAATGGGGTATGACTTTGATTTTAAATATTTTTTTTAGACAATAGTCTATCATATATCAAATTTATATAATGAGTTCAAAGCATGGTAGTTTTATGGATTGATGCCTATGGATTACATGTAGCCATCCTACACATTATCAAATATGTTGATAATTTTGTTTTATACATAATAATAATAATAATAATAATAATAATAATAATAATAATAATAATAATAATAACAAATATATCATTATTTTTACTATGCTACTTGGGTTACATATGTTTCTTATTATCTTTGGAAACAAAGTAGTACAAAAATATTCATGTAGTTTCCACATAATAGAGGAAGAAAAGGAGGAAAATATTCATGTAGCTTCAACATACTAAACTCATAGGTGGGGTTAGACTATCAAACACCTCCCCTTATATAATAGTGAACTTTTTCTTTTCACCTTCTAGTCCTTTATTTAGAATAATGATATTTCAGCCCATAAAGACAAAGATATAAAGGCCCTGGCCTTAAGGATGATGAGGGGTCACAACTACTAAATGACACATCTCCTTTCAATCATTACTAGAGCACTAGGATGATGAGGGTGATGAGGGGACGTAATGCCAGTAGGAACTGGTGTTGATATTCTTATCGTTGTTGTCACAGATGATAAGGACATTGTTAACGTTGGTTTGTTTTTATTATTTTAATGTTCTACTCTATTGTTTTAAGGGGAGCCAGCCCCAATTTGATACTTTTAAGCCAACCCATCAACTTGGGATTCCTTTTTATCAATACATGTTGGATATGAAATTTGATTTTTCCTCCACAACTCTTCATAATGCTATCGAGTTTATAACAATGGTGTCTTCTTAATAGATTTTGTGAATGCCTAAATAAAACCTATACTTGTATTGTACCAACATACTAGAGGCAAGGACTCACCTCCATCACAACTTTAGGCATGTGACTAACATATAAATAAGTACACAGTTATGGTTAAATCACAATCTGATGGTGAGGTTGAAATCATCTAGCTATTATGTGAGAAAAAACAAGGGTGGGAAATTCTCACAGACTAGTAATAAATCAAAAGGATGGTGAAGTCTGTGGTATGAGAAGAATACACCATTGTGATGGAACTCCTCTTAGCTAGAGGTCTATCAATGGAATAAGTAGAACAACACATGCAGTAGTATCCAATCCTACTTTGGAGATCAATAAAATCACCTTTACTTTATATGTTTCTTATTATCTCTGATAACAGAACAATAAATAAACAGTCATAAAAGAAAAAGAGGAGGAAAAGCTTCATGTATACTCAACCTACTAAACTCATATGTGGAGGTAGGTAGTCCGGTGTTACACCCCGATCTCACAATTTCCTCAAATCATGAGATTAGGGAATAAGATAGGATTTATATGTAACACAAAGAACACCCTTAACTTTTTTCTTTTCCTTTAAACTCTTGATTCTCCGTAATGAACCACATAACATCCTAACAAAGGAATATGAACATTTCTTTTACTAATCAGACTTTAATAGAAAAGATACATGTATAAACATTCATGATGTCTTTCACAACTTGTGCACATAAAACTTGTTAACTAGCATACATAACAAAGAGGAACAATATTACACATCATAATTACAACTCTCTCTCTTATCTCTTATTGAAGACCTAGAGTGAAAAGGACCGACTGACTTAACTAATCTTGTACTCAACTCTTGTGGCAGATCTACACTGAAGCTCTGACCATCTCCAAGTCCACGTGGTTAACCCTAAAATGTTTGAGTAGAGGGGTGAGCCTACTCGCTCAGTGAATGAGTACTTCATGGAAACAGACTAATGCACTAATGTGATTACAGATATAATTCAAATAAACGATATGAAATTTAACAACGATAAATACTACACTGAGCAGTTCTAAAACAATATAATTGAAATAACAAAGAATGTAAATATTACATCCAAAGAATAACTATTAGAAGACTATTCTCTAGTATTCCTTAACTCTTTCATTAATAAGGAACTCTGTGAACCTATATGATCATATTTTAGATTATGCCCTGATCTATGCAGTGTACTCTGCATAGAGACTCGCAGTGCACTACGACCACACCGTACAAGACTTAGCGACACACCCGGGAAATGCTAAGTCTGACGTCAGCCCTGCTCTGCCACAAGACCCACAGGCTCATCGACCTTCAGGCTCATCGGCCTCACTACACTACACCGAGTGCTCTGAACTCCTCCTCTAACCTGAGTACACAGGCTCAGGAGGTCTGGGTTACCACCGTGACATCGCACACGTTGTTGTTGAATAACCCCTATTTACTCCAGTGCCACCGTGACATCACACACGTTGTTGTTGAACACTGCCCTTCCATCCTCGTGCCACCGTGACATCGCACGCGTTGATGTTGAACACGAGTTTCACCCCTAAGAAGCAGACTTGTCAAAGGGGTTCTACGGTGTTCAGGGCACCTAAGTCTAACATTAACATTATAGGTGCATTTTAAACAGAAATCATAATTCATTTTACATTTCTCACAAGGCTCACACGGCCTGCCATATCATATCATATGAAACATCATATCTCATGTATTCAACATACATCATGTCTCAGTAACATCCCTTTCTAGGGCATGTCATATCTCATCACCTGCAATTTATGAGATATGTATTGAAAATAAGAAGCCCTGCAGTATGTAGATATCATCTCAGAGAGAACAAGCATATAAAGTTAAATGCACTAGAAACATACAATTCAACAATTAAGCATCATCACATCTCATATCGAGACCTTTCATATTATCATAACATGATTCATTGAACACCCTATCCTTAGGGTTTCATTTGCCTTATTCATTCATCACATGCCATCACCCTACTCTTAGGGTTTCATTTGCCTCATCACTTGTCACATGGCTCTCATAAGGATTTCATAGGATATAAGCATTCACTAAATAAAGATTGTTTCCAACAAATCATATACAATCTATATAGATGTGAAACCATGGAAATTTAATTAAATTTAGGTTTTCCATACCATTCACTGAGATATCAGGTATCAAGAATAGAACTCAATTAAGATAACCCATGAGGTACATCCTAACCACTTATAGGATTTCTAGTCCCTTTTCAATAAGGTTGAAACTCTAGTGATGTCTTAATTAGGTTAAACCGTAATCACATCATTTGATATAAATCTGAAGAGCATTCTCACTAGGAAGTGGTGTATACGTTTCTAATATGAATCTACAATTTAGGAATCATTCAAACAAAGAAGGAATCCCTGTCATATCAATTTGCAATAATTAAAATCAAACGGACATTTCAGGGTTTAGAATCACATGCTAAACATTTAGGGATTTGGATGCTATAATCAAATTTCGTGCATTACACTGTTTGAAGGAAGAACCCACTCACCCTAAGGTGTGAAAACACCTCAAAACTGCAGCTCAACTCAGGGAATCTCGAACTCACATCAAATCCCTAGCAAATCTTCCAATTCTTCTTCCATTCAACTCGGGAACCTTGAAAATGAGGGATTATGAAGAAAGGGTGAGAAAAGAGAGAATTTCGACATCATCTTGGATCAAATCAGAGCATGGACGGAAATCTTGACATGAGAGAGAAGATACACCATAAAAGTCTATGCAAAGAATCCAAACTTACTTGATTTCACCCTTCCTGGAATCGCAAAACCCTAATTCAGCAATTCCCCCACTTTCTTCTCTCAAACCCTAACTCTCCCTCTCTCTCTAGGAGCTCATTTCTCTGGAATGAATGACGAAGAATGAGAGCTGTGTGTGTGTGTGGTCGATCATATAAGTCAATTTGAGCTGCTTGGGTCAATTGCATATTGACCCAACACTCAACTTTAATTATATTGGCTGAATATTCAGTTTCACAATAGTTTCTGTAATTCACCTACTGAATAGCTAACAGAAGCTCCAAAAATTATGGAAATTTTTTATGTTATGTATAATGTAGTGTTAGACCGCTAGAAAAAATTTGGGATCATTTCTAGTTACCAATAATTAATTAAAAATCGAACAGTGCACTGCTATATTGCAGTCTGCAGAATATTCGGCCGAGTTTGTCCTGCACAGAACTCGACCGACACCCTTACTGTAGAGATAAAAAAGTCATCCAAAAATTATGCCAATTTAACAGAGTGTCTAAAAATGTGTTTTTAAAGCACAGTTAAAAAATGAGATCAATTGGATATACCAATAAAACGATAAAATTCAATTACCACATTGTTGTATAAATCTTGAAATATGATCGGTCGAGTTTGAAACTCGACCGATAAACAGGTCAGAAAATTCTTCAAAAATTCTGATATTTTCCAATGTTGTTCACATTTTATATATACAATTCATATCCAAATTTTAAGTAAATCAGAGTTACACATAAAATACTAAAAATCATTTAGTGAGACATTCTACTTATCAAATTCTGTATTCATATGTCATTGAAACCCTATTTTGGGCCGATTAGGGTTTATGTTTTTCAAACCCTAATTCTCAAGACAAAAGAACATTTAGACTTCTTATCATAGTTAAAACATCCTAATTGTGTTATCATCATTAATTAGATTTCAAGAATGATTATTCCAATTAATCTTTGCAATTGTCTAGGTAAACCCTAGTTTACCAATTAAGCTCAAATGGGGTCGTAACAACTCTCCCCCCCCTTAGAATGTTTCATCCTCGAAACATAAACCTACAAGAAAGATACATTCAAGGTTATTCTAAGCTTCTAAAGCCTTCCATGTCATCATATTCTTGTATTTCATACCTGAATGTAGTTTTCAACATTAGATCGTTTAATTCTTTACTAAATCACAACATATTTCAAATAGTTCTCAATGATATCAAGCAAATTCTTTATGCCACAGTCAAACATAGAATGCAAAGATAAACCACCACGCTTTCGCTGTGCAACTCTGATACTCTGATACAACTATCTCAACTTATGCTGCTCAGAGAGTTCTATTGTTCTGTATCACCTTTAAGTGACAAAAGCAAGTTCACCATACTGTTTTAAACTTTAATCAAGTGCTATTCAAATAGCAAAACAGACTTGAATTAAAAGACTAGATTCAACAATCAATTGCACAATACTACTCTTGGCATCCCCATTGGGTCATGGATGCATGAGGTGAAGCATTACCACCTCATTCCATACTATCCTGTTTCGATCATGGGATCTGTGGGTTATGGGCCCACACACAATTCAAAGTGTAACCATCACATTATATCATTTTAGGGTTTCAACAACAGTAATAAGGTAATCCACGATTGTATCAGTCATTCAAGCATTAATCATACTCAATTACCATCACTCAGTTATATTAGAGCTAGGTATAACAAGCTACACCTCATTAGGGTTACTTGTCCAAACAATCTAATTATCATCCCTTCTTATTAATATGAGTGAATAAGTATGACTACCTTGTTCAGGGTATCTCTCCATATGTTCTGACATCATCCAAACCGTATCACCATATCACAAATACACAATAGTAAGATGCATATCAGGTATGAATTACTACAACTATCATATGCCTTTAATTTAACATATAGCTTGCACAAATACACTGAAATCATATGTAGAACCAACTTTCATACCTTAATATGCCTTCAACAAATCATACATGTAAAAAAAAATTCTCATATTACACAAAGCTAGTGTTTTCCCATATCTCTTTGCTCATTCATTACTTCTTTACTTTTTGCTACCTATCCTTTTCATATGATTATATACAATAAACATTATTAACATTGAAGGATTTAAGATAGGAATAAATTATTCATCATTCTTGCTATCACGCAAGAACTTATTTCTTATCACACTTCATCATATTGTATGTCACTATTACATTCTCTAAATGGCCCCACCAAGGTAGTTATGCACCATATATGACTCATTTTCTCTTATTATTTCATACTTATTTCACATTCTAGACATCACTTGAAAACACATATATCATTTGTCATCTTTAAACATGACTCAATATCACATATCCAGTTTCAATGCTAAACATCCATTTCAATCAACGTATACATTGCAACTGTAATACAGGAAATTCCATCATTTTCATCAATCATATTACGTATTTCAAGTTCCAATGAATCTATCATACTCTATTGTATGTGCTACACTGTTTAGGAGTTATACCAACTGATACTGAAGCAATTAAGCACTTAAATTGAGTTAAATAATGATTTCTGAATGAACTGCCACTCACAGCTTTGAAACTCGGCTGATTGGTCAGAAACTCGGCCGATTGCTTTACAACTCGGCCGATTCACTTAAAACTCGGCCGATCAACTTGCTGTTTGATTTCTTGTAAAAGAAACTCGGCCGAATCACATACAACTCGGCCGAATCGCGTACAGACTGAAAACTAAAACGAACCTGCTGGTGTCGATTTCACTCGAATCGACGGGCAAAACTACCGATTTCATGTATACCATGTTGCACATATTTCCTCCTTTATCTTTATACTATTGTGAAGTTAACGTTCTAAATTAATAGTCCTTTTATTGGTTTTTCCTCATGTTGAATACATTACATATTCTTCATTTTTAAATCAAGTGGATCATGCATGGATCAAACATAGTTTCTCTTTCAATCAAGTTTTTCTCTTATGAATACAGTCTACCTTTGTATGACTTATTCATTCGTTAAACTGCACCTATGTTCTTTGCTTAGAAACTAGTTTGTTGTTCTAGTCTTATGAATTACATGTTCATACGATTCTCTTTACTTTTACTCTTTTGAAGACTCTTTACTTCTATGGACCTATTGAATGCTCAAACCTATTCTCTACTTAGCCTTTGCTTTAGAGTTCATAAAAGCATTATACTCTATTCTATGATTCATTCTTCATGATTGATTCTTGCTATCTTGAACCATACATACATTTCACATATCTTTTCCATATTTCATATGTATAGTTCATATAATATTAATCAATAAACTGATTATGAATCTTATATCATGTTCCTTTATTCCCAATTAAGGGTTTCTCATATGAGGCCCCAAAATTGAACCTCAGATACCAGTTTCAACTGATTCTTATTTGTTCTGATCTTGCCCATATGTTTCAACATCTTACTGTATGTACATTTTCACTCTAATGTGGGTCTAATTATCCAAAATCTATTCTTATTATACTATTAATAGGAGTCATTAGATCCCAGTAACACATCCTGCCAGCCGGACCAGGCCAAACCTAAAGTCCTGAAGCCAAGAACTACAAGGGATTACTCAACTCCTATTCATCTCAGAAGTGTGGAAGAAAACTTATCCACTAACAAAGCTCATTCAAAGGTCAATTCTAGTCTACTTGTTACAAAGAATGAAATCAATAAATGCTACAACTGTATAGTGTACAACAGATATTAAAGACCCATATTTCAAAGTATTGAATATTTCAATTCAAACATATAAGAGCATTTCTATACATTTCCAACAAAAACAACATTATGAAATGTAAGTTCTATCTCCTTTTACATTTATGCTCTTAATTCTGGTTTCTTTTCTCATTTTCTAACCCTAACATTTCTAGGGTTCCTCTCTAGCCCATTCTTCCACTGTATACCTGGCCAGGGTATACGTGAGAGAATAGACAGAGTAGCTTGTACTAGCTGATCCAAGAACTCAGATATCGGGCCAGGATATCCAAATACTCAAATCCCCAAAGCTAACATCAAACATCTCCTATCTGCCACACTTAGGACTCTAACTTACTAACTTAATGGTCCTTGAAAACTCACCCTAAGCTCTGATACCAAGCTGTTACACCCCGATCTCACAATTTCCTCAAATCATGAGATTAGGGCATAAGATAGGATTTATATGTAACACAAAGAACACCCTTAACTTTTTTCTTTTCCTTTAAACTCTTGATTCTCCGCAATGAACCACATAACATCCTAACAAAGGAATATGAACATTTCTTTTACTAATCAGACTTTAATAGAAAAGATACATGTATAAACATTCATGATGTCTTTCACAACTTGTGCACATAAAACTTGTTAACTAGCATACATAACAAAGAGGAACAATATTACACATCGTAATTACAACTCTCTCTCTTATCTCTTACTGAGGACCTAGGGTGACAAGGACCGACTGACTTAACTAATCTTGTACTCAACTCTTGTGGCAGATCTACACTGAAGCTCTGACCATCTCCAAGTCCACGCGGTTAACCCTAAAAATGTTTGAGTAGAGGGGTGAGCCTACTCGCTCAGTGAATGAGTACTTCATGGAAACAAACTAATGCACTAATGTGATTAAAGATATAATTCAAGTAAACGATATGAAATTTAACAACGATAAATACTACACTGAGCAGTTCTAAAACAATATAATTGAAATAACAAAGAATGTAAATATTGCATCCAAAGAATAACTACTAGAAGACTATGCTCTAGTCTTCCTTAACTCTTTCATTTATAAGGAACTCTATGAACCTATATGATCATATTTTAGATTATGCCCTGATCTATGCAGTGTACTCTGCATAGAGACTCGCAGTGCACTACGACCACACCGTACAAGACTTAGCGACACACCCGGGAAATGCTAAGTATGACGTCAGCCCTGCTCTGCCATAGGGCCCACAGGCTCATCGGCCTTCAGGCTCATCGGCCTCACTGCACTACATCGAGTGCTCTGAACTCCTCCTCTAACCTGAGTACACAGGCTCAGGAGGTCTGGGTTACCACCGTGACATCGCACGTGTTGTTGTTGAATAACCCCTATTTACTCCAGTGCCACCGTGACATCACACGCGTTGTTGTTGAACACTGCCTTTCCATCCTCGTGCCACCGTGACATCGCACGCGTTGATGTTGAACACGAGTTTCACCCCTAAGAAGTAGACCTCTCAAAGGGGTTCTACGGTGTTCAGGGCACCTAAGTCTAACATTAACATTATAGGTGCATTTTAAACAGAAATCATAATTCATTTTACATTTCTCACAAGGCTCACACGGCCTGCCATATCATATCATATGAAACATCATATCTCATGTATTCAACATACATCATGTCTCAGTAACATCCCTTTCTAGGGCATGTCATATCTCATCACCTGCAATTTATGAGATATGTATTGAAAATAAGAAGCCCTACAGTATGTAGATATCATCTCAGAGAGAACAAGCATATAAAGTTAAATGCACTAGAAACATACAATTCAACAATTAAGCATCAACACATCTCATATCGAGACCTTTCATATTATCATAACATGATTCATTGAACACCCTATCCTTAGGGTTTCATTTGCCTTATTCATTCATCACATGCCATCACCCTACTCTTAGGGTTTCATTTGCCTCATCACTTGTCACATGGCTCTCATAAGGATTTCATAGGATATAAGCATTCACTAAATAAATATTGTTTCCAACAAATCATATAAAATCAATATAGATGTGAAACCATGGAAATTTAACTAAATTTAGGTTTTCCATACCATTCACTGAGATATCAGGTATCAAGAATAGAACTCAATTAAGATAACCCATGAGGTACATCCTAACCACTTATAGGATTTCTAGTCCCTTTTCAATAAGGTTGAAACTCTAGTGATGTCTTAATTAGGTTAAACCCTAATCACATCATTTGATATAAATCTGAAGAGCATTCTCACTAGGAAGTGTTGTATACGTTTCTGATATGAATCTACAATTTAGGAATCATTCAAACAGAGAAGGAATCCATGTCATATCAATTTGCAATAATTAAAATTAAACGGACATTTCAGGGTTTAGAATCACATGCTAAACATTTAGGGATTTGGATGCTATAATCAAATTTCGTGCATTACACTGTTTGAAGGAAGAACCCACTCACCCTAAGGTGTGAAAACACCTCAAAACTGCAGCTCAACTCAAGGAATCTCGAACTCACATCAAATCCCTAGCAAATCTCCCAATTCTTCTTCCATTCAACTCGGGAACCTTGAAAATGAGGGATTATGAAGAAAGGGTGAGAAAAGAGGGAATTTCGACATCATCTTGGATCAAATCATAGCATGGACGGAAATCTTGACATGAGAGAGAAGATCCACCATAAAAGTCTATGCAAAGAATCCAAACTTACTTGATTTCACCCTTCCTGGAATCGCAAAACCCTAATTCAGCAATTCCCCCACTTTCTTCTCTCAAACCCTAACTCTCCCTCTCTCTCTAGGAGCTCGTTTCTCTGGAATGAATGATGAAGAATGAGAGCTGTGTGTGTGTGGTCGATCATATAAGTCAATTTGAGCTACTTGGGTCAATTGCATATTGACCCAACACTCAACTTTAATTATATTGGCTGAATATTCAGTTTCACAATAGCTTATGTAATTCGCCTACGGAATAGCTAAAAGAAGCTCCAAAAATTATGAAAATTTTATATGTTATGAACAATGGAGTTTCAGACCTCCAGTAAAAATTTTAGATCATTTCTTGTTACCAATAATTAATTAAAAATCGAACAGTGCACTGCTATATTGCAGTCTGCAGAATATTCGGCCGAGTTTGTCCTGCACAGAACTCGACCGACACCCTTACTGTAGAGATCAAAAAGTCATCCAAAAATTATGCCAATTTAATAGAGTGTCGAAAACTGTGTTTTGCAAGAACAGTTAAAAATTGATATCAATTGGATATACCAATAAAAAGATAAAATTCAATTACCACACTGCTGTATAAATCTGGAAATATGATCGGTCGAGTTTGAAACTCGACCGATAAACAGGTCAGAACATTCTTCAAAAATTCTGATATTTTCCAATATTGTTTACATTTTATATATACAAATCTTATCCAAATTTTAAGTAAATCAGAGTTACACATAAAATACTAAAAATCATTTAGTGAGACATTCTACTTATCAAATTCTGTATTCATATGTCATTGAAACCCTATTTTGGGCCGATTAGAGTTTATGTTTTTCAAACCCTAATTCTCAAGACAAAAGAACATTTAGACTTCTTATCATAGTTAAAACATCCTAATTGTGTTATCATCATTAATTAGATTTCAAGAATGATTATTCCAATTAATCTTTGCAATTGTCTAGGTAAACCCTAGTTTACCAATTAAGCTCAAATGGGGTCGTAACATCCGGTGTCTCTCCTTATATAAGAGATAAATTCTTATTTTCTACGTCTATTCCTCAATTTTAAAACTATGCTATTTCAGCCCATAAAGACAAAGACGAAGGCCCTAGGGCCCTGGCCTTCAAGGATGAGGAGTAGTCACAAATACTAAATGGGCCATATCCTTTTAATCATTACTAGAGGACTAGGATGAGGAGGCTTATGAGGGGATGTGATACCAGTTTTATCTGGTGTTGGTGTTCTTATCATTGTTGTAGCAGACGATAAGGATCTTGTCGATGTTAGTTTGCTTTTCGCATTGTTTTAATGTTCAAGTGTATTGTCTTAAGAGGAGCCCACTCCCATTTGACATTGTTGGGCCAACTCTTTGGCCTTGGCTTCCTCTATTTAATACCTTTTTCTATCCAAAATTTTGTTTTTCCTTTTTGTACTCTTCACGATCCATCATGTTTGTGATGATTGTGTCCTTTTAATATATTGTGGGAATGGCTATAAAAAAACCTTGCTATTGTACTATACTTGCGTACGAAGGGCTATGACTCGCCTCCATCCCAATTTTAGGAACGTGATTGAAATATAATTACTTAGTACATAATTGTGGTTAAAATCACAGTCTGATGTCAGTAATCACATAGAAAAAAGGTCCAAATCATTTTGATACGCAATAGCCATGGGGGAAAATGCATGGGTAGAATGGAAATTCTTTTAGACTAATAATTATTGAAAAGGGAAGAAAAATCCCTAGTACAAAAAGAATACACCACTTTCATGGAACTTCTCTTAGCTAAGATCCATCAAGGGTAGAAGTAGAACCACACATGCATCAGGTGTTAATCCTATGGCGATCAACAACACCACCACCTAGTCTATGTATCTTTTATTATCTCTGACAACAGAGTAAAGAAAAAAAGAGAGGAAAAGCTAGCTTCTTATCCCCTCAACTTCTCCGCTTAAAATTAAGCTAGTAGTATGTATCCAGCGATCGGGATGATACGATCTCCTCGTGGACCTATTCTTTTTTATATGCTTGAAGTTGTTGACATTCATGTGCATGGAGGTGGGATTTGTTTGCCGACGTAATTGGCCTTGATGTTCTTGCACGATGCGGTACTAGCATTCTTCCCTTCCGTCACCTCAAGGTGTACGTCCTCCAAATGCACGTCCTCACAAGGAATCCCAGGGCTACACTCGAGTGTGACAGCAATAGGTGTGAATGACGTCCCCGTAATATTCTTGAAGTGAATATTGCTGATCTTGACCTTGGACGGTGCCTGGGATGGGCACGAAACATAAGGGCAATAAGTCTGGTCGATGAAGATCGGATTCGACACATTGGTCATAGCAACATTCTCGAACGTCAAGTTCGTCGCCTGAGTCTGCACCGGCGAGTTCTCCCACGTCTTGATCCTAACTCCAAACATGGTCCCTTTAATATTACAGTCCTTCACGACAAGATCCCTAACATCCTTCTCTGTAGGGTACCTCCCCAAACTCCCCACACTGATCCCATGTCCCGGTCCACAAGTGACACCGGTGATACTCAACCTAGAATTCCCTTGCCCAATCGACACACAATCATCCCCTGTACCGATTGTGGAATGTGAGATAGAGACGTCGCTGGACCCTTGGATGTGAATCCCGTCCGTATTTGGGCTGTCCTCCGGTGCCGTGATCGTGATCTCCGATGCCTGGAAATCGTTCAATGACAATAGACCGATGTGGAACAGCTTGCTGTTGAGAGACGTGATCCCTTTCATGACGGTGTGGTTTGTATGGACAAATTTTAGGTTTGTTGGGAGGAGCTTGCATTCTTTCTCCTTTGGACACTTGTTGAACTTCCATGACGCTTGGCCTTGCCCGTCGAAGGTGCCGCCACCGGTGAGGGTCATGTGGTCGACCCATCCGAATTCGACCCAGTAATCGGAGGTGTACTTGTTCAGGTCCGTCGAGGCCTTCAGTGTGCCTAGGAGGTTGAAGGTTATGGACTTAGCCAACTTACATGGGCCCTTGAATAAGATCGGGCCGATTAGGAATGTTGCCTTTGGGACCGTGATTTGCACATCACCTTCTGCCGCGCAGGCTGCCGCCCACATGTCGGTGAACGCCTGCAGGTTAGAATGCATATATGGTCGGTGAATAGATGAATCCAGGGGCATGAATGTTTGTATATATATATATATATTATCGTCGTTAGGGTGTCATCCTCTGCAATCAGTTTCAAAGAGGGAAATGTCCTAAGGGGGCAACAACCACCTACGAAGAAGGAAAATAAACCAGCCTAGAATGAACCTTGGTGTCGTCGGTGGTGCCATCTCCTTTGGCGCCAAACTTGCTGACGTCGAAGGTGTTGTTTGAGGCCCCCTCATGTCTCACGATGCTAATCTCCCTTGTTGCTTTTGATAACCCGACAAGAGAAATGCACAGGAGCAGCACAGCCCATAGTGGTACCTCCATGGCTTCTCAAACAAGAGCTAGCTAGCTAGATAGAGATGTATAAATATAAGACCCAATTCCCTGAATCAAGTATGGTGCAAAAGGCTTCTTCTGTAACAGGAGCTAGCTAGCTAGATAGAGCTATAGGACTGGTCCCAGAATCACGTATGGTGCAAACGCCTACTTCTTATACCACGACAGAAGCTCTATTAAAAGAAAGAAGAGGAGAGGATACCTTGACTCCCACCTTCGATGGGGACGGCGAGGAGGAGACCACGGTTGTCATCGTTTTGGGTTTTTTTTGTGAGGTTACTCAGCAGTTTAAGAATTAGGAGGTGCCCACTATAAATGTGGGTGGGAGAAAAAGGAGGGAGGGAGGGACAAAAACTAATCTTAGCAAAGAATGTATTGCATGAATGGTTTCTAATACTATCATATATTTTTATCACTTGGAAATTATATAAAATATACATAAAATAGTATATAAAGTATGACACAAGAGTACACAAAAATTTACAAGCCACATTGTAATTGAGTTATAGCTCATAATAATATTTATTTAAAAATTATTACACAAATTGTTAGATTATATACAATCTGAATAGTAAAAATACAAAAATTAGCACCATTTGTGGAATATTATTTGAAGGTTAATCAAGTGCGTCTAATAATTTTTTAAAATCAATTTATATTTTTATTTTCTCAATTATAAACTATGCAAGTATTATTCTCTTTGCAATTCTAGCTTTTTATGGTTCTATACTTCTCAGTGGTTCATCCACCAAAGCTTAATGATTTCTGAAAAATTGTTTTGCTTTTATATATTTTTAATTTCCATTTGTGTTACTTACCACATAGTATTCTTAGCTTATATATTTTACTCAATTATATATTATACAAGAGTTATTATTTTTACAATTCTATCATTTTATGGTTATGGACTTCTAACTGATTTCTCAATGAAAATTGTGAGTTCGCTCAAAAAATTGTGTTGTTTTTTATACATTTAAAATGTTCATTCATGTTATTTGCCACATAATATCCTTAGTTTTTTACCTTGGGTAGGAAAAGACACACTATGGTGTTTTCCCAATTGAGATGCATCACATGATAATGAGGAAATAGAGATAAAGTGGGATCTAACACTTTAAATTTTCAAGTGATGGGTGACCAAGATGAAGATGCTGATGTAGTGGTGAACTTGCTATGAAGGTGGCAGAAGATGCCAGATGAGAAAGAAAATAATACAAATCACAAGGGTGCGCTCCCCATGCAATCATCATCATATTCCACAAATCCTGTAGAGAAACACCAGTAGGACCAAAATTTATGTTGCATTTCAAAGAATCAACAAGTTTTGCAATAGAAAGTAGATTATATGGAAAATGTGGAACATAATGAACTGAATATAATTTAACAAAGGATGTAAGTGGGACAGAGCCACATTTGGTGATAGTTTTAATAGACCCGTCCACTAGCGTGATAGATGAATGAGGAATATGAGATTCAAAAATTTGATAGTTACACGCTCATGACCAAAGTGCCCAAAGAGATGATTGTTGAAGTCGGCACCACCTAAGTGGGTGTGCGAAAGCGTGTGCTTCAGCTCCAGCAACCCACTCTGATTCTCGAGTACCATGACGTCAAAGGTCCCGCCCCCAAGGTTGAAAATGAGAATGTTCCTCTTTTTGCCTGGGCGGCTTGTGGTCCTATCTTGGCCATATGCCAAGGCAGCAACCATAGGCTCATTGATGATGCGGAGGACATTGAGACCAACTATAGTGGTTGCATCCCTCATTGCACAGTGTTGGGCATCATTGAAGTGGGCGGGGATAGTGACCACAACATTCTTGACTTCCCGACCAAGGTGCATAGATGCGACATCCTTGAGGTGTTTAAGAACCATGGCTGAGATCTCCTCGACCACAAAAAATTTAGCATTGCCCCTCTCTTTAACTTTTATCATAGGCTTGCCGCCACTACCTTCAACGATCTGAAAGGAAAACAACCTCAGGTCGTCTTGGACATGTCCGTCGTTGAAGCTCATGCCAATTACTCATTTTACTTCTGTAGAGTAACACACTCGGATGATTTTTTAAAATAGAATGATAAACCAATACACAACAAATAGAAAAGAAAAATAAATGCTAACCAGACTAACCACTGATTGTGTTGGTAGGATTATTTGTAGCGATTCTTGGTTGCGGAACCTACCAACTGATCGTGCTTGGTGAAAGCCATCATAGAAGGCGTCACCCGATCTCCCTGCTGATTTTCAATACCCTTCGCTTGCCCATTCCGGAAGATGGGCACGCATGATTAAGTGGTCCCGAGGTCAATGCCAATAATTGGTTCATCGCCTCCCACCATCGACACTCTCTTCAGTGTACAACTGAGAGAACAAAGAGCTGAAACTCTCATGAGGAGGAAGGGATGCTTCGAGCATGTTTATAAGATGATGTCGTTGAAAGTGGATCTTGTGGACATATATATATATATATGTGTGTATATATATATATATATATATATATATATATATATATATATATATATATATATATATATATATATATATATGGGTATATATTTGCTACCCGTGCGGGTAACAAAGATTCGCTACCCGTGCATCAGTTTTGTAATGGGAAGGAATGCATTTGTAATGAGACAATCCAAATTTGGAATGACACGACCGAAATTGTAATACAAAGACTCATTTTGTATTACAGTGTTGTTATAGTAATAAATATATATGTATTACTATAACAGCGTTGTAATACAAAACAAGTTTTTGTATTACAATTTTGGTTTTCTCATTACAAATTTGGTTGTCTCATTACATATATGTGTCATTCCATTACAAAATTGATGCACGGGTAGCAAATATATACCCTATATATATACATACATACATACATATATATATATATATATAGATGAAAAGGTTGTGCAATTTGATACTCATCACATTTAATCTTTCTTTGGTGGATGAGATTACAGTTGAGTGGACATGATTATCAGAATAGAAAGATAAGATTTAGTGGACAATGTAGCATGTGAGCTCCGCAGGTTGATGCTGAAAGGGATGAGAAATATTGTGGAATGTTAAAATGATTTTCTTTATAGAATCAACAACCATGCATATTTTAACAAGGAAAATGATGAGCGGGAGGCGAAAGTGGACATTGTCCCTTAGTGTCCATAGGCTGATGTGCCTACACACCTAAAAATGGAATGATTCAAAAACATGGAATAAGTGAAAAACATGAGAGAGATAGTGGGGGATAGAGGGAGCGTCTAGACAGAGTAGTTGGAGGAGTGAAAAAAAAAGAATGAGTTATTTTTAGAGTTTTTTCCTCAAACTCCCTGTTTTGCCTAATCCTAACTAACCTACTCACTTTTCTATATTGATTTCAAAAAGCCCCCCTTCCAAGACTTTCCGTCACGGCAAGTGACGGAATAGGTGAATGTACTTTATTTCTTTTACAATGCATTGCATTATATATACTTAACTCTATGTTAATTATTTAATAAAATAATAATAATATAATAATCACAATAATAATAATTTGTAATATATTAATTTTGTAAATTAAATTTAATATTTAAAAAATAAAATAAAAATTGAATTATATATAAAGTGGTATATATATGTTGGTAGGGTGGAAAAAAAAGTCTGACTAGATGTGATTAGAACTAACTTAATACAATCCAATGAGATAATTAGGGACTTTTTGACGTATGGTTGTGTGCCAGGCCTAGTTAAATTTAGGGTTAATTTATGTCAAGCCATGTTCCGTTTTGGGTCGAGTATGCTCAAATTGGGTTGTGTCCAATTTGAGTTTGGTCTTTTGATCACATATTAATAATAAAATATATTTATAATTTTAAAGTAAAGTGAAATGAAATATGTATGTAATATCTAGTACATTCTTGTTTGAGTCGATTTTGATCATAATTTAATATCTTTAAATCGCCCTTTTAAATTCCAACTCTCTCAAAAACATTGAAAAGTTTAGAATATTAAGGATTTGTCTAAATTTTAGGTAAAATTTTGTTTGATGGTCTATTTGGGTCAGGTCCAATTTGGCTCATCTAGGACTGTGTCCAATTCTGATTGAGCAAAACCTAGCTTTTTTATTAATATTTTTTAGAAGATACCTGTAACGTCCCCGGATTTTCACCTTCTCAAAACCCCATGGAGATGAGAAGACAAAATCCAAAAACGTTAGCAATTATATTAGAGAGCAATGCGGAAGCATAATACGCATATATGAACATACAACCATAACATTTCTCAACAATAACATGTATATTAATTATAACATGGACTATTACAGATTACATTTACACATTGAATAGAAAAGTTTACATAAGTCTATGAACATGTATGCTAACAAGATCTTAGACAATAGGTACAACCTGTACAACTGCTCACTCCCATATTTTACCTCCCATGCTACCTATGAACCTAAAACATACGTGAAACAACGAATCAACACACAAGGTGTTGTGCACGTGTATAGAAAGATACCTACTAATATGTTTGCATAATTGAAATTACTTGAGAAAGACAGATTAAAAGAAAACATTGTTTAAAGCGATAAATAGGTAAACATTCCTTTTATTGCATTCATTTTGATGTGGTTGTATAACACATACTTGCACTTGACTTACATCTAGTATGGGTAATATAGTATCATCATACATCTAACATGGGCTAAGGAATCATACATCCATGTTAGGAAACATACATCCACACCAGGCTATGTGCTCTAGTAGCTACAACCCATCATACTCATTTATGTTCTATTATATTTGGTGAAGTATAACTCATACTAGTTCAACCAAGCAATCATATCCAAATACGAGCATTCAGGATATCACATATCATAGGCAAACAGAAAACTAGTCTTATACTTAATAAAACCCACGTACTTGAGTTCAGAGCACTACTACAGAAACGGCCTTTGGCGTCGGTTTCCGACCGATGCCTATGTGGGCGCCGCTAAAGGTCGAACACTTCGGCGTCGTTTTTTTAACCGACGCCTATTTAATCTATAGGCGTCGGTCGTTTAGTAGATAACCGACGCCAAAAGGGTTCGCGCCACAGAAAATGGCGTCATCTAGGGCACTTTCTGCGTCGGTTATTTACTAAACGACCGACGCCTATATGGAATATAGCGTCGGTCTTTTAGTAGATAACCGACGCATAAAGGGCCCTAGATGACGCCATTTTCTATGGCGCGAACACTTTTGGCGTCGGTTATATACCAAAAGACTGACGCCTATAGATTAAATAGGTGTCGGTTTGATACGAATATCCGACGCCATTTCCAGGACTGCTTTGGTCACATCAGGCGTCGGTTTTTTGAAAAAAACCGACGCTGTAGGTCTTTGCTAACAGTTTTCTATAAATAACCGACGCCTATTTCTATTTTTTTTTTCATATCAGTTTGCAGGCCTGCTGTGGCTGGTCAGCAGGATGAGAACCTACAGTTCAGTTTTCTGAACTGCAGGTTTACGACATCCATTGATATCAGCCTACAAATAGGCCGCAAACCTGCAAAAGTCACAAGGAAAATTTCACACAAGTACATACATTCAGACATCAATTCAATTCTCACATTCACACATATAGAAACATTCAAATACATGTATTAACATTCAGAAATATTCATTTACAAAGTATCATTCATTATCGCTATCAGCATCCCAATTATATCTTACAGTTGCCACTGCTTGTATGGCTTTTGCCCATTCTTCTCTTACTTCATTTAATGCTTCCATCGTATATGGAGCATGTATATTTTTTAAGCATTTACCTATAGTGTGGTCAGTTTTAAACACCTGCAAAGAGAATGATGTATATATATAAGTAATAATATAAAAATAAGATTGATATATTTCATACTAACTAATGAGACTATATATAATACCTCATGTATGCTATCGATGTCCAATGCAACATGTTTGATAATCATCTGCATAAATCGCATCACATAGTATGCGCATGCCCAGCCATTGTCTTGTGTAGCACACTATAAATTGAAACATACAAAATAATACAACTAAGCACAATTCACATCAATAATATATATATTCGAGTCGGGAACTTACTTGTACGTTCTGCCAATTTATTGGCTGGTTCTTTTTCCTTGGGACCGTTCCTCGAGCCTTTTTGAATGCATCAAAACCCCTACATGTTAATATAACACAATAAATTGCATAAGTAAATAGTAATGTAATAAAAGATGTTAACAGATATAAAAATGAAATATTTCTCACCAGAATAATGGCATTCTCATTACGTGTCCAATTTTAGTGTTCAATGTACTCCCCGCAGGATCTAGATAATAAACAGTGAATGTCCCAGGGACAATAACTAGTAACTCCCAATGTCTACCGCTAGAGGTAAGAAGTTAACAATTAATAACTCAAAATGCAAAATAAAAATGGAATTTTCTTAAGTCCAAATTATAAATAAAGTAAACTTACTTGACATTGAATGGAGCTATTATTATCGTCTTCTTTTGTTGACCAAAAATTGTAAAAGCATCTATACAGTATTGTTGAACATTATCAGGGTCTTTAGCTACCAAACTAATCAATGATGGAATCAAAAATCCCACATGATCAAATGCAAATTGTTTGCAGTGATCTTCGACTAAGTAGCTGCAAAACATATAGGCGTATGCATTAATATATAAGAAACCAGATCACCGGATCTTACACAAGGTATATGGATGTATAAACAGGATCTCACCTTATCCATGTCTCTATCATTGATGTATTCAACCAATCATACATAAACAGCTCAATAATATCTTGTATAAATAAATAGCTATCGTATGATTGACCTGCATAATCTGCATCTAAAGAAACTATTATAGGGCAATGTATATTATGTGCCCGTAGCCAACATGCCATTCCCCTACAAGCAGGACCTAACGGGTATGTTAGGTCAATTGGAACCCAAGTTGGTAATGCGGGAAGTGGAGGTGGAGGCCTAGGTGCTCCTGGTGTCTTCTTTTTAACATGTATATATAATTTCAGATCAGTTGACATCATATATACACATTAACAGTCTAAATCAATGTAAATTTATCTTACAATTTCAGTCATGTAGACGACATCTGCTTTGGGCCACAATATGACCCCACCTTCTGCCTCACCAAGTGTATCAATATCTGGGTGGGCATATGGCAACGCAACTTCCCTCCAATCGGGTAATACATGTATCAGGCTCACACGAATGTAGCCCTGCGACATTGGATTCCCATGAAACGTTGCCCTAGGAAGGGACTGGTAACCTGTGCCTCTGCAACAACATAATCTTGCATTCTTAAGCGGCATGGCTTCAATGCCTACAAATTTACGTAAAGAATGTTATACATATATACATATAATCTTGAAAACATATCATCTTGAAAAGACTAGCTACAATGTCATAAACAATACTTACAGCAGACGTGCTAGGCGATGGGTCTCCAGGATTACTCGCAGTCTGTGCATCAGGAGAAGAGTGGGTCGCCATAGGCTGATTGGAAGCCTGAGATGCCTGCCACCGCAGCAATTCTTCCTTGACCTTCTCAGCAACTACATCGTTGACCTTCTTAGAAACTAAATCCTCAACTCTCTTATTCTCCTATACATGGATAAAAGAAACATTAGCTTCTTATTAATGAATTTCCTTTTGCAGTAACATTCTAAAAAAAGAACAGGTTACCTCTTCTTGAGAAAGTCCCGCTCTGGATTTGCGCTGGGATGGCCCAAAGAATGCTTTGATGCCAACACCAGCGTCGACACCTCTAACACATCTAGGATGCTCTGGGTTACCCAGAGCAACTGTCAATTCATCCCTTGTGCCCTGAGGGATGAATGTGCCTTGTTTCCTCTGCTCGTGCAGCTCCCGCTAATCACCATAAACAGAAATTGGTAAGTTAACACCACAAATAATCAATATTCAAACGATTTCTCTAAGAGTTGTATTTTACCATTTTTGCAGCCGCCTCAGCAGTTACAGGCTTCTTTATTTCACCCTTCTTGTTTTGCCTGCCAACTATCCAGATATCATGGCGAGGCATGGGTGTGGCAGACTCCTGAGTAGGAGCAGACTCCTGAGTAGCAGCAGACTACTGAGTAGCCGTAGACTCCGCCTGTAGTCTTTGGCGAACGCTTGCATAGCCTTTTGGACCCATAGTGTGGTCATGCACATTCAGTGCACACCTTGATTTTTGTGCGTCACTGAGGGCCTAGTTAGTATGCACATTAATGATTTGGTTAGTAGCACTAAATGTTAATCTTGAATAGGTGAATACAATGTATATTAATTAAATTGGGAGTGACGCCTAATACCTTTAATTCTTCAGATTTTCTTGAAGCAACAAAATTGTCCCAATCTTCTTTGTCCAAGAAGTTCCATTGTTCAAGGGCTGACTTCTTCTTCTTATCACCCTCTTTTATGTATTCTCTGTTCAGATTTGTCCTATAATTCCTAAGC
Source organism: Alisma plantago-aquatica (assembly GCA_963693085.1). Taxonomy (NCBI): domain Eukaryota; kingdom Viridiplantae; phylum Streptophyta; class Magnoliopsida; order Alismatales; family Alismataceae; genus Alisma; species Alisma plantago-aquatica. The sequence goes on from OY856412.1 coordinate 1,150,886,713, forward strand.
ATCTTTCCAGCGCGTTGCATCACACTTTTACGATGCAACTTCTCATCCAATGCAAACAGATTCTGTAAAATAGAAATGTTATTAACTAGTATCCAAAATAGAATTACAAATAATAGAATTTGTAATCTACAAAATAGAATTGCAAATAATAATAACTCACGCATAAATCCTTCCATATCAAGTCTTTTTTCCCTTGAGGAACTTTATGCCAATTATCATACTTAACACCACAATGGCTCCGAGTGGTACACCCAAGATAGTTTACAAAATTATTGCGGTTCACTCCAATTGCATTTCCTCCATTATCAAACTCCACCACCAATTTGGATCCACTACCACTTAGCGCTAATAACTTCTTCAACAGAGTGATGCCCCTTTTCTTGTTAAGTGTTTGGTGTTGTGCATCAAGTTGCTCCAGTGCTTCAGTGGGTACAGGTACATCATCAACCTAAAATTTGACAAAAATAAACACACTAAATTAGCCCAATATAGAAATATAGGATATATGACATAACTAGAAGATAATGAATTTTATAGAAATACAGGATATGTTTTTAGAACTTACATTGGTATCCTCTCCATGCTCGTCATGGACAGCATGCTCATCATGGACTTCATGCTCATCATGGACATCATGCTCATCATGGTCAGCCATCTAAAAATGTCATTAAAAAGGCAAACATTTAGCATTTGTATTAACTAGAAAAAGGCAAACATTTAGCATTTGTATTAACTAGAAAAAGGCAAACATTTAGCATTTGTATAAACATACATGTCTCTAAAATTGTGATCTTTTATCAATTAACAATCCTTCATTGTGATCTCCGCGCACATATAAGTCATCATTAGCTTCAATATTTTGTGGAGTTGGCAACCCAACTGAGAATGGACTGGAGTCATCATACTTATCATAGTACTCTTCTTCATCTATAGGATCTTCAATGAATTGTCTTTTACCATGAAGAACAACCGACCATTTTTCATTCGCAGGATCATCGATATAGAATATTTGTTTCGCCTGTGATGCCAATATGAATGGTTCACCCTTCTCGCCAATCTTTTCAAAGTTCACCAAAGTGAAACCCAATTCATCCACTATAACTCCTTTGGTGTTATCAACCCAATTACATTTAAAGAGTGGAATTTTGAAATCTATGTAGTCAAACTCCCAAATGTCCTCAATGACACCGTAATATGACATTTTAGCTTCACGTGGACTCTTATCCTTTGCACTTGCAAAGTACATAGTCGACACTTGAAGAGTGACCCCACTATTTTGGATGACACTCTTATCATCTTGGAGCTTTGTGTAATATGTGAATCCATTAATGTCAAACCCTTCATAAGACATAACATTCGGTTTTGGTTTAAAGGCGAGGCATTTGATAGTTTCTGTAATATAATTTGGTGTTTGAGATAGTTGATGTAAGACTTTATCTTCAAACCACTTAGTAAAAGTCTTATTATGCTCTCTAGAAAGCCACATTGAACTTGCTCGAGGATGTTGTCTCTTTATGAAATTGGTATGTTCCTCGATATAAATACTCACTTCGTCCATATTGTGTAAAATATACAAGTGAGCTTGTTCCAACTGCTCACGGCTGATTACTTTCACCCGTGATCCCAAAATTCCTTTGCCCTCCTCAATATTCTTGTCATTATCAGGAGTGTCATTACCACTGAGAAAGTCATTGCAAAAATCCATAACCTCTCTCACCACATAACCTTCAATAATACTCCCTTCAGGCCGATAACGATTTCGAACATCACCTTTAAAAACGCTCATGTATCGTTCAAAGGGATACATCCAATGCAAGAAAACTGGTCCCAACATTTTCACTTCCCTAGTCAAGTGGACAACAAGATGTACCATGATATCAAAGAACGAAGGAGGGAAATACATCTCAAGCTGACATAGGGTAACAACCACTTCTCTTTGCAAATTATCGAGAGTATCAGGGTCAATAACTTTACTGCATAGACTGTTGAAAAAGAAACAAAGTCTGGTAATTGCAAACCTTACATGCTTCAACAATATAGATCGAATTGCCACGGGTAATATTTGTTGCATTAGAGTGTGACAATCATGAGATTTAAGACCTATCAACTTCAGATCTTTCACTGATACCAATCTACGGATGTTGGATGAGTAACCATGTGGCACCTTAACATTTACCAAGCATTCAAAAAAAGTTTTCTTCTCCTTTCTAGACAACGTGTAACAAGCGGGAGGTAAGTATGTTCTTTTACTACCCATTTCACGTAATTCTGTTAATTCCGACCTTATTCCCATTTCACGTAGGTCCAGTCTGGATTTTATCCCATCTTTAGTCTTACCTGGTATATTTAACAGAGTACCAATGATGCTATCACAGACATTTTTCTCAACGTGCATTACATCGATACAATGCCTGACTGTCAAAGAACTCCAATAAGGAAGATCCCAAAATATTGACTTCCTCTTGAATGAAGAATTGTCACTCCGTGTGGCCATACTACATTGTGATTTCTTACCAAATTCATTGACAATGTATTTTACTCTTTCATAAACAACATCCCCTGGTATAGGTTTAGGTGCACTCCGTTCATCATTCCATCCATTGAATGCTTTGCGCTTCCTACGATACGGATGGAATTTTGAAAGAAACCTTCGATGACCAAGATATACAGTCTTGCCGCCATGTTTTAGTCTTATTGAATCAATGTTTTCTTCACATATAGGACACACTTTAGCTCCTTTGACACTATATCCAGAAAAATTCCCATATGCTGGAAAGTCATTAATAGTGCAAAACAACATAGCGTGCAAACGAAATGTCTCTCTTGCTGAAGCATCATAGGTCATCACACCTTCAGCCCAAAGTTTCTTTAAGTCATCAATCAAAGGTTCAAGATAAACATTGATATCATTTCTGGGTTGTTTAGGGCCCGATATCAACAATGAAAACATAACATACTTATTTTTCATACACATCCAGGGAGGAAGATTGTATATAACAAGCATGACTGGCCAAGTGCTATGTTGGCTGCTCAATGTCCCGTACGGATTCATCCCATCTGTACAAAGCCCAAGTCTTAGATTCCTATTTTCTTCACCAAATTTGGGGTACAATAGATCAATCTTCTTCCACTGTGGGGAATCAGACGCATGTCGCAGGATCCCATCATTATTTTTCTTAACATCTGCATGCCACCTCAAATTCTTCACATCTTTCGGATTTGCAAACAAGCGTTGAAACTGTGATATTATAGGTAGATACCACAACACCTTGGCAGGAGAACCAGTTTTGGACTCCCCCGAAGTCGTCAATTTATACCGTGACGCACCACATTTTGGACAATCTTTCAAATCTACATAGTCCTTTTGAAATAATACACAATCATTCGGGCATGCGTGTATCTTCTTGGCCTCCATTCCCATTGGGCACAACATTTTCTTTACCTTGTATGTTGAGATTGGCAGCTCGTTTCCTTCAGGAAGCATTTCTTTCAACAAAGTCAACAATTTAGTGAAGCTTTTGTCGCTCCATCTATTATTAGCTTTCAACTTATACAATCTCAACACAGCGCTAAGCTTCGTAAACTTAGCACAGCCTGTGTATAACGGTATCTCAACATCATGCACAATGTTTCTAAAGATAGGAGGTGGATCTGTGTGCTCTACCCTACAACTATCCAGCATCGCATCAACGATGTCTGCTGGAACTGGTTCGTTCACATTTACGTCATCGGAGGCAATTTCTTCTTCCACCCAAGCACTGCTATCGACATCTACTGGTTTTGATTTTGAAATCTCTCCATGCCAGTGCCATTCTGTATAGCCTTGTACAATCCCGTTGCACATGACATGACTTTTGATTTCCTCACCAGTGTTGACTTTCAAGTTGTTACCGCAATGCCTACATGGACAGTAGAACCTATATGTAGGTTTTTTCCTATGTTCCTCGGCAAATCTAATAAACTGATCAAGACCAGATATAAACTCTGGGGTGCAACGATTACGAATGGACATCCATGATCTATCCATTCTATGATCAGAGAAAACAAGTATATATTAGGAAACAAGTATATATTAGGAAAAGATTAGGGTATACACTTACATCCGACCTAAGTGTATAATGTGATGTCATTCTTATATATAATAAATGTGTACCACCTATCCCATCCTTGAACACCTAATCTCACTAGTAAGTGTATAATGTGTATTGGGTTTTCAAGAAAATTTCGGCAGCATTTCCCCGCTGTTTTCTAAGTACATATGTACTTAGAAAACAAACGGGGAAATGCTACCAAAATTTTCTCGAAAACCCAATACACATTATACACTTACATCCTAAGTGATATTAGGTGTTCAAGAACAGTCCCAAACCGGGGACTATCCAAGATTTACTCCTAATGAGTAAATCTTGGACGGGTTTCTAGGCCAACAAACACAATAATAGATATCTACAATGAAGCTGGACTCCATACAAACAGTATATAATTTAGTGATTGTTCATTCTAATTTATACCAATATACAAGTAATATAAAGAACAATGATTGTTCACATTCTAGGCCAACAAACACATGTGATGTCATTCTTATATATAATAAATGTGTACCACCTATCCCATCCTTGAACACCAAATCTCACTAGTAAGTGTATAATGTGTATTGGTTTTTCAAGAAAATTCCGGCAGCATTTCCCTGCTGTTTTCTAAGTACATATGTACTTAGAGAACAAACGGGGAAATGCTACCAAAATTTTCTCGAAAACCAAATACACATTATACACTTACATCCTAAGTGAGATTAGGTGTTCAAGAACAGTCCCAAACCGGGGACTATCCAAGATTTACTCCTAATTAGTAAATCTTGGATGGGTTTCTAGGCCAACAAACACAATAATAGATATGTACATGTTAGGGTTTCATCACAATTGATGTTAGGGTTTCATCCATGTTAGGGTTTAATCAAATCAAATTAGGATGCTAGAATGCACAAGTTTAAATCAAATTAGGATTTAAATTAGGGTTCCAATAGGATTCAATTTAATTAATTTTTATGTGAAAGATGTAATATTATAATACATACAATGGCAATGAAATGAAACCCTAATTGTATTGGAACTCATAAAAGGATGTCTCAAAGGTTGAATCTAATATATGCATCCTAAAAAAGGTATCACACCACAAATGTGCATTTCAATAATCATATTTTATTTCCTTCCAATTAGTGTGGTTGCCAAGTTTGGAAATGTTTTCTAATCATGGGTCCCTTAATTTTATTTAGGATAGAAGATAAAATCAAGGATATCAAATAGTATAAGGCGCACCCCCAAAAGTAAAAAAATGGATTTATATTATGCATCATACCTTGGTTGATGATTTTGTTTTGATGCACGACAAATAGTTACCATTGGGTCTTGGTCCACGGGAGGATAATCTATCTTCTACCTATTTAGAATGCTTCCTTGTGTGCACATCCACATAGTATATGTGTCTAAATTGACATTCTCCTATTTAGAATGTGTCATTCATAAACACATATGTGTTCTTGAGTTTTGGGATTCTAATTATAGCCAATTTAAATCATGTTAGTTAGCAGTATTTTTTTTGGATCAATTATGCTTGAGATGCAGGTATTTCTGTAAAGGATGGTCATTGACTCCTGAAAATGGGAATGCCACACGAACATGGATGAGAATAGGTAGATGTTTTTGAGCATGGGCTTGACATCAGCCAAGTTATGGTGTGGAACGAGGAGATGAGACTGTTACTGAATGGAAAGAATGGCAGAGGAAGGGCTTGATGCTAGTACAGCGGAGGGGAGCACTGACTGTGGCAGCTAGATTCTTCCCTGATAGGAGGAGGGGTGAGAGGGTTTCTATGAGAAGCTGTGGTGGAAGAAAGAGGGAAGCTACAGAGGAAGGTCAGACGAGGGGAGGACCTAGAGGAGGATACATGAGGTGATGGAGAGATAGATAACAAATTAGCGACATGGCAAAAAAGAAAGGCAGAAGGTGCTATGGCTAATACCTTGTGAGCAGCGGAGGCAAGGAAGAAGACCACGCCGCAGTAGGGCGTGAGCAAGGAGACGCAGAGCAGCAGCAAGGAGGAAGGAGCGGGCGGCGGCGGCGGCACAGAGCAGCAACAGGAGCAGGATCGTCGGCGGCGCGGAGGCGGCGTTGTCGTGGAGGCTGAAGAAGCAGTTGCGGCGGCGCGGAGGCGGCGCTGTCGTGGAGGTTGGAGAAGGCGGCGCGGCGGTGATGCGGCGGCACTGTCGTGGAGGCTGGAGAAACTGGTTGCATCGGCAGAGGGTAGGGCGGCGACAGCAGCAAAGAAAGGGGGAAATTCTCGAAATGAAACAGAAGAAAAGGGAAGAGTCGGGCGATCGCGGGATATAAAGTTCCCAAATAGCGTCGGTTGTTTAAAACAACTGACGCCTAAACATCTTTAGCGTCGGTTGTTTGAAACAACCGACGTCCAATTGGACGATATTTTCATGAAATTGTTTGGCGGGAACCACTTTCAGCGTCGGTTATAAAAGGATCACCGATGCTGAAAAGGACACTTTTCGCGCAAATTTCCATCGCACATAGGCGTCGGTTTTTTATGTACATAACCGACGCTGAAAGTGACACTATTTGTTTCGCTCAAAAATTGGATTTCGCGGGCGACTTTAGGCGTCAGTTTGTTATAAACAACCGACGCTGAATACAAAGCGGTACCCGTGTCTGGCTGGTCTTCGAATATAGACGTCGGTTTGTCTAAATAACCGACGCCTTATATTATAGGCGTCGGTTTTCCTTAATAACCGACGCCCAGAAAAGCGACACTGAATGCTATTTCTGCAGTAGTGGAGATTCATAGATATCTTTGATCATCTAGACAATCTGGTCATAACCTGATCAAGATAAGATCATATACTATCATCAGGTTCTCATCATCATTAACCCTATTTATATCCATTTTAGGGTTTGCCTATTTCATTATGATATCCTCATGATTACTTGTGATCTTGCCTTATGTTTATCTTACTTATGTCATGTTCTAGATTATAGTTCATCAACTGCATATACTCATATGTCACATTATTATGTGAACATATTTAACATTATGTCACTTTCATTAACCATATTAGGGATACATCACATGTATTAAGGGTGATCTTCATATAACATGAATTTCGTGTATATAAATGATCTCAGATTTATATATTATCTTCCAGTGATTGATATGAACGTATTATGTAAATTTCATCATTTATTGAGCATGTACGTATTTATTGCATTTTATTTAGGGTTATTAGCCCTAAATAGCCATATTAATCAAATTATATGCTCTCATGCATCAATATGACCATATCTGACATCATATGCGTTATAAACATGATTATAGATTTACTGACATTTTTCCATAATTTTATGTCATCATTTTCTATTTATTATCCATTAAACAAGTATTACACATCTTACATGATATTACATATATTTTAATCATCAAAAGCCTGATATTATGGTTTCATATTGTTCTACTAATTTTTCTGAGAATTTTGGTATATTATATCTATTTTTCTGATAAATGAGCTATTTTGTATGAATTTTGTAAGATCTGAACATTATTGAAGATTTACCTTTTTATGGCCAATCGGGGACTACCACGTGGCTATGTAGTGGGGCGCCTATCTTCTCGGTTGAATTAGTGGTCTGTTCTGGGATTTAGTCAGCTTAGTTCTGGTCTGAGTGAACCGAACCGTCACTGTCTCCTCTCCCTACTGCCTGGCGTCTTCTCGCGATTATAGGTTGTGCCCGTGAGCGTGGGCTTGCATCCGCCTAACACTGCCACCGTGGAGCAGAGCTCTAATGAGGAATAGGCTCTGCTACCCTCATCCTCGGTCTGTGTTTGTGCCCATGGCCGTTTTACTGGACCACGATAAGGAAGTCCCATCAGAGGCTTTTCCTTCTCCCGCTCCAGGCTCGTGCGTGAGGGCTGGGTTCTCAGCTGTAGCACCGCCGCCGTAGCCTGATGCCTGCGGCGTCGTCCGTTTCTTGCGTGAGGACCATAACAGAGCCTCCACCACCGGGATTTGGGCCGCCTCCTCCTCCCGTTGGGAAACAGTAGATCCAGAGTGCTCGATCTTCTCCTCTCCAGCCCTCCCGCTCGACCTGGGCGCTGTCATGGCCAGGTCTGCTCCAGCGCTCCACCTTCGTGAGGTCACTGCCACCCATCGCCGCCGAAGGCTTCCATGCTCCAAAGCTCGCCGATGTTGGCTCCTCCTTGTAGGATTAAGATCTCGCCACCAACGCTACTACCACACAACCTTCCCTCGCAGACCTTTTGGACTGCCACCGGTCAAGTGCCTCGGGTTCTCCCCTTCTGTTCTTAGCTTCTTACCTCGACGAGGAGGCTTCAGAGGTGCACCCTCCCTCCCACACGGACTGCCACCACGGTCCATTGCCCACTGTCCCTCTGGGCTCTAGGCTCCCCGTGTGAGCGTGAGTCTGGGGGACTCAGTCTCAGTGGCGCCTCTTTCAGAAACTGGTGAGGGGGGGGAATGACTGACCGCCCCACTCTTCTGTTGCCCATGATATACAGGCAGTTGAGAATATCCTTCAACTACGGATCTATTAGCTCGGTCAAATTGGCTCCCCAAGGTTCAGACTGCCAAACCGCCATCCACTTAGCTCTAACAACTTCACTCATATAGGAGGTGAGAGAGGATCCACATACCACATGATGATCATCCTAGGGTCAAGGCTTCTATGTTCAAATCTTTAGCTAGGATGGGCCACACAACCTCAAGGAAACTAAAACATGGCATGTTATTGAGATTTGAATCTGAACCCAAAACATACTCCACAAATACATGTTACCATTTGTATCCAATCAACTTTCTGAGTTTAAGCTTTCACATCCTATAATAGAAAGGTCTGAATCATCCAAATGTTCATGTAATCCTCATCATAAAAAATCTCTAGAATCATACCTTTTAGCTGAAAATAATTTCATAATTGAGTAACCAATTTCTCAATTTGGAATCAATCATCTACATGACTTTCATGGTCTTAAGATGTTAAATTGGGTATCATAATTCTAAAATTGGGGTCATCACATTCACCCCAACTTATACGGAATTTCGTCCTCGAAATTCAACTTATCTCATACTTAAATGGTAATCATAAAGTTCAACTTCATATAGGTCACCACTTCTAGGTTCCAAAGACCACCATAGTTGCATGCACTCTAAGTTGTCAGCTTAGGCTCCAAAGATTATTGGGTGTGTCCACCCCACCTTATATATGTGGAAGCATCACTTAATGTCTTATCCGTAACATGACATTATGTTATCTTAGGATTACATCAGCCCTAAGGATACGGGTTTTGTTCATACCTTTAAAGTTCAAGAGGAATTCATTTATATGCCATGGTATTCAGATCGTTCAAATCTAACATCATTAACATCTTCAATGATTTCAGGATTAGAGTAGATTTATCTTCACCCTTGATATTAGAAAAAAAATTCTACTTAAGAAGGGCTTACGTAACATGTTTGACCATTAGGGTTTCACCCTATGGTGTGATATTTATACTCAACTTAGAAGCATACATTGAGAAGGATCAAAGTTACAGACTATACTTCTGATCATATATCCTATGATCCAAAAATATCTTTATATCAAGTTCATGAGTTCAAGTTTTTATGTCTTGCATGTATTATGTGAAGGGAAAAAGAGAATATACTAAGTTTATCCCATGATCTCAGCATCATATCTTTCATGTTTCATATGAAGGGAAAGAGAATATTTTATTGTCAAACTTATAATGATTTCAATCTTGGGTGCTACATGTATGATATAGGGGTGAAAAATATAGAATCGGTCAAGCTTATACGAGTGAATCCTCATATATAAATCATCTATATAGCTCAAGTGAGGTTTCTATCATCATACATTAAGAAAGAGAAGAAGAAGGGAGAATTGTATTTTTGAGTATCTTTTACACAAAGCATCATACTCTCATAACTAGAGTTCATATATTACCTCACTTGCAACTAATGATGAGATTCACAAAATATGTCACTCTATCTAGGACCTAACTCAACCAAAGGATTGACTTTATCATATGGGTCATCTACCCATCCTTTTCTTTTACCCAATTCTCACATATAGATTTGAATCATGCATAAGGACTCAACTCAACACTCAAGAGTAATCTAGTGTAGGACATTTTTTTAACACACATCTCATATATTGGAGGCTAGGTCCTATGACCTTCTCCTTGTGGGTCTTACTCTCTCTAGAGTTCACCACATATCTCATCCTACCATTAGACATCCTCCTTGTATAAGAGCTTGAGGCTCATGCACACTCATCTCTATCTTAACTTAGCTTATCTTAAGTAGGAAAAGGGAATGTACTTTCATCATCATGACTTATCATAGATCCTCTAAGAGTGGACTCGGCTCATATACAACTCAAATCTTAATAAGGAAACTTATACCATCATAGATCAAAGTTAGATAAGATTCTGTATGCTTATTTCCTTTGTCTTTATTTTGTCTATCTATCTATCAAATAACCTTATGAGGCTCTAGACATCTAATCTAGATTTATTCTCTCTTCTAGACTGATGTCACTCCCTTTCTCTTAGATTGCATGAACACCCACTACTCTCCTGTGTGAGGGACACATTTTTATATTTAAATATATCTAATAAAATATTATATTGTTTTTCTCCGAGAAAGAAGGTGTCAGAGAAAACTGTCGAGGTGCGAGCTGATTGGGAAACAATACCAAACCAGCAAAATTGAGTGTCCAACACACAATAGATATTCTAGTGTCAAGTAACCTAGTGAAATGGTGAGAACATGGTGTAGACTAGTGTAGCTACCCAATACATATGAGCTCTATATGGAAAGGGTTTCAGACACATGTCTAAACCTAGTTCTCGAACATCTAGGTTCTAACTTAGAGGCTAAGTCAAACCTTATTCCTATAGAACAACTTACTAAGTTTCTAAGATTTAAAGTGAGAGGTGAAATTTAGTTTTATGTTTCATGGTGAGCAATTGTCAGGTGTAGCTATTGTTCATGCTCTAATACCAACTGTAACGTCCCCAGATTTTCACCTTCTCAAAACCCCATGGAGATGAGAAGACAAAATCCGAAAATGTTAGCAATTATATCAGAGAGCGATGCGGAAGCATAATACGCATACATGAACATACAACCATAACATTTCTCAACAATAACATGTATATTAATTATAACATGGACTATTACATATTACATTTCCACATTGAATAGAAAAGTTTACATAAGTCTATGAACATGTATGCTAATAGGATCTTAGACAATAGGTACAATCTATACCACTTCTCACTCCCATCTTTTTCCTCCCATGATATCTCTGAACCTAAAACATACGTGAAACAATGAATCAACATACAAGGTGTTGGGCACGTGGGTAGAAAGATACCTACTAATATGTTTGCATAATTGAAATCACTTGAGAAAGAAAGATTAAAAGAAAACATTGTTTAAAGCGATAAACATGTAAACATTCCTTTTATTGCATTCACTTTGATGTGGTTGTACTACACATACTTGCACTTGACTTACATCTAGTGTGGGAAATATAGTATCATCATACATCTAACATGGGCCAAGGAACCATACATCCATGTTAGGCAACATACATCCACACCAGGCTATGTACTCTAGTAGCTACAACCCATCATACTCATTTATGTTCTATTATATTTGGTGAAGTATAACTCATACTAGTTCAACCAAGCAATCATATCCAAATACGAGCATTGAAGATATCACATATCATAGGCAACCAGAAAACTAGTCTTATACTTAATAAAACCCACGTACCTAAGTTTAGAGATTCATAGATATCTTTGATCATCTAGACAATCTGGTCATAACCTGATCAAGACAAGATCATATACTATCATCAGGTTCTCATCATCATTAACCCTATTTATATCCATTTTAGGGTTTGCCTATCTCATTATGATATCCTCATGATTACTTGTATTCTTGCCTTATATTTATCTTACTTATGTCATGTTCTAGATTATAGTTCATCAACTGGATATACTCATATGTCACATTATTATGTAAACATATTTAACATTATGTCACTTTCATTAACCATATTAGGGTTACATCACATGTATTAAGGGTGCTCTTCATATAACATGAATTTCGTGTATATTACTTATCTCAGATTTATATATTATCTTCCAGTGATTGATATGAACATATTCTGTAAATTTCATCATTTATTGAGCATGTACGTATTTATTGCATTTTATTTAGGGTTATTAGCCCTAAATAGCCATATTAATCAAATGATATGCTTTCATGCATCAATATGACCATATCTAACATCATATGCGTTATAAACATGATTATAGATTTACTGACATTTCCCCATAATTTTATGTCATCATTTGCTATTTATTATCCACTAAACAAGTATTACACATCTTACATGATATTGCATACATTTAATCATCAAAAGCCTGATATTATGGTTTCATATTGTTCTACTAATTTTTCTGAGAATTTTGGTATATTATATGTATTTTTCTGATAAACGAGCTATTTTCTATGAATTTTTTAAGATCTGAACATTATTGAAGATTTACCTTTTTATGGCCAATCAGGGACTACCACGTGGCTACACAGTGTGGCGCCTATATTCTCGGTTGAACCGGTGGTCTGTTCTGGGATTTAGTGGGCTTAGTTCTGGTCTGAGTGAACCAAACTGTCACTGTCTCCTCTCCCTACTGCCTGACATCTTCTCACGATCTTAGGTTGCACCCGTGAGCGTGGGCTTGCTTCCGCCCAACATTGCCACTATGGAGCAGAGCTCCAATGCGGAATAGGCTCCACTACCCTCGTCTTCGGTCTGTGTTTGAGCCCATGGCCGGTTTACTAGACCACGATAAAGAAGTCCCGGCAGAGGCTTTTCCTTCTCCCGCTCCAGGCTCGTGCGTGAGGGCTGGGTTATTAGCTGTAGCGCCACCGCCGTAGCCTAATGCCTGCAGCATCATCCGTTTCTTGCATGAGAATGTAATAGAGCCTCCACCACCGGGATCTGGGTCGCCTCCTCCTCCCGTTGGGAAATAGTAGAGCCAGAGTGCTCGATCTTCTCCTCTCCAGCCCTCTCGCTCGACCTGGGCGCCGTCGTGGCCAGGTCTGCTCCAGCGCTCCACCTTCGTGAGGTCACTGCCACCCATCACCGCCGAAGGCTTCCATGTTCCAAATCTCGCCGATGTTGGCTCCTCCTTGTAGGATTAAGATCTCGCCACCAACGCTACTGCCACACAACCTTCCCTCGCAGACCTTTTGGACTGCCGCCGGCCTAGTGCCTCGGGTTCTCCCCTTCTATTCTTAGCTTCTTTCCACGACGAGGAGGCTTCAGAGGTGCACCCTCCCTCCCACACGGACTGCCGCCACGGTCCGTTGCCTGCTGTCAGGCTGGGCTCTAGGCTCCCTGTGCGAGCGTGAGTCTGGGGGACTCAGTCACAGTGGTGCCTCTTTCAGAAACTGGTGAAGGTGGGGGGAATGACTGACCGCGCCACTCTTCTGTTGCCCATGATATACAGGAAGTTGCAAATATCCTTCAACTACGGATCTATTGGCTCGGTCAATTTGGCTCCCCAAGGTTTAGACTGCCAAGCCACCATCCACTTAGCTCTAACAACTTCACTCATATCAGAGGTGAGATAGGATCCAGATACCACATGATGATTATCCTAGGGTCAAGGCTTCTATGTTCAAATTTGTAGCTTGGATGGGCCACACAACTTCAAGGAAACTAAAACGTGGCATGTTATTGAGATTTGAATCTGATCCCAAAACATACTCCACAAATACATGTTACCGTTTGTATCCAATCAACTATCTAAATTTAAACTTTCACATCCTATAATAGAAAGGTCTGAATCATCCAAATGTTCATGTAATCCTCATCATAAAAAATCTCTAGAATCATACCTTTTAGCTGAAAATAATTTCATAATTGAGTAACCAATTTCTCAATTTGGAATCAATCATCTACATGACTCTCATTGTCTTAAAATGTTAAATTGGGTATCATAATCCTAAAATTGGGGTCATCACAATACCATATTGAGATGGTCGATTTCAAGAATACAATTAGCATTATAAACATATTTTATTCTATCATCACCTAAACATTATAAACATAATAATAATAATAATATTAATACCATAGTAACAAGATAAAAGAAATAAATGTGAAAATACAAATTTTGACCCATCCCAAATCTAAGCAAGACACAACTCAACTTGAACCAACTCGACCTAAATGGAATCTTACCTGGTCCGAATTGACCCAAATTAGATTGACTTGGCCCAAACTAAAGCCTCAACATATCCCTAAAAAGTTTATAACTTTCAATTTGGGTCAGATTAAATGGGTTTGATCGCCTCCGATGGGATTCTTTTGTCACCCTACAATCAAATATATATCACTAATAACCTATAATTCAATTTTTGTTTTCACTGTCTTATATTTCCCAAAAAATGGATACAATATGAAAATTAGTATATTGTTAAATATCAAATAATTCCAAAAATAATGTGAAAACTTGGTTCCTGACATGACCCAAACATAAATTGTTTACAATCCAATTTGAACAGACTTGTCCCAAGCAGAACACAGTCTGACATGAATTGACCCAAATTAAATTTGACTAGGCCTGACACCAACTATACCCCAAAAAGTCCATAATTATCTTTTTGGGATGTATTAAGTTAGTTCCAATCACATCTAGTTAGACTTTCTTGTCACCCTACTAACATATATGTATTTATATATCACTTTATATATAATTCAATTTTTTCCAAAATTATACATAAATTAGTAAATTATTATTATTATTATTATTATTATTATTATTATAATAAATAATTAACATATCATAAAGTAGTTATAAAGCAATGCATTGCAAAGCCAAAGAGAAGTCCATTCAGCTATTCTGTCACTTGCCATGACGGAAAGTGATGGAATGGTTTTTTTGGAATTATATAGAAAAGTGAGGGGGTTAATTAGGATTAGGGAAAAGAGAGGGGGTATTCTGGAATTTTGAGAAAATAGAGGGGGTTTATGGGGAAAAACTCTTATTTTTACTAGTATCTTTCAAACTAATAATTTTTTTGACGTCATTATATTAAATAAATATTTTAAGAGAAGATAATTGTCAATAAATTTTTTGATTAAAAAGACAAGTGGAGAAAGGGGGAGAGCAAGCGGTTGCATGAGAGAATAAAGAATAAGTTATTTTTTCTCATACTTTTCAAATCATAATGATTATTTTGAAAAAATAAAAGCCATTGTGTTCCTTACAAAATGTACTTTAAAATAAGATCAATGTTAAGATACTTTTGATAAAAACTGAATGACACTACTTCTCTCCTGTTCTTTACAGTTTTACATATATCTTCCAAATCATAATGATTTTTTTGGCGAAGTAGATGTATTATTTTTTTAAAATACCATAAAAATAATATCAATGTCGACATACTTTTGAGAAACATAATATACAATTGAAAAGAGAGAGAGAGGGTGTGTCTGGTTGGAAGAAAACAAAATGAGGAGAGAAATTGATTTATAACTTTCAGTCCGTAATGAATTTTGGATAAAATTAAAAGCACTAGATTCTTTTAAAAAATGCATTTGAACAAGACAAATGGGTGGTTATATATGGACAAATTCATTGTTATCTTTGGTTCAATTGTTTGTCATTCTGGTCTGATTCGAGTTAGTATATGTGGTCCAATTGGTTGTTATACCACATGCAATTGAATGTTATTTGTCCAATTGGTTATTAATTCTAATCTAGTTGATTGTTATCTCTAGTCTGATTTGATTTGTTATCTCTGATCCAATGGATTGTTTTCTCTGATCTAATAATTTGTTACCTCTGGCCGAATTGATTGTTACCTCTGATCCGGTTTGAGTTGGTATCTCTAGTCTAGTTGAATATTCTCTGGTCTAGCTGAATGTTATCTTGTTCAATTGAATGTTATCTCTGGTCTAATTTTTTTTATAAGAGTTGTTATCTTGGTTCCCATTTGACTTTTTATATCTGAGATATAGTTCCATTAGTTTTATAATTGATTTGTTATCTCATGTCTAATTTGTTGTTATCTTTGATCTAATTTATTGAAATATTATCTCTTTTTGTTATCTATAGTTCAATTCGTAGTAATTTCTAGTCCCATTTATTGTTATATTCAAACCATTTTGTTAATTTTTAAGACAGAAATAATATGAGGAATAGGAGGGAAGTAATGTAATTGATTTTTTTAAATAAATTTTTATCTTTGTCTATTTGTTGTTATCTCTGGTCTAGTTTATTGCTATCTATGATACACTTTGTTATTTTTATTAGATAGATAAAATATAAGGAATAGGAAGGAAGAAGTGCTATTTATTGTTTTAAACTTTATTATTATCTCTAGTCTAATTTGTTGTTAACTCTGGTCAAATATGTTGTTATCTACAGTTTCGTTTTGTGTTATCTCTTCTTCAATTTGTTGTTATATCTGGTCTACTTTGTTGTTATCCCTAGTATAATTTGTTATTTTTGTAAGAGAAAGAAAATATAAGGAATAAGAGGAAAATAGTGTCATTATTTTTTATTCGTTGTTATCTATGGTCCAATTTGTTGTTATCAGTGGTACAAAATTCATTGTTATCTCTTATCCAAGTTATTATTTTTTAAGTGAGAGAAAATATGAGAAATAAGACTTAAGTAATGTAATTAATTTCTTTAAATTAGTTGTTATCTTTGGTCCAATTTGTTGTCTCTAGTACAATTTTCATTTTTAAAGAAGAAAATGCAAAGAATATGGGGGAACTAGAGTCATTAAATTTGTTTACATTTAATTGTTATCTCTAATCTTTTTTGTTACTATCTCTAGAACGATTTTTTCTTTTTTAAAATGGAAGAAAATATAAGTAATATGAGGGAAGTAGTGTCATTAATTTTTTAAAATTTAATTCTTATTTTTTATCTTATTTGTTGTTAACTCTGGTTTAGTTTATTATTATCTCTGGTACAATTTGTTATTTCTATAAAAGAGAGATAACACAAGAAATGTGAGGGAAGTGGTGTTATTAATTTTTAAAATTTATTTCTTATCTCTAGTCTAGTTTTTTTATTATCTCTGGTTCAAATTGTTGTTATTTGTAATTCAATTTGTTATTTTTATGAGAGAAAGAAATACAAGGAATAGGAGGGAAGTAGTATAATTAAATTTTAAATTAGTTATTATCTTTAGGTCCAGCTTTTTATTATCTATGGTCCACTGTTCAGAAAATCGGCCGCTTAGGCCGAATAATCGGCCGAATATTCCTTTTTGGGGGTCTACCTCTCCGATTATGAATAATCGTCCTATAATCGGTCTAGGACCGATTAATCAGCCGATCGGGGGAATAATTGGTTGATTAATCGGCAATTTTCAAAATCAAATGCTAGTAATAAATTTTTTTACATTAATTTTTTCTAATACTACTATTGGTCATTACAATTACATTCTCTTCTTCTAATTTACATATTTGGTCTTCTCCTCATGTTTTCTCTATAAGTTTATAGTTAGTGTTTATTGAACCGATCCTTACTGTTGATGTTTTCTTCTTTAATTTCATCAATGTTTCTAATTACTTCTTAATGCAATATTAGTCTATGACTTATCAACGTTTCTAATTACTTATCAGTATTTTTTCCCTAATTTCATCAATGTTTCAAGTTACTTATTAATGCAATATAGTCTTATCACTTATCAATATTTCTAATTACTTATTAATGCAATATTAGTCTATGACTTATCAATGTTTCTAATTACTTATTAATGCAATATTAGTCTATTACTTATCAACATTTCTAATTACTTATTAATGTGATATTAGTCTATGACTTATCAATGTTTGTAATTACTTATCAAAGTTTTCTTCTCTAATTTCATCAATGTTTCTAACTACTTATGAATGCAATATTAGTCTATTATTTATAAATGTTTCTAATTACTTATCATTGTCATTATTATATGGTCAATATATAATTTACATATCTCTATGGTTAATATTAAAAAAAAAATCAAAACCGATTAAAACCAAATATTCTCCCACTTATACTCCCACATACCGTATATACTCTATTCGGTACCCTCTCCGCCCTTACACCGATTACCGCTTTTCAGAACAATGCTATGGTCTAGTTTTTTGTTATCTCTGGTATAATTTGTTATCTTACAAGTCAGAGAAAATCCTCTCGTCCTTTTTTTGTTACTTGTTGTCAATTCGTTGTATTATGATCCAATTTGTTGTTGTTATATCTGGTCTATTGTGTTGTAAATTCTTATCTAGTGTTTTATTTTCTCTCTCCTCTTTATTTCACTCATAAAATATTGATGTTTTGTTATCAATGGTCCAATTTGTTGTTATCTCTAATTTATTCTTTTAACATTTTAAGAGAGAGAAAATATAAGAGGAATAGAGGAAAGTACTGCAATTGATTTTTTAAGTGAGTTCTTAACTCTGTTTTAATTTGTTGTTATCTCAGATCAGATTTGTTATTATTTTGTTTTGCTATGTTATTACCTTTGATTTATTGTATCGTTAGGTCTGGACCATTGTGTTGTTATTATATTTTTCAAAGTTAGTCACAATTAATCTTGTTGTGACATTTTTTGTAATGATATATTTTTATTTTTTCAAAAAAAATCATTACAGATTGAAAGTTATAAGTAATGGGAATTATTATTCTTCATTACCAATATTTCCTCCCTCACCACTAAAATTTGTTCTTTAATACGAGCTCAAAGATGTTATTTTTAATAGCATTTTTCTTTTCCCCATCGTGACACACACACATATAAACTAATTTCATGGCTTATATATGAGTCAATCACATGTATAATAATATGCAATCTAATATAATTGAGATGCCCAAGTTGACACACCTTAGGAAAGAAACGTCTTATTGATATAAAGTGTGTTTCTTTAGTTTATAACTTTGAATTACCAATGATTTCATTCATTTATGCTAAACATATTTTAGTTTAATAAACATATTTATTCACCACCATTTAATAGAAACATACTTTATGTATTATTTTTTATATAGGTATATTTGATTTAAATGAGAAAACAAACCCACATAATTATACACATCTAATTTTACATGTATGGATGATATCATGATGGTATAAATTATGTCAAAATATAATTATGTGAGTTTGTTTACATATCTACTTTTGACATTATAAATAATCTTTTCATTTAGTAAAATTGAATCTAATAGAAAATTAACAAATTTTGTTGTACACGTGCAATGCACGTGTGCATTTACTAGTAGTTTCAAAAATCTATAAATAGTTATATTCTTTTGTAATTATATCTAATAAGTAAATGGGGTATGACTTTGATTGTAAATATTTTTAATTTAGACAATAGTCTATCATATATCAAATTTATATAATGAGTTCTAAGCATGGTAGTTTTATGGATTGATGCCTATGGATTACATGTAGCCATCCTACACATTATCAAATATGTTGATAATTTTGTTTTATACATACATATAATAATAGTAATAATAATAAAAATACTAAAAATAATAAAATAAATAATAATAATAATAATAATAATAACAACAAATATATCGTTATTTTTACTATGCTACTTGGGTTACATATGTTTCTTATTATCTTTGGAAACAAAGTAGTACAAAAATATTCATGTAGCTTCCACATAATAGAGGAAGAAAAGGAGGAAAATATTCATGTATCTTCGACATACAAAACTCATAGGTGGGGTTAGACTATCAAACACCTCCCCTTATATAACAGTTAACTTTTTCTTTTCACCTTCTAGTCCTTGATTTAGAGTAATGATATTTTAGCCCATAAAGACAAAGATATAAAGGCCCTGGCCTTCAAGGATGATGAGGGGTCACAACTACTAAATGAGATATCTCCTTTCAATCATTACTAGAGCCCTAGGATGATGAGGGTGATGAGGGGACGTAATGCCAGTAGGAACTGGTGTTGATAATCTTATCATTGTTGTCACAGATGACAAGTACATTGTTAATGTTGGTTTGTTTTTATTATTTTAATGTTCTACTCTATTGTTTTAAGGGAAGCCAGCCCCAATTTGATACTTTTGAGCCAACCCATCGACTTGGGCTTCCTTTTTATCAATACATGTTGTACATAAAATTTGTTTTTTCCTCCACAACTCTTCATAACGCTATCGAGTTTATGACAATGGTGTCTTCTTAATAGATTTTGTGAATGCCTGAATAAAACCTATACTTGTATTGTACCAGCATACTAAAGGCTAGGACTCACCTCCATCACAACTTTAGGCATGTGACTAACATATAAATAAGTACACAGTTATGGTTAAATCACAATCTAATGGTGAGGTTGAAATGATCTAGCTATTATGTGAGAAAAAAACAAGGGTTGGAAATTCTCGCAGACTAGTAACAAATCAAAAGGATGGTGAAGTATGTGGTATGAGAAGAATACACCATTGTGATGGAACTCCTCTTAGCTAGTGGTCTATCAACAGAATAAGTAGAACCACACATGTAGTAGTATCCAATCCTACTTTGGCGATCAACAAAATCACCACCTACTTTATATGTTTCTTATTATCTGTGACAACAGAATAGTAAATAAATGGTCATATAAGAAAAAGAGGAGGAAAATCTTAATGTATCCTAATCCTACTAAAATCATATGTGGAGGTAGGTAGTCCGGTGTCCCTCTTTTATAAGAGATAAATTTTTATTTTCGGCGTCTATTCCTCAATTTTAAAACTATGCTATTTCAGCCCATAAAGATAAAGGCCCTAAGCCCTGGCCTTCAAGGATGAGGAGTGGTCACAACTACTAAATGAGCCATATCCTTTTAATCATTACTAGATGGGTAGGATGAGGAGGCTTACGAGGGGATGTGACAAGGATCTTGTTGATGTTAGTTTGTTTTTCGCATTGTTTTAATGTTCAAGTGTATTGCCTTAAGAGGAGCCTACTCCCATTTGACACTGTTGGGCCAGCTCCTTGTCCTTGGCTTCCTCTATTTAACACCTTTTTCTATCCAAAATTTTGTTTGTCCTTTTCGTACTCTCCACGATCCATCATGTTTGTGATGATTGTGTCCTTGTAATATATTGTGTGAATGGCTATAAAAAACCATGCTATTGTAATATACTTGCGTATGAAGGGCTATGACTCACCTCCATCCCAACTTTTGGGCACGTGATTAACATATAATTACTTAGTACATAATCATGGTTAAAATCACAGTTTGATGACAATAATCACATTGAAAAAAGGTACAAATCATTTTGATATGCACTAACCATGGGGGAAATGCATGGGTAGAAAGGAAATTCTTTCGGACTAATAATTATTGAAAAGGGAAGCAAAGTCCCTAGTACAAAAAGAATACACCACTTTCATTGAACTTCTCTTAGCTAAGATCCATCAAGGGTAGAAGTAGAACCACACATGCATCAGGTGGTAATCCTATGGCGATCAACAACACCACCACCTAGTCTATGTATCTTTTATTATCTCTGACTACAGAGTAAAGAAAAAAAGAGAGGAAAAGCTAGCTTCTTATCGCCTCAACTTCTCCGCTTAAAATTAAGCTAGTAGTATGTATCCAGTGAGCCGGATGATACGATCTCCTTGTGGACCTGTTCTTTTGAATATGCTTGAAGTTGTTGACATTTATGTGCACGGCGGAGGGATCTGTTTGCCGACGTAATTGGCCTTGATGTTCTTGCACGATGCGGTACTAGCATTCTTCCCTTCTGTCACCTCAAGGTGTACGTCCTCCAAATGCACGTCCTCACAAGGAATCCCAGGGCTGCACTCGAGCGTGACAGCAATAGGCGTGAATGACGTCCCCGTAATGTTCTTGAAGTGAATATTGCTGATCTTGACCTTGGACGGGGCCTGGGATGGACACGAAACATAAGGGCAGTATGTCTGGTCGATGAAGATCGGATTCGACACATTGGTCATAGCAACATTCTCGAATGTCAAGTTCGTCGCCTGAGTCTGCACCGGCGAGTTCTCCCACGTCTTGATCCTAACTCCAAACATGGTCCCTTTAATATTACAGTCCTTCACGACAAGATCCCTAACATCCTTCTCTGTAGGGTACCTCCCCAAACTCCCCACACTGATCCCATGTCCCGGTCCACAAGTGACACCGATGATACTCAACCTAGAATTCCCTTGCCCAATCGACACGCAATCATCCCCTGTCCCGATTGTGGACTGCGAGATAGAGACGTCGCTGGACCGCTCGATGTGAATCCCATCCGTATTCGGGCTGTCCTCCGGCGCTGTGATCGTGATCTCCGACGCCTGGAAATCGTTCAGTGACAAGAGACCGATGTGGAACAGCTTGCTGTTGAGAGATGTGATCCCTTTCATGACAGTGTGGTTTGCATTGACAAATTTTAGGTTTGTTGGGAGGAGCTTGCATTCTTTCTCCTTTGGACACTTGTTGAACTTCCATGATGCTTGGCCTTGCCCGTCGAGGGTGCCGCCGCCGGTGAGGGTCACGTGGTCCACCCATCCGAATTCGACCCAGTAATCGGAGGTGTACTTGTTCAGGTCCGTCGAGGCCTTTAGTGTGCCTAGGAGATTGAAGGTTATGGACTTGGCCAACTTACAGGGGCCCTTAAATAGGACCGGGCCGATTAGGTAGGTTGCCTTTGGGACCGTGATTTGCACGTCGCCTTCGGCCGCACAGGCTGCCGCCCACATGTCGGTGAACGCCTGCATGTGAGAATGTATATATGGTCGGTGAATAGATGAAGCAGGGGCATGAATGTTTGCAGATATATATATATATATATATATATATATATATATATATATATATATAATCGATAGGGTGTCATCCTCTTCAATCAGTTTTGAAGAGGAAAATGGCCTATGGGGACAACGACCACCTATGTAGAAGGAAATTAATCCAGCCTGGAATGAACCTTGGTGTCGTCGGTGGTGCCATCTCCTTTGGCACCAAACTTGCCGACGTCGAAGGTGTTGTTCGAGGCCCCCTCACGTATCACGACGCTAATCTCCCTCGTGGCTTCTGATAACCCGATAAGAGAAATGCACATGAGCAACACTACCCGTAGAGGTACCTCCATGGTTTCTCGAATAAGAGCTAGCTGGCTAGATAGAGATGTATAAATATATGACCCAATTCCCTAAATCAGGTATGGTGCAAATGGCTTCTTCTCTAACAGGAGCTAGCTAGCTAGATAGAGCTGTAGGACCAATCTATAAATCATGTATGGTGCAAACGCCTACTTCTTATACCACAACATAAGCTCTATCAAAAGAAAGAAGAGGAGAGGATACCTTGACTCCCAACTTCGATGGGGACGGCGAGGAGGAGACAACGGTTGTCATCATTTTGGGTTTTTTTTTGTGAGGTTACTGAGCAGTTTAAGAATTAGGAGGTGCCCACTATAAATGTGGGCGGGAGAAAAAGGAGGGAGGGAGGGACAAAAACTAATCTTAGAAAAGAATGTATTGCATGAATGGTTTCTAATAATATCATATATTTTTATCACTTGAAAATTATATAAAATATACATAAAATAGTATTTAAAGTATGAAACAAGAGTACAAAAAAATTTACAATCCACATTGTAATTGAGTTATAGCTCATAATAATATCTATTTAAAAATTAATACACAAATTTTTAGATTATATACAATTAGAATAGTAAAAGTACAAACAATGAGCACCATTTGTGGAATATTATTTGAAGGTTAATCAAGTGTAACTAATAATTTGTTAAAATCAATGTATATTTGTATTTTGTCAATTATAAAATTTCATTCCATTAAACTATTCTCTTCTTCTTTTCTAAATAATATTTGTATTTTAAATTTTTATTGAGTTGTTATCTCGTATCCAATTTGACTTTTTATATCTAAGATATATTTCTCTTATTTTTCTAATTAAGTTGTTATCTCTTGTCAAATTTGTTGTTATCTCTGATCTAATTTTTTGAGACGTTATCTCTTTTTGTTATCTATGGTCCAATTCGTAGTTATTTCCAGTCCCATTTGTAGTTGTGTTCAGTCCATTTTGTTAGTTTTTAAGAGAGAAAGAAAATAAAGAATATGAAGGAAGTAGTGCAACTAAAATTTTTAAGTGTATTTTTATTTTATCCAGTTGTTGTTATCTCTAATCTAGTTTGTTGTTATGTATGGTACAATTTTTTAGTTTGAAAAGAAAAAAGAATATAAGGAATAGGAGGGAAGTAGTATTATTTATTGTTATAAATTTGGTTGTTGTCTTTATTCTAATTTGTTGTTGTCTCTGGTCTAATTTGTTGTTATCTCTGGTCCAATTTGTTGTTATCTCTGGTCCAATATGCTATTATCTACAATATAATTTATTGTAAGATCTTCTCCAATTTGTTTTGTCTAATTTATTGTTATCTCTGGTCTAATTTATTGTTATCTTTGATATAATTTTTTGTCTTTTTAAAAGAAAGAAAATATAAGAAATAGAAGGAAAATAGCATCATTATTTTTCTAAAATATTGTTGTTATCTTTTATTCAAAATTCATTTTTATCTCTGGTCCAATTTGTAATTTTTAAGAGAGTGAAAATATGAGAAATATGACATAAGTAATGCAATTAATTTCTTTAAATTATTTATTATCTCCAGTCCAATTCGTTGTCAATTCTGGTCTAGTTTGTTATTATATCTGGTAAATTTTTTTATTTTTTTAAATGAAAGAATGCAAGGAATATGAAGGAACTAGTGTTATTAATTTTCTTTTTAAATTTAACTGTTATCTATGGTCTAATTTGGTGTTATCTCTAGCCTGGTTTGTTACTGTCTCTATTACAATTTGTTGTTTTTATAAAAGGGAGAAAATGAAAGGAATGTGAGGGAAGTAGTTACATTATTTTTTTTAATTTATTTGTTATCTTTGATCCAATTTGTTGTTAACTTTGGTATATTTTGTTATTATCTCTAGTAAAATTTATTATTTTTGTAAAAAAGACAAAACGTAAGGAATATGAGGGAAGTTGTGTCATTAATTTTCTTAAATGTAATTGTTATCTCTGGTCCAATTTGGTGTTATCTCTAGTCTAATTTGTTATTTTCTCTGGTTCAATTTTTTGTTATTTGTAGTCCATTTGTTATTTTTATTAGAGAGAAAATACAAGGAATAGGAGGGAAATAGTGTAATTAAAATTTTAAATTAGTTTTCATTTCTGATCCAATTTGTTATTATCTCTAATCTATTTTATTGTTATCTCTACTATAATTTGTTATTTTATAAGTCAGAGAAAATCCTCTCATCCAAAGTTTTGTTATTTGTTGTCAATTCATCGTTATCTATGGTCCAATTTGTTGTTGTTATATTTGGTCTATTTTGTTATTTTTCTCTTTCCTCCTTATTTCACTCATGAAAAGTAGATGTGTTGTTATCATTGGTCCAATTTGTTGTTATCTCTGATCCAATTTGTTGTTATCTCTGATCTAGTCATTTGACTTTTTCAGTGAGAAAATATAAGAGGAATAGAGGGAAGTAGTGTGAATGATTTTTGAAGTTAATTGTTAACTCTACTTTAATTTGTTATTATCTATGATCTAATTTGTTATTATATTTGTTTTGTTATGTTGTTACCTTTTTTCTGTTGTATTGTTAGTGCCAGTGCATTGTGTTGTTATTATAATTTTTGAAGTTTGTCAAAATTAGTCTTTCGTGACATGTTTTTTCTAACGATATGTTTTTATTTTGTCAAAGAAATCATTAAAGATTGAAAATTATAAGCAAAAGAATTTTCTCTCTCCTATATTATTCTCTTTTTAGCCACTCCCTTACATCTTTTAGTTTGTGTATTATATTTTCTTAAAAGTACATCATCATCGGCCTTGTCGTAACACATTGTTTATAAAAAATACAAAGGTTTTTATTTTGTCATAAAAAAATTCCAATTTGAAAATTATTAACAAAAATAATTCTTATTTTTTCTCTCTCCTTTAGTCAGTCCCTCTCTCCCCACTCTCTCTCCCATGTTTTCCATCAATTCATTTTCTTATGAAGAATGGCATGCCCATTAGGATGACGGCTGTAGCAAACAAAAATGTCATCTGATTTCTCAACCTGGAATGCCACTATATAACAATACTCTTTTAGCAATGATATGTGGGTTCAGTAGAAAGACTATGATTAGTTGCACATTCATGATTACTCACAAGGAATTTTTTTTGGATGTGAAAACATATGAAAAGTCAGATTTCACACTTAACCTTTTGGTTTGGGTTATGTGGAATCATTTTGGAACACAAAATGTGACACATCTTTTCATTTTTTACTACAAAAATGGAGCAAATAAATGATATCATGTATTTTATTTGTTATGTCATTTCTTTTTGCATAAAATGACAAAAAGTTTCTATTTAAAAATTGTATCCAAACAAAATATTCATTAGTTTTATATTTTCATGCCACATTTCACAAATCCACAACACCAGCCCACCAAAATCATTATATTTATTTAGATCCTTATGACATCATTAGCTGCTTCACATGAAATCATCAATTTAAAATGAAATGACTGAGTAGTAAGCTATTCAACAAGCTAAGAACGCCAATGATGAAATGGGAAGGAGGATAGAATATTTAATATGCTAATGAAAAAGATGGTAGTACTTTAAGGAACTATATACCAAGAAGGACATGTTATCAAAATTGATAAGAGAACCATTATCGTGTAAGTTATTCAAAATCATACAAAACTTAACCATGTGTAATACATAGAAATCTCGATAATGTTTTAAACATGGAATATTTTTACAACAATGGGCCTACAAAAGAGAAGCATAAAGTTAATTATGCAAAAGATTTAGAGCCTTAGATACGTCTTATCTTGCAAGAGGATACAATACAAAGATTTAGATTTACAAGTAGTATAATATCCTACCCCACATGTCTTAAGCATAATACTAAACACCCTAATTTGGATCCAAGCACTCAAGATTTTGTATCACCACCACAGTGTTATGAACCACCTCTTGTAGAAGGAAATTGTTTCCAGACCATGACACGAGGATGTGTAAGCACACATCAACCCTATGGGATCCTACTAACACCTCAGCGATGTCATGGCAAATAGAATCCATTTGATCCAAAAAAAGAAATAAGCTCTGGCCTTAGTTTTTACATTATGAATCGATTTCATATTTAACATTGCATATCAAAATATAAACTAGATCTAGTATGGTTTTCAAACTAGATTAATTGTGTACATACTTATACAAGGTTTACCCATGTAAACTTCCTCCATGTTTTGTTTTTGTATTGTTCTGTGAGCATAATGCACTTGAGTTTGAAAATGTAAAACATCAGTCACAACATTGATTGCTAATTGAAAGCACTTGATTGAATTTACTCGCACACACATCAATCACTCATATTGACTAGTAGGAACTCAAAGTAATTACACAATTAAGTTTGATACTATATGTTGGTATTATAATTTTTTAAAATTAAAGCAAGAATGAACAATATTGAGTTGTGTAATTGATTTGATTGGAGTTTGATTCCATATTGAGAAATTTACTATAATCATATGGGTAATTCCATTGGAAAATTGTTTTTTAAGGAAATTATCTTCAAATCTAAATATCGGTATGGTTCGGGGCTTGATTTTCTTAACTAGTATTTGTTCTAGGTTGAAAGTTATGACCAAATTCTAAATTTAGATTTGGGTCTGATACATTGATTACTAGTCTCTTTTCACATGCTAATTTGTTACATATTTTTTTCTCATTTTAATGTTATTTGGTGCTTGATTCATGATTATTAGCCTATGCAATACATTTTCATCCAATATATATTATTTCTATCATTTCATAGTAATTTGTCATCATTTGTGAGACTTATGTTCTTTCTTGTTTAATTTCAGGCAAAATTGACAAGAATTGAATCAACTCAATGCTACCGACAACCCTGTCGGTGGTACTGACCATTGAAGAAAAGAAAATGGATGAGTCGAATAAACTTAGTGGTACCCATAGAAGAAATAGTACTACCGATGTCGTCAACAATAACTCATTCGAAGAATCCTGGTGCCCCCGAAATTGACTCTGTGGTACCGACTTGAACCG
Source organism: Alisma plantago-aquatica (assembly GCA_963693085.1). Taxonomy (NCBI): domain Eukaryota; kingdom Viridiplantae; phylum Streptophyta; class Magnoliopsida; order Alismatales; family Alismataceae; genus Alisma; species Alisma plantago-aquatica. The sequence continues at coordinate 1,150,914,933 of OY856412.1, forward strand.
AGAAATTCAACATGTGATGTCAAAAAGGAACTCAATATTCTTGACACTTTTGTAAGTAGTACCTACGTTTAACAAAGTATCGTGATCCTGAGGAGGTCTCAGTGCCACTGAAACCCTGTCGATGGTACTGACTTGTACGATTAGATGATATTAAAGACTGTGTTTAATCTGATGACCACGATTTAATGACGCCCTAAGTCAATCCTATAACTAGGAAGGACTACGACCAAACCTAATAATCATGTTCTATTCCGTTTCATGACATAGGAGAGCTATGAGAAGAGAAAGAAGGGGAGAAAGGTACATTTAAGGCGGTTCTAGAATTTCTAGTGTATCGATTCGTAGTCAAAAGACCGGAAACCACAATGATCATCAGAGGGAGTCTACTACCACTACTACAGAAATAACATTCAGTGTCGCTTTTCTGGGCGTCGGTTATTAAGGAAAACCGACGCCTAACATATAAGGCGTCGGTTGTTTAATAAAACCGACGTCTATATCCGAAGACCAGCCAGACACGGGTACTGCTTTGTATTAAGCGTCAGTTGTTTATAAAAAACTGACGCTTAAAGTCGCCCGCGAAATCCATTTTTCGATAAAAAAAATAGTGTCATTTTCAGCGTCGGTTAATACCTAGAAAACCGACGCCTATTTGCGATGAAAATTTGCGCGGACAATGTCACTTTCAGCGTCGGTTATCCTTGTCTAACCGACGCTGAAGGTGGTTCCCGCCAAAAATTTCCATAAAAATATCGTCCAATTGGACGTCGGTTTTTTCAACCAACCGACGCTAAAGATGTTTAGGCGTCGGTTGTTGTAAACAACCGACGCTATTTGGGAACTCATAACCCCCCGCGATCGCCCGACTCTTCCCCTTTCTTCTGTTTCATTGCTACCCTATTGCGGCGATTTTCCCTGTTGCGGCGACTTTCCGGCGCTTCTCTGCTACTGCTGCTCTCTGGCGCTTCTCTCCGGCGCCCCATCTCCGGCGTCCTTCTTCTACGGCGCCCTTCTTCTCCGCCGCCCCTGCTGCTGTTGCTGTCCGCTCGTCGCCGCCGGTCGTTGCCCATCGCCCCTGCTCTCCTCTAGTCGTCGCCGCCAGTAGAAGCAGCTACGGTGCTGTCGTCGTCACCTCCGCCCCCGCCGGTAGAAGCAGCTTTACTTGTGCTGTCCTCGTGCAAGGTAACCCACAAACCTTCACCACCTTTTTTGTCCTCTGCCTTGCTTTTCTCTGCCGCCGCCGACCTAGAACTCACCCAGGCAGCGCCTAAGTAGGTGCCAGGGCACGCCTAGGGTCCCAATTTTTTGGTAAACATGAAGGAGCCTATGGGTAGGTTAGGATAATAGAAATTTGGTAGGATAGGTGTGATGCAATTTGGGTTTCTTGGATAAGGAATTGTGGTGGAAATTGGTAAAATGGTAGAATGTGTTGCAACTAGAGGTTATGCTCCGACATTTTTCCAACAACAACATTCTACATAGGTGGTCCTCAGTAGAACATACATCAATTGGATATCCACCATGGATGATAGCCTTCCAACTGTGAGAAATTGTTAGTTTAGTTTATGAGTAATACATATTATTGTAAATACTAGGACCTTTTCTCAATGAACTCATAAGGTCAAAACTATAGCATAAAAAATAACTTACACATGGGAGGTTAGTTTTTGAAATTATCAAGAGATTTGGAGATATTAAAATACTACCTACTTCATAGATCATGCATCCATATATGACTCACCACAATCATCATGCTCCAATAAATGGAGAAGCAAGTATCTAGAGGAGGAATATATCACACAACTTCATACACATACTTTCCTAAAGATACTAAGACTTGTAGAGTTTGGATGAAAATATCACATTCCAACACCTTCCAATCATCCATGATATATTCCCACTCATGGATGCACGTCTAGGCTGCACGTCTAGTGGATTTTTTTTTAAAAGTTATTTACTGATTGTGTTTATTTAATAATGTACTGATACATATGTGATATACCAATCTGATAGTCCATGATAGAACAAAACATAATGATGTTGACTGCAACTTTGTGTGTCATGCTATTCTTAATTAAGTGTATATTTACTTCATAATTGAATGTTTAAGTAAGTTATAGATATCTTGATGATGAACTGTAATGCACACATGTGACATGTTTGGAATGTAAATGATGAACTGTAATGCACACATGTTTAACTTATTTTATTGTTGAGTATATTGAGAATCCTAATCACCCTTCTTGCTTAATGATGAACTGTAATGCACACATGTGAATGCTTGGAATTTAAATGATGAACTTTTCCCTAAATTGCCAATCATGCTTTTAAAGACATCAATAATCACCCTAATTTGAAGAACTAGGATTTTAGGTATAAGAATGACAACACATTATTTGTTGGCCTAGAAACCCGTCCAAGACTTACTCATTAGGAGTAAATCTTGGATAGTCCCCGGTTTGGGACTGTTCTTGAACACCTAATCTCACTTAGGATGTAAGTGTATAATGTGTATTGAGTTTTTGAGAAAATTTTGGTAGCATTTCCCCGTTTGTTCTCTAAGTACATATGTACTTAGAGAACAGCGGGGAAATGCTGCCGAAATTTTCTTGAAAACCCAATACACATTATACACTTACTAGTGAGATTAGGTGTTCAAGGATGGGATAGGTGGTACACATTTATTATATATAAGAATGACATCACATGTGTTTGTTGGCATTTTCTAGTTAATAGAAATGCTAAATGTTTGCATTTTTAATGACATTTTCAGATGGCTGACCATGATGAGCATGATGTCCATGATGAGCATGAAGTCCATGATGAGCATGCTGTCCATGACGAGCTTGGCGAGGATACTAATGTAAGTTCTAAAAACATATCATGTATTTCTATAAAATTCATTATCTTCTAGTTATGTCATATATCCTATATTTCTATATTGGGCTAATTTAGTGTGTTTTATTTTTGTCAAATTTTAGGTTGATGCACCTGTACCCACTGAAGCAGTGGAGCAACTTGATGCGCAACACCAAACACTTAACAAGAAAAGGGGCATCACTCTGTTGAAGAAGTTATTAGCGCTAAGTGGTAGTGGATCCAAATTGGTGGTGGAGTTTGATAATGGAGGAAATCCAATTGGAGTGAACCACAATAATTTTGTGAACTATCTTGGGTGTACCACTCGGAGCCATTGTGGTGTTAAGTATGACAATTGGCATAAAGTTCCTCAAGGGAAAAAAGACTTGATATGGAAGGATTTATGCGTGAGTTATTATTATTTGCAATTCTATTTTGTAGATTAAAAATTCTATTATTTGCAATTCTATTTTGGATACTAGTTAATAACATTTCTATTTTACAGAATCTGTTTGCATTGGATGAGAAGTTGCATCGTAAAAATGTGATGCAACGCGCTGGAAAGATGCTTAGGAATTATAGGACAAATCTGAACAGAGAATACATAAAAGAGGGTGATAAGAAGAAGAAGTCAGCCCTTGAACAATGGAACTTCTTGGACAAAGAAGATTGGGACAATTTTGTTGCTTCAAGAAAATCTGAAGAATTCAAGGTATTAGGCGTCACTCCCAATTTAATTAATATACATTGTATTCACCTATTCAAGATTAGCATTTAGTGCTACTAACCAAATCATTAATGTGCATACTAACTAGGCCCTCAGTGACGCACAAAAAGCAAGGCGTGCACTGAATTTGCATGACCACACTATGGGTCCAAAAGGCTATGCAAGCGTTCGCCAAAGACTACAGGCGGAGTCTGCGGCTACTCAGGAGTCTGCTCCTACTCAGGAGTCTGCCACACCCATGCCTCGCCATGATATCTGGATAGCTGGGAGGCAAAACAAGAAGGGTGAAATAAAGAAGCCTGTAACTGCTGAGGCGGCTGCAAAAATGGTAAAATAACACTCTTAGAGAAATCGTTTGAATATTGATTATTTGTGGTGTTAACTTACCAATTTCTGTTTATGGTGATTAGCGGGAGCTGCACGAGCAGAGGAAATAAGGCACGTTCATCCCTCAGGGCACAAGGGATGAATTGACAGTTGCTCTGGGTAACCCAGAGCATCCTGGACGTGTTAGAGGTGTCGGCGCTGGTGTTGGCATCAAAGCATTCTTTGGGCCATCCCAGCGCAAACCCAGAGCGGGACTTTCTCAAGAAGAGGTAACCTATTCTTTTTTTAGAATGTTACTGCAAAATGAAATTCATTAATAAGAAGCTAATGTTTCTTTTATCCATGTATTAGAGAATAAGAGAGTTGAGGATTTAGTTGCTAAGAAGGTCAACGATGTAGTTGCTGAGAAGGTCAAGGAAGAATTGCTGCGGTGGCAGGCATCTCAGGCTTCCAATCAGCCTATGGCGACCCACTCTTCTCCTGATGCACAGACTGCGAGTAATCCTGGAGACCCATCGCCTAGCACGTCTGCTGTAAGTATTGTTTATGACATTATAGCTAGTCTTTTCAAGATGATATGTTTTCAAGATTATATGTATATATGTATAACATTCTTTAAGTAAATTTGCAGGCATTGAAGCCATGCCGCTTAAGAATAGAGGACTATGTTGTTACAGAGGCGCAAGCTTACCCGTCCCTTCCTGGGGAAAGGTTTCACGGGACTCCAATGCCACAGGGCTATGTTCGTGTGGGCCCATTACGTGTGTTACCCGATTGGAGGGAAGTTGCATTGCCATATGCCCACCCAGATATTGATACACTTGGTGAGGCAGAAGGCGGGGTCATATTGTGGCCCAAAGCAGATGTCGTCTACACGACTGAAATTGTAAGATAAATTTACATTGATTTAGACTGTTGATGTGTATATATGATTTCAACTGATCTGAAATTATATATACAGGTTAAAAAGAAGACACCAGGAGCACCTAGGCCTCCACCTCCACTTCCCGCATTACCAACTTGGGTTCCAACTGACCTAACATACCCGTTAGGTCCTGCTTGTAGGGGAATGACATGTTGGCTACGGGCACATAATATACATTGCCCTATAATAGTTTCTTTAGATGTAGATTATGCAGGTCGATCATACGATAGCTCTTTATTTATACAAGATATTATTGAGCTGTTTATGTATGATTGGCTGAATACATCAATGATAGAGACATGGATAAGGTGAGATCTTGTTTATACATCCATATACCTTGTGTAAGATCCGGTGATCTGGTTTCTTATATATTAATGCATACGCCTATATGTTTTGCAGCTACTTAGTCGAAGATCATTGCAAACAATTTGCATTTGATCATGTGGGATTTTTGATTCCATCATTGATTAGTTTGGTAGCTAAAGACCCTGATAATGTTCAACAATACTGTATAGATGCTTTTACAATTTTTGGTCAGCAAAAGAAGACGATAATAATAGCTCCATTCAATGTCAAGTAAGTTTACTTTATTTATAATTTGGACTTAAGAAAATTCCATTTTTATTTTGCATTTTGAGTTATTAATTGTTAACTTCTTACTTCTAGCGGTAGACATTGGGAGTTACTAGTTATTGTCCCCGGGACATTCACTGTTTATTATCTAGATCCTGCGGGGAGTACATTGAACACTAAAATTGGACACGTAATGAGAATGCCATTATTCTGGTGAGAAATATTTCATTTTTATATCCGTTAACATCTTTTATTACATTACTATTTACTTATGCAATTTATTGTGTTATATTAACATGTAGGGGTTTAGATGCATTCAAAAAGGCTGGAGGAACGGTCCCAAGGAAAAAGAACCAGCCAATAAATTGGCAGAACGTACAAGTAAGTTCCCGACTCGAATATATATATTATTGATGTGAATTGTGGTTAGTTGTATTATTTTGTATGTTTCAATTTATAGTGTGCTACACAAGACAATGGCTGGGCATGCGCATACTATGTCATGCGATTTATGCAGATGATTATCAAATATGCCGCATTGGACATCGATACCATACATGAGGTATTATATATAGTCTCATTAGTTAGTATGAAATATATCAATCTTATCTTATATTTATATTATTACTTATATATATACATCATTCTCTTTGCAGGTGTTTAAAACTGACAACACTACAGGTAAACGCTTAAAAAATATACATGCTCCATATACGATGGAAGCATTAAATGAAGTAAGAGATGAATGGGCAAAAGCCATACAAGCAGTGGCAACTGTAAGATATAATTGGGATGTTGATAGCGATAATGAATGATACTATGTAAATGAATATTTCTGAATGTTAATACATGTATTTGAATGTTTCTATATGTGTGAATGTGAGAATTGAATTGATGTCTGAATGTATGTACTTGTGTAGAATTTTGCTTGTGACTTTTGCAGGTTTGCGGCCTGTTTGTAGGCTGATATCAATGGATGTCGTAAACCTGCAGTTCAGAAAACTGAACTGCAGGTTCTCATCCTGCTGACCAGCCACAACAGGCCTGCAAACTGATATAAAAAAAATATATAAATAGGCGTCGGTTATTTATAGAAAACCGTCAGCAAAGACATACAGCGTCGGTTATGTGATAAAACCGCCGCCTAATAGTACAAACAACCCGACCGTGCAGGATAGCACGGCCGTGGTGTAAATGGCGTCGGTTATTCATATAAAACCGACGCCTATAGTACTAACACGGCCGTGCAGGGAAGCACGGCCGTGTCGTCTTGAAGTACAGGCGTCGGTGGTTTAGTATATAACCGACGCCAAAAGTGTTCACGCCACAGAAAATGGCATCATCTAGGGCATTTTATGTGTCGGTTATCTACTAAAACACCGACGCTATATTCTATATAGGAGTCGGTTGTGTAGTAAATAACCGACGCACAAAGTGCCCTAGATGATGCCATTTTTTGTGGTGGGAACACTTTTGGCGGCGGTTATTTACTAAACAACCGACGCCTATAGGACAAATAGGCGTCTGTTAAAAAACCGACGCCGAAGTGTTCGACCTTTAGCGGCGCCCACATAGGCGTCGGTCGGAAACCGATGCCAAATGGGGTTAAACGACCGACGCCAAAGGCTGTTTCTGTAGTAGTGTAGATTGTCTTCTCTAGGGGTTTTAATTGATTCTTTAATGTTTTCCTTCTCTATTATTCCATATGGCTACTGAAATCATTCATGTTTTGTCTCCTAATTCCATAAAAACCACGAGTAGCCCAATTTTGTATTGTAATTGACATCTATGAATTAATGTTTAAGTTTCTCTAATTTCTAGACATGATCTGCGATTACTACATGAATTATCTATACATGATCACCATAGGTGATTATTAGTCTGTTAATTGCTTCGAGAGAGGAATTAAGGGTTGTACTGGCTATAGATTTACATAGTCTAGACAACGCTTCAAGAGAAGGATTATGGCTATGAAGGAAATAGCCTTGTGGTATCATTAAAATCACCTAACTAATAATTAAATCTCTATGAGAGTGGGATTTGTATTAGATGAGGTAGTGAATCACATTACTAGAGTGGGTAATTCTTGCTACAAGTGTCTTGATCCAAGGTTAGGCAAATTGATTATTGATAATTAATGCTTATTGTAGTATAAAACGTAGTGAAACTAAACTTCTAAGGAATCCAGTCCATCTGTGATCACAACTTCAATAGTTTAGTTTTAGTTTCTTACAATTAGTTAATTAATCAACTAATTACCTTTTCACTAGGTCTAGTTGATTCTGGTCATAGTTAGTAGTACTCTTTGGACTCACGTTTCCCTGTGTTTGATATTTGCACTTCTTTCGATATATATTACTTCAATATGTGGACTTACATTAGCACATGTCGTAAACACACATCAACTTTTTGACGTCATTTCTAGGAAAACAGTAGATCCAACACTACTAGTGTTGTGACCGTCCACTCTAGGCAACAATTTTAATTTTCTTTTTTATCAAAATTTTAAGCTAAAAATCCTAATTTTTATTCAATCACTAGTATCTCGTTCTCACATAGATTTTATTATTATCAGGTGCTAGTGAATGGTTCAATCAAGAAACACCAACTACGAAGAGTTATAGCCAAGCAGAGCTCTTGTGTAGGGAAAGAGAGAATATAGATTATGTGGGAAGACTCATTCCAATTCAACTATCACAAGCAGCTCATCCAGAACAATAAAAAATGGGTGATGGTAATGAGGAAGATAAAGAGTAGACTATCTGGGAGAAAATAAAGGAATCTTCTACCACAGATCAATTGGGGCCAATCAGAAGGGAAGCCATCAATGTGTGTAGTTACAAGATAGACCCTTTTCTAGTCGCACTGGCCAATTCACAAGCATCCCAAGGCCACAACATGGAGGAACCATTGATAAACATTAACAACTTTGTTGGAAGATGTGACATGGTCAAGATTGATAGGATTCCAGCTACAATAATATGTTAGAGGCTATTTCCTTCCTCATTGTTAGATAATGTAAAGTCATAGTTTATTAGCCTTCCGACAGAATCAATAGAAACCTAAGATCAGATGATTGATGTCTTCTTTTAGCATTATTTTCCTTCCTAGATAGCAAATGAGCTAGTTGGAAAAATCAATAATTTCAAACAAAAGACATAAGAGTCGTATTCAGAAGCGTCAGAGCAATTCCAGAACATATTGAGGAAGGTATCTCATTATGGGATTGATCTATACGGCCAAGCAAAGAACTTTTGCTACATGTTGCATAAAGGAGAAAGAACTTCATTAGATAGCATAGGGTCAAGATTTTTCTTCAACAAAAGAGTGGCCCGTTGTCATGAAGTATTGAAGAACACAGCTAAAAATCAGTCATGGGGTGACAAAAGAGAAGTCCCAACATCATTTAAAAGCATCAGGAGTCTAAAGACATCACATCATTGACTAAGATGTTAGAAAAAATTGTTGGAAAGTTAAATTCTAAAATTTGAAATTCATTTGAAGGTGAAGAAGAAGAATGCAAGTATATGTGGCAGCATAATTACATGGGAAGCAATGACTACTCATGGAGGAAGGATCCTAAATTTTCTTGGAAGGATCCCTACAACTTTTAGCAGGACCCATCTCAAGAACAACAGGCCAAGGCATAACAAGGTAGTACAAAACAACAGTATCAGCAGGATAGGGCTCCCAACAAGAAAGACCACATAGAAGACATGCTAGGAAAATTGGTTAGTCAAAATGAGGAAATCATTGGACAAACACAAAGAGACTTGTACAATCATCACATTTCTGCAGCATAGAGAACCATATCTCTTAGATACCTGTAGAAGTGTCTTCCTCGAAGAAACAAGGACAATAAGGATTCTAAGGAAATACTGATATACAATCCAACAATAGGCAAGTGAAGGCAATGATTCTCCACAGTGGGAAGAAGTTATTGGATGATCAACATACCATTCCATAATCAAACGACAATGCAGGTGATACAAGACCAATGTTGACTACTAATCCACCTAAGCCTAACACCACATCTCATGAGAAGGAAGTTGAAGAGAAAGGCAATGAGGCAGAAGAGACTAGGAAGGATGTATATGTTCCACCTCATCATTGGAAGTTGGTAACTCCAGTGCATTCCCAAACAGATTGAAAGCAATGAAGGTTGAACGACAATTCCTATAGTTTCTATACATGTTCAAAAAACTTCATGTCAACATCCCTCTTATAGATTCAATAGAGAAGATTCTGTCCTATGGAAAATTTTTGAAGGACGACATCAATAAAAAGTGGAGGATAGAAGATTCATATGAATGGTGTTGAAAGAGGAAGTTAGTGCACTCGTTCAAAGGATATTGCCACAAAACACGCAAGATCTAGGTTGTTTCAATATATTGTGTTACATAGGTAGGACCAAGTCTGGTAAAGCTCTATGAGACTTAGGGGCAAGCATTAATTTGATGCCCTTGACCACATTCAAGTAGTTGTGATTGAAGGAATCCAGGAAGAGCAACATAACCATATAGCTAGTAGACAATTCATTGGTTAGCCCATGTGGTATCTATCAAGATGTTCTAGTTAAGACTTACAAACTTATTTTTCCAGCCAACTTTGTAGTTATGGAGATGCATGATGATCATGTCAATGAACTAGTCTGAGGAAGGCCATTCTAGGCTATAATAGACATGATTCTAGAGATGGGAAAAGGAACACAGACACTGGGAATTCAGGATGACTGTTTTGAAATAAAGATGCTAGACTCTCAACAAATGGATGGTTATAAGGCACAATTTCTCATGTTGTTGTAGTTACATGGAGGGGTGTTTTTATTTCTTGGGAATCCATTTCTATACATGGATCATGTCATGATAACGGTGCAAAAAGGCAATATGGAAGTGGATATCATGGAGAACACCAAGGAGGTGTCATTGACAAAGGCAACACAATACCCTGACGATGAAAAGGCGGAGACATGCCTAATGACAATTCAAGAGGAAGCATCTTTCACTCTCACCCAAGATTACCCACAACTACCATTAGAGGCATGGATCATGAATTTGGTGGATGACTATACATGTTGTCATGTAGGGAAATATGGGCACATTGTAGGTAGTGGAAATACATTTTTTATCTATCCATATTCCCCAGAACAACAAGATCGTGCCAATAACTATACAATAGAAAGGATGGTTTAACGAGTTCATATGTGGTCCTAGAGAAATTCTAGCAACTATAACTCATATAGTAATGATGCACTCCTAGTAGCACTATGACTCATGTACAACCACTCCTGGTCTCCATCACAGACAAATGACTCGAACGACAACATCATCAGCTCCTCCATAGACTGCAGGCTAAATTTGTCCTCCTAGCGATGGGTAAAGGCCACCTCGCCTCTATGGTAGTCCACATGGACCACCTAGAACCCATGTCATTCTACTAGAATTGACAGGATGGAATTGTCCACTTATGTTGGCGTACTAATCACTAACATGCTCTCCCACAATTGTTCTCAGTTGTTCTCTTTCTCGTTGTCCCTCCCTAGTCGGGTAGTACTTATTTGGGCTCTCTGGGTTACCACAACCAAATAGGACAACAACTGTCAGAGCAACTGATTCTCAATTATGTGTGTTGGGAAGCACCCAATACCCCTCTATTTATAGGAGGGGATTTGGGTCTGGGTTCCCAATCTATGTGGGAGTAGAAGTATCCGTTAATTCCATAAATTAATTGCCCTACAATAGGTGAATCAGTTGGGTTCATTGGTGAACCAGTTGACTGGTATAGTGAGCCGATCGGTTCTATCAATGATTCAATTGGTTCACATGTTTTCCAATCACAATTGAATCGACAATTTGTTTCCAATTAATGTCCAACATTAATTCCTTGTGCCAATCAAATTGAACAAGTGAAAGGATATGTTATTCTAATGAATGGAGAAAATCACCAGAAGCATCGGTTGGCATGACCGATCCGATCGGTTCACTAGGTGAACTGGTCGTCTGAGCAACATGAGCCAATTAGTACACCCGGTGAGCTTAACGGTTGGTGTCTTGATTAATGTAGAATTCAGTCAATTCAATTTCCAATCAACCTGACACTCCAACTAGTCAATGCAACACTTGAACTTGATGGTTCTAAGTCCAATAAGTTAATTGGTTGTTTAATTGGATACCTAAACATATTTAGTAATGAACTTAAACATCATTCTTGGATTATCTACTCTTCTAGGTGAGTTCCTATGTGTGTGACCCTATAGGTCCCATATCATTAGGTAGTGAGTGTACATAACTAGTTTGGGTGAATTTGGGTGTTATCACCGACCTAAATCACACGTCAAAAATAGAGAAGATCTAGAGTATTCAGACTCTTAAATCTATAACCTGAGACTCAGGCCCACGCAACTATAATATATGGTCTGCTAAAGTAGATTGGGGTCAAACCTAGGGAACAAGGTTGATAAATGCTAAGAATGTAGAACATTTGACTCAAATACACCAAACAAAGAGGTCGATTATCATGGTGACTTATGGAACTATGTTATTACAAACAAAGCAATAAAACTAAAGGTAAGAAAACAAAACAAGAGAATAAGATCAAAAAGAAACATGCAACCAAAGCATGAATGGGAACTTGGATTGGGTTTCACCTACTAAGATCTCTCACTAACATGCAATACTCATACCCCTTTGTATACCCTTAGAAATATTACAAGAAATTATCATATATGTCTATTCTCTCCTCTCTCAAGCTTCTAATAGATCTTAATTATAATGTTGTATCTCACTCGAGATGGAAAACAAAGAATCGCAAAGAAAACCATATGATCATTAGCTTTAGAATTCCAACATTTTCATGCATTCATGCAACTCCATAACACATATATAGGATTACTACTACTCTTTTGAAGCATTAATAATCATACATCACAAGATGGTAGCTAATCATGCAAGTGAAGCATTTAAGAACAAGATTATGGGGATAATCTTTGCTAATAATTATATATATATATATATATATAAATATATATATATTTAAAATGATGTAAGTATTTAAATTTTGGGAGAGCTTTAGTGGCTACTCCCAAACCAAGTAAAGCGTTTAGCCACTCATTCTCACGAGTAGCATTTTAGATTTACAAATGGATGGAGACATGGAGAATACAGGAAGGAAGACACAGAGAAAGAAGAAAAGGAAAGTCGAAGCAGGGGACCAAGGGATGCACCGATGGCTGCCAAATGATAGCCACAACAGACGAACTGGTTCTGTTGCTCGTGGATGAGGGTGATCTCATCTCCTTCTGCTTCCTCGTTTTGTTGAAAGAAGGACTTCAGAAGCGAGTGAGGGTGAGTAGGCAGATGTCTAGGAGTTGGGTCAATGGACTCTCGTCCTCCGTTCCTATCAATCCATGCATGTAGGGATTAGTCGATGGTGACTCCTTCCTTTTGTGGCTCCACATCCAGTCACTAGCATGAGCACGAAGGCAATGCATACAACCAATTTTATGTAGTTGGTTGTCTCCTATTTATGGGCACCGGCTTGGGGTCCTTTACTTGTGCCCCACACCTCCTAAGTACTTGCCCTCAGGGCACATGCTCAATGATCCTGAGTGCGGTACCTATTGGTGCACCCTTGACTAACTTGGGTTACAACTAGATAATTGGATTTGATTAGATGCAACTCATCCCAAAACAAGGTTCACTCACAATACCAAAATATGCTCCTACATGCACACATGGTCATGTGGTAGTATAGGTGAGAGAAAAGCAAAGGGGCCAACCCATAGGGAAAGAGGGGACAGTAGAGCTAGGTTAGTGTGAGCTATGTTCCTGATGTGGACAATAGTGTTTTTAGGGTTTAAAGGTGATTTTAGTTGGTTACTCTAATGTTGCAAGCAATTAAAGGCAAGAAGGAAAGTAGCTTATCAAAAACCCTAAATAAAATTGAACAAGTTCAGACTAAGAAGCAAGGCAAGACAATTAACTAACCAAGAGAAACAAACTACACTACACTAGCAATTAAGGATCTAGAGAAATTAATGACCTAGATTACAACAAACTAGCAAGATCACAACTATAAAGTGAAAAAGAGCACTAGATACTCAAGCAAAACATAACTAGGAAGAACTAGGCAATTAATTAAGAGGCAATTAAGATCAAACAACCACATAGCATGAACAAGCTAACTTAACAAGATGGGTTTTAGCAATGATATAGTTAGGTGGTCCATTTAGGGAATGACACTAAGATTCCAATTGGGGGAAAGATAGAACAAGCACACTTAATCATTCAATCTAGATTTCTTAAACCAAACAATTAGTCCAATTCTAAGAAATCATCCTACACTATTAGTTAGCCTAAGGTATAGGTGAGATTTCACTAGAATTTGAGTAATCTAGGTTCTAGGATAGGATTTCTTAGTGTAATTGGGAGCCAAAGGTAGAATTAGGGAGTAGATATGAGGGTGTTTCACTCCACATTACTCACCACCTAGCTTTTAGCAAACTCCTAGAAAATTAATACAAACAACCCAATGCTAGCTACTTAAATCACACACCTAGGAGTCGGAGAAGGCTATATGTAATGGGAGATGGGGTGCTAGCTAGGGATCCACTAGTTGGGCCTAGGAGCAAATACCAACACAGCCCTACATAGGCTATCTTCTCCTAGGCTTAGGTGGCTTCAAGCACACAAACACAAGAAATTCATATTTTTAGATACAAACCACAAGTAGAAGCATGGGAAATGAGATATAAGAAGAAAACAATCATCATAGAATGAAATCATTGAGTTTACAAATTATCTTCCCCCAACATGGTATCAAAATTTCATTTTTTTCCAAAACAGCTCACCACAAGGTGCTTAACTACTCATAACTAAATAAAACACTACTACAGAAATAGCATTCAGTGTCGCTTTTCTGGGCGTCGGTTATTAAGGAACACGAACGCCTTATATTAAAGGCGTCGGTTATTTAGAAGAACCGACGTCTATATTCAAAGACCAGCCAAACACGGGTACCGCTTTGTATACAGCGTTGGTTGTTTATACAAAACCGACGCATCATGTCATCCAATTTTCGAGCGAAAAAAATAATGTCACTTTCGGCGTCGAGTCTGTAGTTAAAACACCGACGCTTATGTGCGATGGAAATTTGCGCGAAAAGTGTCCTTTTCCGCGTCGGTCGTCCTTTAATCACCGACGCTGAATGTGGTTCCCGCCAAACATTTTCACGAAAATATCGTCCAAATGGACGCCGGATGTTGCGAACGACCGACGGTAAAGATGTTTAGGCGTCGGTTTTTGTAAACAACCGACGCTATTGTGGAACTTCATAACCTTCGATCGCCCGACTCTTCCCCTTTCTTATGTTTCATTACTACCCTATTTCCCTATTGCGGCGATTTCTCCGGCGCTTCTCTCCGGCGCTTCTCTCCGGTGCCCCATCTCCGGCGTCCCCTCTCCGGCGCCCCTCTCCGACGCGTTTCTTCTCTGGCACCCCTGCTGCCCGCCTTGCTGCTCCAACCGCCTGCGCCGCCGCCACGCCTGACAACCGGCGCCGCCGCAACGCCTGGTGCCCACCTGCCTGCCACGCCTGAGAACCGGCGCCGCCGTACCCCCTTCCCCTTCTCCTCCGCCTGGCCGCTGCCTGCCTGCCGCCGCCTGGCCGCCTGCCTGCCTGCTGCGGCTGACGCTCCTGCTCGTCGGAGTCACTGCCGCTGGTTCTGGAGCTCGTCGGCTGCCACCCACGTACTCAACCAGCTCGACCTCACCCTACTCTTCTTGCCCAGGTACCTGCAGACCTACCCAGGCGCGAAATTGGTTCTTTATGTGCTGACCTAATCTGCTTGCACGAAATTGGCTCCCTACTTTGCTTGCTTAATGTGCCTAATCTGCTTTAAGTGGTCCTAATATCATAACATGATAGTTTTATTATATGATTTGTGGCACTTTAGGGTGTATATACATGCAAATTATATAAGTGATAGATGTTGGATGTTTGTCAAGGTTTCTTGAAGATTGAATAAGTGATAGATGCTGGATGTTTATTTATTTCATCTATCCATGTTGCATATAGTTTATAACATTGCATTGTGAATTATTGCATGTTTGAAACTATGAAATTCTTGATTTATTAGATGATATTCAAGAAAACCCTAGTTTGATGAGCATGTTGTTAATCATGTTAATTATGATTCTTCTATATATTCTGATGTCATTATATAATTATGTGATCCCAACATATTAAATTGAATTAGAATGATTTCATGAATTATAGGGTTTATATAAGAATGACAACACATGTATTTGTTGGCCTAGAAACCCGTCCAAGATTTACTCAGTAGGAGTAAATCTTGGATAGTCCCCAGTTTGGGACTATTCTTGAACACCTAATCTCACTTAGGATGTAAGTGTATAATTTGTATTGGGTTTTCGAGAAAATTTCGGCAGCATTTCCCCGTTTGTTCTCTAAGTACATATGTACTTAGAGAACAACGGGGAAATGCTGCCGAAATTTTCTTGAAAACCAAATACACATTATACACTTACATCCTAAGTGAGATTAGGTGTTCAAGGATGGGATAGGTGGTACACATTTATTATATATAAGATTGACATCAAATGTGTTTGTTGGCCTCGAAACCCGTCCAAGATTGACTAATATATACTTGTTTCCTAATATATACTTGTTTAAAAGGTTAACTGATGTTATACAACTTTTTCTGAAAATATATAACATCGTTATATGTACTTACACTTTGTTAATACTAATATTGTGCAGTCTCTGTCTTCCTATAACAATGACTATGAATTGGGCCTCTATGTCAATGTTAACGTTCCCTATTGAAGAACAATTGGACATCATCCTAGATGATCGTTCCTTAAACCAATTGGTCATACCCAAACATTGGCGTTTTCTAAAAGGAAGACACTACATGCCTGGTAAAGTGACCCTAACTTTTGGAAATTATTCACATGTAATCGAGGTTGAGTATGATTTGGCGGGAAATCTTGTATCAAAATCCGGTTGGCGTGATTGGATTGGAGAGCTGCATGTGGTCCGTTGGAATAGGCTTTTTCTCCGTCCAGTTGGCGATAATTCCATCAAAGTTTGGATAACCAACAACAACTGCGAGACCCCCGATCACCTTCTGCGGTATGAGCGCACGGCGTCACATATCAGCTCAGACAAATCTGAATCTGAGGCCCCTATCAGTTCAGATTCGTCTAAATACAGTGAGGAGCTTCGTGACACAACTTCATCATCAAAAAGAAGTTACTGATGCATGCGGGACCATGTTGGTGTAGTATTTAGTTGTCTATCTATCTAGACTTGTCTGTAGTAATAGTTTTTTTAATTATGTGCATGTTTAGGGGTACACCAACCCCTTTGTTTAGTTATTGTTATAACTAAAGTGTTTGTTCCCATGAATGGAACTGTAAGTTGCTACATGAATGCTTATAACTGAAGTGTGTGTTCCCATGAATGTTCCCATTTACATGATTACACTACTATTTTCTCATATTGTCTTGCCTAAAAAAAAAATTCTTTTATTGTTTAGTCTATTTTAATACGACATACTGGCTTATATCTTTCTTAATGATGAACTGTAATACGACATACTTGCTTATATACTTGTTTCCTAATATATACTTGCTTTCCTAATATATACTTGCTTTCTATGATCATAGAATGGATAGATCATGGATGTCCATTCGTAATCGTTGCACCCCAGAGTTTATATCTGGTCTTGATCAGTTTATTAGATTTGCCGAGGAACATAGGAAAAAACCTACAGATAGGTTTTACTGTCCATGTAGGCATTGCGGTAACAACTTGAAACTCAACACTGGTGAGGAAATCAAAAGTCATGTCATGTGCAACGGGATTATACAAGGCTATACAGAATGGCACTGGCATGGAGAGATTTCAAAATCGAATCCAGTAGATGTCAATAGCAGTGCTTGGGTGGAAGAAGAAATTGCCTCCGATGACGTAAATGTGAACGAACCAGTTCCAGCAGACATTGTTGATGCGATGCTGGATAGTTGTAGGGTAGAGCACACCGATCCACCTCCTATCTTTACAAACATTGTGCATGATGCTGAGATACCGTTATACACAGGCTGTGCTAAGTTTACGAAGCTTAGCGCTGTGCTGAGATTGTATAAGTTGAAAGCTAACAATAGATGGAGCGACAAAAGCTTCACTGAATTGTTGACTTTGTTGAAAGAAATTCTTCCTGAAGGAAACGAGCTGCCAATCTCAACATACTAGGTAAAGAAAATGTTGTGCCCAATGGGAATGGAGGCCAAAAAGATACACGCATGCCCGAATGATTGTGTATTATTTCAAAAGGACTATGTAGATTTGAAAGATTGTCCAAAATGTGGTGCGTCACGATATAAATTGACGACTTCGGGGGAGTCCAAAACTGGTTCTCCTGCCAAGGTGTTGTGGTATCTACCTATAACATCACAGTTTCAACGCTTGTTTGCAAATCCGAAAGATGCGAAGAATTTGAGGTGGCATGCAGATGTTAAGAAAAATAATGATGGGATCCTACGACATGCGTCTGATTCCCCACAGTGGAAGAAGATTGATGTATTGTTCCCTGAATTTGGTGAAGAAGTCAGGAATCTAAGACTTGGGCTTTGTACAGACGGGATGAATCCGTACGGGACATTGAGCAGCCAACATAGCACTTGGCCAGTCATGCTTGTTATATACAATCTTCCTCCCTGGCTGTGTATGAAAAATAAGTACGTTATGTTGTCATTGTTGATATCGGGCCCTAAACAACCCGGAAATGATATCGATGTTTATCTTGAACCTTTGATTGATGACGTAAAGAAACTTTGGGCTGAAGGTGTGATGACCTATGATGCTTCAGCAAGAGAGACATTTCGTTTGCATGCTATGTTGTTTTGCACTATTAATGACTTTCCGGCATATGGGAATTTGTGTGGATATAGTGTCAAAGGAGCTAAAGCGTGTCCTATATGTGAAGAAAACACTGATTCAATAAGACTAAAATATGGCGGCAAGACTGTATATCTTGGTCATCGAAGGTTTCTTTCAAAATTCCATCCGTATCGTAGGAAGCGTAAAGCATTCAATGGATGGAATGATGAACGGAGTGCACCTAAACCTATACCAGGGGATGTTGTTTATGAAAGAGTAAAAGACATTGTCAATGAATTTGGTAAGAAATCACAATGTAGTATGGCCACACGGAGTGACAATTCTTCATTCAAAAAGAAGTCAATATTTTGGGATCTTCCTTATTGGAGTTCTTTGTCAGTCAGGCATTGTATCGATGTAATGCACGTTGAGAAAAATGTCTGTGATAGCATCATTGGTACTCTATTAAATATACCAGGTAAGACTAAAGATGGGATAAAATCCAGACTGGACCTACGTGAAATGGGAATAAGGTCAGAATTAACAGAATTACGTGAAATGGGTAATAAAAGAACATACTTACCTCCCGCTTGTTACACGTTGTCTAGAAAGGAGAAGAAAACTTTTTGTGAATGCTTGGTAAATGTTAAGGTGCCACATGGTTACTCATCCAACATCCGTAGATTGGTATCAATGAAAGATCTGAAGTTGATAGGTCTTAAATCTCATGATTGTCACACTCTAATGCAACAAATATTGCCCGTGGCAATTCGATCTATATTGCCGAAGCATGTAAGGTTTGCAATTACCAGACTTTGTTTCTTTTTCAACAGTCTATGCAGCAAAGTTATTGACCCTGATACTCTCGATAATTTGCAAAGAGAAGTGGTTGTTACCCTATGTCAGCTTGAGATGTATTTCCCTCCTTCGTTCTTTGATATCATGGTACATCTTGTTGTCCACTTGACTAGGGAAGTGAAAATCTTGGGACCGGTTTTCTTGCATTGGATGTATCCCTTTGAACGATACATGAGCATTTTTAAAGGTGATGTTCGAAACCGTTATTGTCCTGAAGGGAGTATTATTGAAGGTTATGTGGCGAGAGAGGTTATGGATTTCTGCAATGACTTTCTCAGTGGTAATGACACTCCTGATAATGACAAGAATATTGAGGAGGGCAAAGGAATTTTGGGATCACGGGTGAAAGTAATCAGCCGTGAGCAGTTGGAACAAGCTCACTTGTATATTTTACATAATATGGACGAAGTGAGTGTTTATATCGAGGAACATACCAATTTCATAAAGAGACGACATCCTCGAGCAAGTTCAATGTGGCTTGCTAGAGAGCATAATAAGACTTTTACTAAGTGGTTTGAAGATAAAGTCTTACATCAACTATCTCAAACACCAAATGATATTACAGAAACTATCAAATGTCTCGCCTTTAAACCAAAACCGAATGTTATGTCTTATGAAGGGTTTGACATTAATGGATTCACATATTACACAAAGCGCCAAGATGATAAGAGTGTCGTCCAAAATAGTGGGGTCACTCTTCAAGCGTCAACTATGTACTTTGCAAGTGCAAAGGATAAGAGTCCACGTGAAGCTAAAATGTCATATTACGGTGTCATTGAAGACATTTGGGAGTTTGACTACATAGATTTCAATATTCCGCTCTTTAAATGTAATTGGGTTGATAACACCAAAGGAGTTATAGTGGATGAATTGGGTTTCACTTTGGTGAACTTTGAAATGATTGGCGAGAAGGCTGAACCATTCATATTGGCATCACAGGCAAAACAAATATTCTATATCGATGATCCTGCAAATGATAAATGGTCGGTTGTTCTTCATGGTAAAAGACAGTTCATTGAAGATCCTATAGATGAAGAAGAGTACTATGATAAGTATGATGACTCCAGTCCATTCTCAGTTGGGTTGCCAACTCCACAAAATATTGAAGCTAATGATGACTTATATGTGCGCGGAGATCACAATGAAGGATTGTTAATTGATAAAAGATCACAATTTTAGTGACATGTATGTTTATACAAATGGTAAATGTTTTCCTTTTTCTAATTTATACAAATGCTAAATGTTTTCCTTTTTCTAGTTGATACAAATGCTAAATGTTTGCCTTTTTTATGACATTTTCAGATGGCTGACCATGATGAGAATGATGTTCATGATGAGCATGAAGTCCATGATGAGCATGTTGTCCATGACGAGCATGGCGAGGATACCAATGTAAGTTCTAAAAACATATCCTGTATTTCTATAAAATTCATTATCTTCTAGTTATGTCATATATCCTATATTTCTATATTGGCCTAATTCAGTGTGTTTATTTTTGTCAAATTTTAGGTTGATGATGCACATGTACCCACTGAAGCACTGGAGCAACTTGATGCGCGGAGAGGACATTCCAACTCGAGATATCGTCTACCGTTTCCTCCTCCTCCGCAGTAATATCCTCATCTCTAAACGTTTCTCGTAGGATTCTGAACCCCTCCCTTCCCTCTACTACATCGAAGGCATGCCGCAGTTGAACCCTTTCGCCGAGCCCTACCCGGCCAAGCAGGCGTCGCCTGAAGCACCACCGTCGTCGTCGTCTCCACCTCCATCGCAACTTGCTGTGCTAGTCCTGACAGTTTATCACCCCACATGCCTTCCTCCTCAGTTCCTGCCGCTAGATGACCACACAATGGATCCAAGAGGATTGCAGGCGTTCGCCAAAGACTATAGGCTGAGTTAACTCAATAGTTAACTCAGCCTATAGTCTTTGGCGAACGCCTGCATATCCTCTTGGATCCATTGTGTGGTTGTCTAGCGGCAGGAACTGGGGAGGAAGGCATGTGGGGTCATAAACTGTAAGATATAATTGGGATGTTGATAGTGATGATGAATGATACTTTGTAAATGAATGTTTCTGAATGTTAAAACATGTATTTGAATGATTATATATGTGTGAACGTGACAATTGAATTGATGTCTGAATGTATCTACTTGTGTGAATATTTTTATGTTAATTTTGCAGGTTTGTGGCCTGTTTGTAGGTTGATATCAATGGATGTCGTAAACCTGCAGTTCAGAAAACTGAACTGCAGGTTCTCATCCTGCTGACCAGCCACAGCAGGCCTGCAAACAGATTTATAAAAAAAAAAATAGATATAGGCGTCGGTTATTTACCGATAACCGTCAGCACAGACTTACAGCGTCGGTTTTTTGTTGAACACCGACGCCAAAAGTGTTCGCGCTACAGGAAATGGGAGTCATCTAGGACACTTTTCTGCGTCGGTTTTTTAGTATATAACCGACGCAGAAAGCGTCCTAGATGACGCCGTTTTCTGTGGCGCGAACCCTTTTGGCGTCGGTGTTTTATAATAAACCGACGCCTTTATATTAAATAGGCGTCGGTTTTTTAACCAACGCTGAAGTGTCCAACCTTTTAGCGGCGCCCACATAGGCGTCGTTCAGAAACCGACGCTAAAGGGGGTTAAACAACCGACACTAAAAGGCACTTCTGTAGTAGTGAAAGAGCATAGAAAAGAGAAGAAAGATGTAGGATATCATGGTATATCATGGATGTTGTCTTCTTCTTCATCTCCTTGTTGTAGAAGCTCTATCCAAGGATGGAAATGGCTTGAATGGAAGTGGTTTGGTGGTGAAAACCCTAGAAAATTATTGTTTTTGGGTGGAAATTAGGTGGAAGTGGGATATGGGAGGTAGGTGAAGGTCTTGAATGCAAGGGAGATAACAATGAGTGATAGGAGTAGCTAAGCAGTGGGTGGGGAAGCTAACATAGTGTAGTGGTTGCCACCCATGTATATATAGGTGGTGGTGGAAGCACTAGGGTAAGTGGGGGTATTGTTGGAAATTCAATACAAAAAAGTTAGGTTTTAGGTGACAGTATGGCCATTCTGGGCAGAACAACCGTGGTGGGTGGAGGTCAGAACACCGTTGGTGGAAAAGAACGGTCATGGTGGCAAATGAAAAATTTCAAGTTGGAGGTGGTGAAATGAAGGTCGGTAGCATGACTGTGCTGGGAAACACGACCATGGTGGGGGCTAGGTAGAACGATCATGCCAGATAGAATGACCATGGTGGGCGAGGTGGATTGGATGTTGTTCTCCAGTACACCCATTCTGGTCTTTAACAACACGTCCGTGCTAGATGGAACAACCATTTTGGTGGCTTCTTGGAACAACCGTGCTGGGTAACATGACCGTTTTGGTGGAGTTTTTGTAGCATGTCAAAAGTGGACATCAACTTGTGATTTTTGCATTGGCGAGCGCGGTTGTTCCTTGGCACCACAACCTTGTTGGGGTCTTTAGTAGCACTTTGAGCTCCATTCTTTGAAATCCATGGATTTCTTTGCTTGGATTGACTCTTGGACACCATGGGAAGGTTGGGGAAGCTTTAGGGTCTTCCCTAGACCCCTCTATTTCATTCATCCATCCAACATGGTCCAAGTACGAGAAAAACATGCGAAGAACATCCATAAATGCATTTGACAGAAAAATACATATCAAGGGAATAAACTTGCAGTCAAACATGTTTATATGTGACTGAGATGCAAAAAGACACAAGATGGAGCCCTAAAATAGGGCTACATCACCACCCCAAACTTAAAACATACTTGTCCTCAAGTATGTTCCAACTTAATCTCTCTCTTCAGTTTCTTTCAATCAAATAAGAAAGTTAAAATGCACTGCAAAAGATGATTATTGACTAAATGGTCTCAAAAGTGACTAAGTGCATGTGTTCCAACTCTCTTCTCTCCACTTTTACAATTCAATCATGAAACAAGCACTAAGAATACAAACTTCAAATATAGAGCATAGAATACACAATCTTTCCATATGTCCTTCATGTAATTTTGGGTAAACTGTTTCATGATGGCATTAATCAACGATGACTAGGATGTTGTTTCACTTTCATTCATTCAATCTTATGCTTCAAACCACACCAAGTGACCCACATAGCTGTAGAAAAGGGTAAAGTGAGCTAGGTTTGATGTTTCCTACCTCAATGGGTATGAAAATGAAACAAAGGATTGCGGTAAGCGGTTGGAGTGCTTTTACACACTCATCTTTTCTTTATTTAGATGCTCTTAAATAGGAGCATCTTTTATTTTCTTTTTGCTTTTTCTTTTTCTTCTTTTCTTTTTGTTTTTCCCTTGGTTTAGATAAGGCATATGATGGAGAGAATGAAGTGGGGAAATGTAGATATGACCACCCCAAACTTTTGTAGGTTCCCAAGGCTAAATGTGTCCACTTAGGCATAATTTCATGAGGTAGAGGGGCATGAAGATGGTGAAAGAAGATTCAGGTCAAAGAGGGGTCACTAGTGTGGTTCTCAACACAAAATCTCCTGCATGAAAACTAATTCAACACTTCATCAATTAATATTGCACCACATGATTGAAGGATCATGAGATTCATATTTTTATCAAGTGATTTTGTAGGACCTAAGTGTTCATAACTTGTTGAATTCACAATTCAACCAAAATAATCATAAACATAAGAGAGGTGACACACATGTAAAAAGTCAACAATCAAGACTATGTAGTAATAAATGCTAAGAATGAGGCATGAATTTGTCAAAGATCAATAACTTTTAGCCCAAAAATTAGAGATTCAATTTGAAACATGCTTTTGGCAAAGAGTTCCAAATTTGGACAAAATTGGCCAAAATGGTACCAATTTGAACTCAATCACATCCAAACCTACTTTAGGTAAAGTAAAACATAAAGTAGAAAATTCTAGCTAAAAACCCGCAAAATTAACAACACTACATGAAAATGCAATGCATGCATGGAGTGGTCAAAAGAGGCAAAAATTTAGAAAATTTACTCAAAAATGCATGAAAAAGAACTACATGTACGCATGAATGCAAATAGAAGGAAATCTACACTAGATAGACTGAAGTCAATCAATCAAAGATTAGGTGAGACATGCATAAAAAAATAAGTTGAGAAAAAAGGGCATACCACCCTACCACCACAAACTTTTGAATCATGTGGTCATCGACATGAAACTAAAGCTTAGGAATGATAGGGTAGATGTCACTGCTTTGGTGGTGGTGGATCCTGTAGTGGTCCAGCTTGTAGAGGTGGGTGTTGGTAGTAGTGGCCCTAGTATTATACCTGTGGAGGCAGGTATTTCTATCCATAAAGGCTCCCCAGAAATCTTCACCCTATTGGGGGTTTCTCTGCACCTGCACATGCTGATACTGGTATATGTGGTTGATCTGATAGTGCATCTACTGCTGATCCAATCACATAGCCTGTTGTGTCTGTTGTATCATCTCCAACTGTGCATGAACGGATGACATGTCGTATGCATTTGTTGGAGGTGGTTGTGCATTAAAGTCCACATATCTCTGTCTCGTGCGGCAGGGCTGCTCAAGAATGCGTTGTTGCTCTGGCACATTCATCTCTCCTCCTTCTTCACGTAAGTCCACTGGTGATGCCTTATATCCTTCTCTGGGATGATCCTCCACATATTTTGATATCAACCCCAAGAAATCATTCAGTGGTTCCACATCCATGAGAAAGGGTATGGTATGATATGGGAGTTCTAAAGTGATGCCAGGGTATCTGGCGTTCAAAATATAAAAGATCTTGTTGTTTTTGAGGGAGATCATTTGGGATCTTGCTAGATAATTTAAATCAAAAAGTTTTGTTCCCTCTACTTTAGTGAGCCCCTCCAAATCGTAGCCTACTACTTTGGCAATTGTGGTAACTATTCCTCCCATGATGAATGGATTTTTGCTATTAGAGGGAATTGTTTTTAGGTGGTCAATCATCATGCTTCATATGTTGATGAGGCCCCTACTTGATATTGTAGCCATCACAAACAAATCCTTCTACAAACAACAACCTTGATTTTCATAGTAGCTAATAATGGTGTTTGCTAGGACTGTATGCAAATAGCTCATGAAAGGATTCTACACCTTGCTGGCCTTATATTTTCCTTCAGAGGAAGGTTCTTGACCCTTAATATATTTCCACATCTTTGAACATTTTTTCTTTTCCATTCTTATCAAGTCTCCCCTCATTAAATTGCTTTCCAATTTCTAGATTGGGGGTGAAGATCCGATTGATTTGGGAGGCTCTCAGCACATGTGTGGAATCAAAAAGTCTGAATCTTATTGCATCTTCTCCTCTATGTTGCACTTTCTCTAGCGAACCAAAGAATTCATGGGTTATCTCGAGGTAGGTTTCTTCAAACTCATGCAAAATCTTATATAATCTAGAAATTTATAATGCTTCTTTGAATGCATAGTTGATCCCTATGACTTACATGGTTGCCATATATGCATACTAGTGGGAATGACCCTCCTCGTTGTGCATCAGGGATGTAAGGGTCTCATAAAGACTCTTCTTGATGTGCCTCTTCCATATCCGGCTCCCTCAGGTTGCTTTCCTACCCACTTCATTCTATCCTCCTCCTACTTGGACAAGAAGTACACAAGTCCACCCTCCATCTCCTCTCTTTCAATATAATCTACCTCCTCCTCCTCCTCCTCATAGGTATGTGACCTCAAACTTGTGTCCAAATTCAAGGGCACCATCTAATGGGTGCATCAACATCTTCTTCTTCAGTCGACAGCCGACATCGATTCAGTTGTTGAGTGGCATGTGGCTGTGTTGATGAAGTAGAAAGACTTGTGACACGACTTTACCATGCGTAAAATACAAGTATACACGTCAATGTAATATAGGCCTTGTGAGGCCCGAGTCGAACACAGGGACACGTAATTTTCGGTAGACTACTAATAACAGTTCGTGATTAGCTAGACCAATTATAAAAGTTGATAGATGTTTTGAAAAGAAAAAAAATTAAAGCAATCGATTAAATGGTTAGTTTAATCAATTAAAATGGAATATCTAGGATTGTAGTTTCAAGCAGGTTCTCGTTCTACTAATTGTTACACAATTATCCCAATTCGTCTCATATAGTGGGTAGTGGTCTGTAGTCAAAATTTCTTGCTTCTACGATGCAATTTACTACCTTAATCTAGGTCGGTTCCACGTCAGTAGTAACATATACCCTAAATTAGGTGCATGAAAAACATATCTCTAGGTTTCCACCATTAACTGTACATCGCCTTTTCCAAAGGCACTACTACAAAAACAACATTCAACGTCGCTTTTAGAGCCGTCCGTTTTTTAGTAATACTGACGTTGTTAACAATAAACGTCAGTTAATAAGGACATCCGACGTCTATATTTGAAGACCATCTAGATACGGGTATTGCTTTTCATTCATTGTCGGTTGAAGAAAAGCAACCGACGCCTAAAGTAGCCTGTGAGATCCAATTTTTTCGAGAAAAAAAATTGTGCCAAAGTATCAGATACAACGTCGGTGTTTTACCTAATAACCGATGCTGAATGAAGAAAAAATTTGTGCCAAAAGATCCAATATGGGTGTCGGTTGTCTTAGCATAACCGACGTAATAAGGGTGCGAGCGTCGTCCCCGCCAAAAAAATTAGGGTAAAGGAATGTCCAATTGGACGTCAGTTTGTTACTATCAACCGACACTTAAGATTTTAGGTGTCAGTTTTGTAGATAACTGAAGCCTTTTACAAACTTAATAGACCAGTGATCACTCGAGTCTTCCCCTTTCTTCTATTTCATCAAGTCGAATTCTAGCTCCTCTCCTGCTGCTCGCCTAAAATCGCCCGACGATGTCCCCACCCGCCCACATTCAACTTGCTGCTCACCGCCGCTGCTGCTGGTTCGTCTCTGCTCACCGCCACCTCCGCCGCCACTCTGCTCTGCTCGCAGTCAACCTCCATTGCCGCCGCCTGCACTGCTGGCCGCAGTCAAGCTCCAACACCGTTCATCACCGCCTCCTGTACTACTAGCCGCAGTCAACCTCCAGCGTCGTTCACTGCCGCTGGCCTCTCTTGTTTGCTGCTCCGACCACCCATCCGCCCGCTTGCCGCCACCGCCGCCCTCTGACCCACTCTTTGCTCCTGGTACCTTCTTCCTCCTCGTCTCCACCATGCATGGTACATCTTCTTGTGAAATCGCAAGTTGGCACGGCCGTGCTGGGCAGCACGGCCGGGTTGGTAGCACGACCGTGCTGCGTAGCACGGCCGTGGTGGCTGATTTTGTGCTATATTGCTCAATTATATGTGTAATGATTATCTTGATGATTTTGTGCTATATTGCTCAATAGGATACCTAAATTTGTGTGTAATGATTATCTTGATGATGTAAACTTAGGATATTTACTATTTATTATTTACTGACAAGCATGATTAAATGATGTAAACTTAGGATATGAATGTTGAAACTAGGATTGTAGGTATAAGAATGACAACACATGTAATTGTTGGCCTAGAAACCCGTCCAAGATTTACTCATTAGGAGTAAATCTTGGATAGTCCCTAGTTTGGGACTATTCTTGAACACCTAATCTCACTTAGGATGTAAGTGTATAATGTGTATTGGGTTTTTGAGAAAATTTCGGTAGCATTTCCCCATTTGTTCTCTAAGTACATATGTACTTAGAGAACAACAGGGAAATGCAGCCCAAATTTTCTTGAAAACCCAATACACATTATACACTTACTAGTGAGATTAGGTGTTCAAGGATGGGATAGGTGGTACACATTTATTATATATAAGAATGACATCACATGTATTAGTTGGCCTAGAAACCCGTCCAAGATTTACTAATTAGGAGTAAATCTTGGATAGTCCCCAGTTTGGGACTGTTCTTGAACACCTAATCTCACTTAGGATGTATGTGTATAATGTCTATTGGATTTTTGAGAAAATTTCGGTAGAATTTCCTAGTTTTTTCTCTAAGTACATATGTACTTAGAGAACAACGGGGAAATGTTGTCGAAATTTTCTTGAAAACCCAATAAACATTATACACTTACTAGTGAGATTAGGTGTTCAAGGATGGGACAGGCGATACACATTTATTATATAGAAAAATGACATCACATGTATTTGTTGGCCTAAAGTTTTAACCATGCAAAAACTCTAATCTGTTAACCCTAAACCCTAATCTTGTTGTAATATATACTTGTTTTCTCTTTGATCATAGAATGGATAGATCATGGATGTCCATTCGCAATCGATGCACCCCAGAGTTTATTTCTGGTCTTGACCAGTTTATTAGATTTGCCGAGGAACATAGGAAACAACCTAGAGATAGGTTCTACTGTCCATGTAGGCATTGCGATAACAACTTAAAAGTCAGCACTGGTGACGAAATCAAAAGTCATGTCATGTGCAACGGGATTATACAAGGCTATACAGAATGCCACTGGCATGGAGAGATTTCATACCCGAAACAAGTGGATGTCGATAGCAGTGCTTGTGTGGAAGAAGAAATTGCCTCTGATGATGTATATGTGAATGAACCAGTTTCAGTAGACATCATTGATGCGATGCTGGATAGTTGTGGGGTAGAGCACACCGATCCACCTCCCATTTTTAGAAACATTGTGCATGATGCTGAGATGTCGTTATACATAGGTTGTACTAAGTTTACGAAGCTTAACGATGTGTTGAGATTGTATAAGATGAAAGCTAACAATAGATGGAGTGACAAAAGCTTCACATCATTGTTGTCTTTGTTGAAAGAAATGCTTCCTGAAGTAAACGAGCTAACAATCTCAACATACAAGGAAAAGAAATTGTTGTGCCCAATGGGAATGGATGCCAAGAAGATACATGCATGCCCGAATGATTGTGTATTATTTCAAAAGGACTATGTGGATTTGAAAGATTGTCCAAAATGTGGTGCGTCACGATATAAATTGACGACTTCGAGGGAGTCCAAAATTGGTTCTCCTGCCAAGGTGATGTGGTATCTACCTATAATATCACTGTTTCAATGCTTGTTTTCCAATCCAATTGATGCGAAGAATATGAGGTGGTATGCAGATGTTAAGAAAAATAATGATGGGATCCTACGACATGTGTCTGATTCCCCATAGTGGAAGAAGATTGATCTATTGTACCCTAAATTTGGTGAAGAAATTAGGAATCTAAGACTTGGGCTTTGTGTTGGCTAAATGGACACCTATAAATCCCTTTGTTTTGATTATGACAAACATTTCATTCTTATTGATCTAACGAGCTACTTGAGTGTGCAGGATTAAGGTGGATGCCAAAGCAACTAGGGAAATCCATATGCTTACATATTTATGTTTTCATGCAATGTAATCGTTTTGTAAAAACTTGTACAAATATATAATGTACAAGTACTTAGATTGCATGTAAATCAAGTGTTAGATCTTCCCTAGCTAAACATCACATTTAGATAAGTCATCCCCTTCAAATAGGATCACATATGCACACTCATACATATAATTAGTGCCTAAATTGAAACATTGAAACAGGATCAATCTCGGTCGACAAACTCCTCGACCGAGACACTCTCGGTCGACAATCTTCTCGACCGAGAAAGATCCAAAGTAGCTGTTAGACACAACAGACAAGTTAGTTGGCAGTTGGAGAAAGACGTTGCAAATCACTTGTTCCAGAGTGCCTGTCGGTCGACAAAAGTTCGACCGAGTAGGTGTCTCAGTCGACCATTCCTCGACCGAGATTGTCTCTGACAGCAACTGCAGAATTAATTAATTAGCCATTGTTAAAGCAACAACTTTGTACCTAACAGCTAGTTAAGCACTTAGAAACCCCTAGAAGTTGTCTAGAACGTCCTTAAGCATCCTTAGGCCATTCCTATAAATAGGACAAGCCATAGGACAGTAAAACACACTTGTTTACACTTGAGAACTCTTTGAGCATACTTTGAGCAATCTGTTTGTGAGAAAATTGAGCATTGTGAACATTGGCTACTTCCTTCCTTAGCTTATAATTCGTGTCCTATAGGCTAGTATCTCCTACCCACTGCAATCACAAGTTCACACACTTGGTTAGGAGATCTATACGCTTGATCTAGGCAAATCAAGCCTTAGGCTACAAAGGATAAGTTGTAATTTCCTTTTTCTTTCTTGTTCTCTATTACCGTTTGTACTCTCCTTGCTACTCCTAGGTTGGAGGCTGCTGATTGGAGAGGGTGGAGTTCTTCTTGGCGAAGAAGGTGACTTTGAGCTACTTCAGAAGGCTGGTGCAACGGGAGGTTACTTCTAGAGAGGAAGGCTACTTCAAGGGGGAGCTTGGAGTTACTTCAAGAAGGCTACCTCAAAGTTGGTGCACCTACTTCAAGTGAAGGCTGCTCAAAGGGTGTAAAGGAAAGTATTGTATTTTGTATAAATCCTTGAGAAGGTAATAAAATAAATACTTTCAAAATCCCGGTTGGGTAAGAAACTGGGTAGTGGACTGACAACTTTAGTATTTGCTAAAGTTGGAACCACTCTAAACACCTGTCTCCTTCTTCTAATTTTTAATTGTGGTTGTTTGAGTTCAATAAATTGTTAAAATTATTTAAAAACTCTATTCACCCCCCCTCTAGTGTTTTTCAATTGGTATCAGAGCATGCTTCAAGGAACCCTAATCAGGTCTTGAAGAATGGAGGGTAATGGTGATTACAATCACAACAAAAGGTGCTGCTTGGACAAAACTACAACATGTTGCAATTGGTGCTTAGGAACAAGCCACACAACAACTAGATGCGCATGGAGATCAAAGAAGGAAGATGAGAACAAAGTTTGTCTCATTGCTACAACTAGCGAGGAAGAAGAAGAAGAGGTAAGTCTTTTTGATTTATCTAAAGAAGAACTAGTTGCTAGCCTTGAAGAAACAGATATTAAGTATGTTTAATGCAAGAAGAAATTAAAGAAATCAAATAAAGAAAATGATGAATTACATGCTAAGCTTCTTGCTATTACATCTGAAAACGAAGATCTTAAAAAGATAATTGAAGATCATGATATTGAGATAAAATCTATAGAGGCAAATTGTAATCTACTTTCTTTAGAGAAGAATAATTTGCAAAGTCAAGTGAATGATCTTCAAAAACAACCCATTTTATGCAACCATCTAGATTATGATTCTATTGTCAAAGAAAGAAATTCATTGTCATCTAATCTAGATCAAGCAAAACTAGATATCAAGAAGAGAACGGAAGAGATTGCCAAGTTACAACAAAAAGTTAGTAATTTAAATAATAATGGCATTCTTGATCAAATATTAGATAATTCCTATCATCAATGTGGGAGAAGAGGACTAAGTTACAAGCCTAAAGGGAAATCCTATCAACAACCTAGTTGGAGAAAGTCACAAACCCATCAATATATATATGTACCTAAAGGAACATCTTCACCCAAGGACAAACAGAACACAACCATAGAAAAAGATATGAGGTTGACTCGATATGCAGTCATTATTGTTTGCGCCTTGGTCACTATTCTTTTTCATGCCCTTACAAGAGAAATGATGTCGAGTTAGTTTGGGTTCCAAAACCTCCAAACTAAATGAACAGAATCAAGTTGAGATATGACCAAGGACCTTAGTTGCATATTTCTACGTCTATCTCAACTCAACATAATGGGATAACCAATAAATTTAAGTATCTAAATATTTAACTTGCATAGTTATGTTTTATTTGGAAGCAATTAACAGTTTCAGAAATATTGTCGGTCGAGAGACTGTCGACCGAGACACTGTCGGTCGAGAAATAGTCGACCGAGCATGTCACTGATTTCCAGTCTGTTGCAAAAAAATTGCTAAATTTCTTTGAAATTGATGAAATTGCTATCTATTCATGATTAATGATTGGATATTTATTTTGGAAATCATCCATACAAATTTAAATTAATATTAGTTTATTCCCTAAATGATTTAAGTTTAAATCAAATTATGCTTAGAAAATTTCTATCATTATTCACATGATTTCCTTATTTTCTGGTCTATCCATATAGAAATCATGTGATTAAAATCATGCGATTATTTACTGTTATTATTACATCATGGATATGCTTTCACCATTTGGTACTAAGATTAGCTTGATAGATAATTGTCTACATGGATCCATGATAGGCAAGCAAATGCTTTATTGGTAATATGTTATGCTTGCAACACATAAGATAAAATCTCTCAAAAAGACTTGAGATATTTAGTGTTTTTCAATTGAGATATTTAGTGTTTTTCAATTGATATTTAGTGTGCCTTCAGTAAAGAATTTTATGAGGATACTAAACGACGTGAAATTTGATATTCATATTACTACAGCAAAGCCTATATTTTAAGAAAAGGACAAATGTTTTCATATTAAGTATTATGCTTCAACTTAATACTTAATCAAATCTTATGCAGATATTATACTTCATAATGTTCAAATTAAAAAATCTGCAAATCTTCCTCTTGGTTAAAATGAAATTTGACCAAGGGGCGCTATGGTCGTAGTCAAAATCGACCTAAAATAAGTTTTGACACAATAATTAATTGAATATCATTTTATTAAAAGCAAAATCAATTTATGATCACAAAATTGTCCCAATATTGTCAATAATAAAACAAAATATTACTCCCTTAGAAAATATATATATGCTCTACAAATTCAGTCTATCATTTGCATTAAAAATCAGCTTAAAACATTCGTACCCAGTACGTCTGTCGGTCGACAAATCTTCGACCGAAAACCTCTCGGTCTGCCCCATCTCTCGACCGACAGAATCTCGACAGACCTAGCATCGGACACACTTCCGGTCGACAATTGTTCGACCGAGACAGTGTCGGTCGACAATTGCTCGACTGAGAAAGAGCCGTTGGGATATGACCGTTGCAATCCGACCGTTACCGTTAACGGTCGACCGTTGCAAGTCGACCGTTGGACGGCCGAAGTGGCGCGTCTGGAATATGACCGTTGCGGACGCTCGGTCGACAAATTGTCGACCGACCCGGTCACTGGATTGCTATAAAAGGAGCAAAAACGGGTCATTTCTTCACACCTTCTTATTCTTGTTTCCTTAGGCTCTCTCTAGTGAATTCTTGTGCAAATCTTTAGCATCCTCATCCCCAAGACTTCCTTGCTTCTTCTCCACCTTCAAGCAACACAATGGCATCATCCTCTGCTCGTGGAAAGAAGAAGGTCGCTGGAAGGAAACAAAGGGAGGCTACTCCACCATTGACGATCATCAACAACATTGCCTTCGTCGACGGAGATGCTGGTGATCGTTATCTACGGCTCTCCTCCAAAGCTCCTCTCCCACGATGACCAGTTGAAGTTATGGACTTCCTCAACATCGTCGACTTGGAGGACCTTTTCGAGGTGCAAAAGTTAAAAGAATTCATCAACCCTTCTTTTCCTTCCTATTCCATCAAGGTAGTGAATGAATTCTATGCTAACCTCATCTCCCACTCTGAAAATGAAACCATCTTCTTCTATACTATGGTCAACGGGCATAGCTTCCGATTTACTGAAGGGGATATTCTTGACATGCTAGATATTGACATAGATGAATATCAAGACACCCTTGACCTTACTTCTAGAAACCCACTTAATCAATTTTCCCAAGATGACCATACCGTTAGTCTTAGTGACATCAAAAGGACCATTTTTCAATCCAATACAACCTGTCACGAAGATAGAGGCACATACTATGCTATAAATCTCAAACCAGCTGCGAGGATTGTAAACCTTATTGTTTCAACAAACATACATCCTAGAGCCAATAAGTCTGAAGTTCCTATTTTTCATATGTGTCTAATATATGCCATTATCCAACGTATTCCCACAAATTTTATCCGCATCATTCTTAAAAACATGCTTGAGTTTTCTGGCAATCCTCCATATGCTGATTTTGTATGCCAAATTACTCAACATTTCCTTAAGACTCAACTCCCATATGTCTTCAATGGGGATTTACATGGGATATACATGGGAGCGTAGACCACAAAAAATAAGTAAGAATACTGTAGAAAAAATGGGGATTTATTTCGGTCATAAGAGGGCTAGGGTAGAAGGACAAACATCTACACAAGATATACCACCTCCACCTCCTCCTACCAGCCTACCCTATGACCCCATCCAAAACACTCTAACCTATGTTGCTGGGTCACAATATCATCTTAGTAAACAACTAGATTATAACCATCATGCCATGACTTATCTAAACCAAAGAATGCAAACTCTTTCTCCAAACCAACCAGATGAATATCCTTATTCTTTAAATCCTGGCATGCTCAATCCATATAACCCATCTTACAACTACTATCAACCTCCACCTCCACCATCTACAGATCTCACGCATACTCAGTTTTCATCAATGCAACTACAAGATATTGCTGCTCATTTCCGATTTGATCGTGTTCCAACCTTCTTGGAGGCATATGCCTTAACCAAGACAGGTGCTCTGGAGTGGCAAACTTTGGTCCAGTATTATGGAGCTGAGCCTTTTCTTGGGAAAGACCCTGATATTGATGTAATTCTTAAGTCTTTCCAGTAAGATTTGGAGTTGTATTAGTTGTAATGGAATCATTGCAAAATTGTAATAAATGGGTTATCGTTACATGTTTTGGCTATCTTTTCATGCTTGTAATGACATTGGTTATCTTTATAATGGATATCTTTTTTGGCATCATTCGAATTTGGATTATAAGACTATTGTAGAGCATACAAAATAAGGGGAGTAATAAATACACGTAAATCAAAAAGGATGAACATCTTTGCAAAATACCTAAAAGTTAAAGTTATGGCTAAAATGACATTTATTGCAAAACACTTATATCTTGGGGGAGCATAGTATAAGATAAAGGGGGAGCTCATAGAAACAAGTTTGATTATTTGATTAAGAAGCTTACAAAAACATTGTAAAACATCATTTGGAGCTTGTTACGACCTTAGTATTTTTACTCTTGGTTATGAAGAAATCTTTGAATTTCATAAAAGTGATATATCTTGTTCTTAAAGGGACTCTCTAAACAAATCAGGGCTTAACATCCCATGCATTTAGTTAAGAGACATTTTTATGCACTCTAAAACTAAAGGATTCTCATTTCATTTTTAAGGCTTAACATTCCTTGTAAAATGGGTGAGAAATCAATACACATAGGCCATAAACTTAAAAGAAACTCATATCATTTCAAGGCTTAACATCCTTTGCAAATGATTGAGAAACAAATTGTGGCTAATTTTGACAATAAAAATCCCTTGATTTTAATTGGATATCTCTTTAAGGGGGAGCAAAGCTTAAAAAGGAAGACACCAAGCTATACTACATGATATCTTTTTGAAATGACAAAGGGGGAGAAATAATATAAAATCACAAACATAAAATTAAAATAAGTTTCATAAATCTTGGCCAGCAGTCACTTGCAAAACCAAAGATGGCTACAAAGGTAAATTTCAGGTATGAAACTCACATGTTTTATATTTCCTTATTTTATATTTAGGAAATGTTTGTCATCTTCAAAAAGGGGGAGATTGTTGGCTAAATGGACACCTATAAATCCCTTTGTTTTGATTATGACAAACATTTCATTCTTATTGATCTAACGAGCTACTTGAGTGTGCAGGATTAAGGTGGATGCCAAAGCAACTAGGGAAATCCATATGCTTACATATTTATTTTTTCATGCAATGTAATCGCTTTGTAAAAACTTGTACAAATATATAATGTACAAGTACTTCGATTGCATGTAAATCAAGCGTTAGATCTTCCCTAGCTAAACATCACATTTAGATAAGTCATCCCCTTCAAATAGGATCACATATGCACACTCATACATATAATTAGTGCCTAAATTGAAACATTGAAACAGGATCAATCTCGGTCGACAAACTCCTCAACCGAGACACTCTCGGTCGACAATCTTCTCGACCGAGAAAGATCCAAAGTAGCCGTTAGACACAACAGACAAGTTAGTTGGCAGTTGGAGAAAGACGTTGCAAATCATTTGTTCCAGAGTGCCTGTCGGTCGACAAAAGTTCGACCGAGTAGGTGTCTCGGTCGACCATTCCTCAACCGAGATTGTCTCTGACAGCAACTGCAGAATTAATTAATTAGCCATTGTTAAAGCAACCACTTTGTACCTAACGGCTAGTTAAGCACTTAGAAACCCCTAGAAGTTGTCTAGAACGTCCTTAAGCATCCTTAGGCCATTCCTATAAATAGGACAAGCCATAGGACAGTAAAACACACTTGTTTACACTTGAGAACTCTTTGAGCATACTTTGAGCAATCTGTTTGTGAGCAAATTGAGCATTGTGAACATTGGCTACTTCCTTCCTTAGCTCATAATTCGTGTCCTATAGGCTAGTATCTCCTACCCACTGCAATCACAAGTTCACACACTTGGTTAGGAGATCTATACGCTTGATCTAGGCAAATCAAGCCTTGGGCTACAAAGGATAAGTTGTAATTTCCTTTTTCTTTCTTGTTCTCTATTACCGTTTGTACTCTCCTTGCTACTCCTAGGTTGGAGGCTGCTGATTGGAGAGGGTGGAGTTCTTCTTGGCGAAGAAGGTGACTTTGAGCTACTTCAGAAGGCTGGTGCAACGGGAAGTTACTTCTAGAGAGGAAGGCTACTTCAAGGGGGAGCTTGGAGTTACTTCAAGAAGGCTACCTCAAAGTTGGTGCACCTACTTCAAGTGAAGGCTGCTCAAAGGGTGTAAAGGAAAGTATTGTATTTTGTATAAATCCTTGAGAAGGTAATAAAATAAATACTTTCAAAATCCCTGTTGGGTAAGCAACCGGGTAGTGGACTGACAACTTTAGTATTTGCTAAAGTTGGAACCACTCTAAACACCTGTCTCCTTCTTCTAATTTTTAATTGTGGTTGTTTGAGTTCAATAAATTGTTAAAATTATATAAAAACTCTATTCACCCCCCCTCTAGTGTTTTTCACTTTGTACACATGGGATGAATCCGTACGGGACATTGAGAAGCCAACATAGCACTTGGCCAGTCATGCTTGTTATATACAATCTTCCTCCCTGGCTATGTATGAAAAATAAGTATGTAATGTTTTCGTTGTTGATATCGGGCCCTAAACAACCTGTAATGTTGTCGATGTTTATCTTGAACCTCTGATTGATGACTTAAAGAAACTCTGGGGTGAAGGTGTGATGACCTATGATGCTTCACGAAGAGAGACATTTCATTTGCATGCTATGTTGTTTTGCACTATTAATGACTTTCCAGCATATGGGAATTTGTCTGGATATAGTGTCAAAGGAGCTAAAGCGTGTCCTATATGTGAAGAGAACACTGATTCAACAAGACTAAAACATGGCGGTAAGACTGTATATCTTTGTCATCAAAGGTTTCTTACAAAATTCCATCTGTATCGTAGGAAACACAAAGCATTCAATGGATTGAATGAGGAACGGAGTGCACCTAAACCTATACCAGAGGAGGTTGTATATGAAAGAGTAAAAGACTTTGTTAATGAATTTGGTAAGAGATCACAATGTACTATGGACACACGGAGTGACAAATCTATATTCAACAAGAAGTCAATATTTTGGGATCTTCCTTATTGGAGTTCTTTGATAGTCAGGCATTGTATCGATGTCATGCACGTTGAGAAAAATGTATGTGATAGTGTCATTGGTACTTTTTTGAATATACTAGGTAAGACTAAAAATGGGATAAAATCCAGACTGGACCAACATGAAATGGGAATAAGGTCAGAATTAACCGAATTACGTGAAATGGGAAATCAGAGAACATACTTACCTCCCGCTTGTTACACATTGTCTAGAAAGGAGAAGAAAGCTTTTTGTGAATGTTTGGTAAATGTTAAGGTGCCATAGGGTTACTCATCCAACATCCATAGATTGGTATCAATGAAATATCTGAAGTTTATAGGTCTTAAATCTCATTATTGTCACACTCTAATGCAACAAATATTTCCTGTGGCAATTCGATCTATATTGCCAAAACATGTAAGGTTTGCAATCACCAGACTTTGTTTCATTTTCAACAGTATGTGCAGCAAAGTTATTGACCCTGATACTCTCGATAAGTTGCAAAGAGAAGTGGTTGTTACCCTATGTCAGCTTGAGATGTATTTTCCTCCATTGTTCTTTGATATCATGGTACATCTTGTTGTCCACTTGACTAGGGAAGTGAAAATGTTGGGACCAGTTTTCTTGCATTGGATGTATCCCTTTGAACGATACATGAGCATTTTTAAAAGTGATGTTCAAAACCATTATGAGCCTGAAGGGAGTATTATTGAGGGTTATGTGATTAGAGAGGTTATGGATTTTTGTAATGACTTTCTCAATGGTAATGACACTCCTGGTAATGACAAGAATATTGAGGAGCAATTTGGCAAAGGAATTTTTTTGATCACGGGTGAAAGTAATCAGCCGTGAGCAGTTGGAACAAGGTCACTTGTATATTTTACACAACATGGATGAAGTGAGTGTTTATATCGAGGAACATACCAATTTCATCAATAGACAATATCCTCGAGCCAATACAATGTGGCTTGCTAGAGGGCATAACAAGACATTTATTAAGTGGTGTGAAGATAAAGTCTTACATCAACTATCTCAAATACCAGATGATATTATAGAAACTATCAAATGCCTCTCCTTTAAACCAAAATTGAATGTTATGTATTATGAAGGGTATGACATTAATGGATTCACATATTAAACAAAGCACCAAGATGATAAGAGTGTCATCCAAAACAGTGGGGTCACCCTTCAAGAATCGACTATGTTTTTTGCAAGTGCAAAGGATAAGAGTTCACGTGAAGCTAAAATGTCATATTATGGTGTCATTGAAGACATATGGGAGTTTGACTACATAGATTTTAGAATTCTGCTCTTCAAATGTAATTGGGTTGATAACACAAAAGGATTTATAGTGGATGAATTGGGTTTCACTTTAGTGAACTTTGAAAATATTGGCGAGAAGGGTGAACCATTCATATTGGCATCATAGGCGAAACAAGTATATTATATCGATGATCCTGCAAATGATAAATGGTCGGTTGTTCTTCATGGTAAAAGACAGTTCATTGAAGATCCTATAGATGAAGAAGAGTACTATGATAAGTATGATGACTCCAATCCATTCTCAGTTGGGTTGCCAACACCAACAAATATTGAAGCTAATGATGATTTGTATGTGCGCGGAGATCACAATGAAGGATTGTTAATTGATAAAAACTCACAATATTAGAGGCATGTTTATATTTTTTTATATGTTTTATTTTTATGAATGTGAATTTTACAATGTGAATTACTTTACAATGTGAATGTGAACTTTACAATGTGAATTTTACAATGTGAATTACTTTACAATGTGAACATTACAAAGTGACTTACTTTATAATGTGAATGTGAACTTTACAATGTGAGCTTTACAATGTGAATTACTTTACAATGTGAACTTTACAATGTGAATGTGGACTTTCATATGGCTCAGCATTCTCCTGATGACCGTGTTGATGATTATCGTGAGGGTGAGGACATCAATGCACCACCTCACAATGTAATTTTTAAAAATATATCATATATTTATATCTACATGTCCATTTATAGTTATATGTTGTAAGTGTGTTTATTTTGTCAAATTTTAGGTTGATGATGCACATATACCCTCTAAAGCACTTGAGACACTTGATGAGCAACACGAAAAAGTTGACAAAAGAAGGGGCATCACTATGATGAAGAAGTTAATAGCGCAAAGGGGCAATGGACCCAAACTTGTTGTGGATTTTGATAATGCAGGAAATGCAATTGGAGTGAATCGCAATTCGTTTGTTTCATATCTTGGGTATATTACTCCTAGCCATTGCAGTTGTAAGATAGATTCTTGGCATAAAGTTCCTAAGGGTAAGAAAGACATAATATGGAAGGATTTATGCGTGAGTTATTATTAATTTGCAATTCTATTTTGTAGATTAGTAATTTTTTGGATACTAGTTAATAGCAATTCTATTTTGCAGAGTATATTTGAATTGGATGAAAAGCTGCATCGTAAATATGTGATGCAACACTTTGGGAGAGTCCTAAGGAACTATAGGACAAATCTCACCCGAGAATACATAAAAGAAGGTGACAAGAGGAAGAAGACAACCACTGAATAGTGGAACTTCCTGGACAAAGGAGAATGGGATGTGTTTGTTGCTTCAAGAAAAACTGATGAATTCAAGGTATTAGGCGTCACTCCCAATTTAATTAATATATGTTGTATTCACCTATTCAAGATTAACATTTAGTGTTACTAACCAAATCATTAATGTTCATACTAACTAGGCCCTCAGTGAGGCACAAAGAGCAAGGCATGCACTGAATGTGCATGACCACACAATGGGTCCAAAGGGGTATGCAGAAATTCACAAAAGACTACAGGATGAGTCTACTGCTCAGTCTGCTGCTACTTAGGAGTCCTCTACTATAGGTAGCACACCTCTACCTCACCATGATGTCTGGATAGCTGGGAGACAAAATAAGAAGGGAGAAATAAGGAAGCCCGCAACTGCTGAGGCGGTTGCAAAAATGGTAAAATACAACTCTTTGAGAAATCGTTCAAATATTGATTATTTCTGGTGTTTACTTAATTACACATTTTTGTTTTGGCGATTAGCGGGAGCTGCACGAGATGAGGAAACAAGGCAAGTTCATCCCTGAGGGCATAAGGGATGAATTGACAGTTGCTCTGGGTAATCCAGAGCATCCTGGACGTGTTAGGTCTGCAAGCACTGGTGTGGGCATCAAAGTGTTCTTTGGGCCATCCCAGCGCAATAATGTCCTAAAAGTGGGACTTTCACAAGAAGAGGTAACCTATTCTTTCTTTATAATGTTAATGTAAAAGATAATTCAATAATCAGAAGCTAACATTTCTTTTATCCATGTATAGGTAGATAAGTTAGTTGATAGGAAACTCGAAGTAGCAATGAGAAAGTGGCATGCATCTCGGACTACCACTCAGCAGACAATACCTATGGTGTCCCGCTCTACTCCTACTACAAAGGTTGGGAGTAATCATGTAGACCCACCACCTAGCACATCCACTATAAGTATTTTTATGACATAGTAACTAGTCTTTTCAATATGATATATTTTCAAGATGATATGTATACATGTATATAACATTCTTTACAAAAAAAATTGTAGGGGTTGAAGCCATGCCGTCTAAAAAGTAAAGAATTTGTCATTGCAGAGGCATCTGATTACCCATCTCTGCTAGGAGAAATGTTTCATGGGTCTCCATTACCAGCTAGTTGGGTTCGTGTGATCCCGACACATATATTCCCCAATTGGATGGATCTTCTATTGCCATATGCCCACCCAAATTGTGAAACACTTGGTGAAGCAGAAGGCGGAGTGATATTGTGGCCAAAAGTAGATGTCCTCTATACTGAAACTGTATGGTAAATTTACATTACGTTAAATTGTTAGTGTGTGTATATGATGTCAATTGATCTGAAATTATATATATATACATGTTAAAAAGAAGACACCCAGAGCATCTAGGCCTCCACCTCCACCTCCTACATTACCAAGTTGGGTTCCACAGGACCTACCTGTCCCGTTACGTCCTAATTGTAGGGGTATGGCAATATCGTTAGGCGAACATGATATAAATTTCCCTATAACTGTTTCTATAGATGCGGATGCTGCAGGTCAATCATACGAAAGCAAACTATTTATACAAGATATTTTGGAGTTGTTTCGATATGATTGGCTGAATACATCTATGATAGAGCTATGGATAAGGTGAGATATTCTTTATACATCCATATACCTAGTGTAGGATATGGTGATCTGGTTTCTTATTTATTAATGCATACGTAATACATGTTTTACAGCTACTTAGACAAGATATGTGCAGATTTTTCATTCGAACATGTAGGATTTTTGATTCCATATTTGATTAGTCTAGTAGATAAAGACCCTCTGTCAGTTCAACAATACTGTTGTGATGCTTTTACAAATTTTGCTCAAAATAAGAAGACGTTGATAATAGCTCCATACAATGTCGAGTAAGTACTACTTTGCTTATAATTTGGACTTAAGAAAATTACATTTTTATTGTGGATTTTGAGTTATTAATTTTTAACTTTTTTACCTCTAGTGGTATGCATTGAGAGTTACTAGTTATTGTCTCTGAGACGTTCACTATCTATTATCTAGATCCTAAGGGGACTAATTGAATTCAAAATATGGACACAAAATGAAAATGACATTATTCCAGTGAGAAATATTTCATTTTCATATCTGTTAACATATGTTATTATATTACTATTTAATTATGCAATGTACTATGTTACATTAACATGTAGGGGTTTAGCAGAGTTCAAAAAGGTTGGAGGAAAGGTCCCTAGGAAAAAGAACCAACCAATAATTTGGAAGAACGTGGAAGTAAGTTCCCGACTGCAATGTATATATTATTTATGTGAATAATGCTTAATTAGTTGTATTTTTTAATATTTTGTATGTTTCAATATATAGTGTGCTACACAAGACAATGGATGGGCATGTGCATACTATGTGATGCGATTTATGCACATGATTATCAAATATGCCGCAGTGGACATCGATACCATTCCTGAGGTATTATATATAGTCTCATTAGATAATATGAAATATATCAATCTTATTTATATATTATTAATTATATATATACATCATTCTTTTTGCATGCGTTTAAAACTAACCACACTATAGGAAAGGCCTTACCAGATGTACATGCTCCCTATACGATAGAAGAATTAAATGATGTAAGATAAGAATGGGCAACAACCATACAAGTAGTGGGGGTTTTAACATATAATTGGGATGTTGATAGTGAATAATGACTAAAGAATGATATTTTGTAAATGAATTTTTGAATTATAATATGTGTGAATGTTTCTACATGTCTGAATGTTTCTACATCTGTCTGAATGTTTATACATGTGTGAATGTGAAAATGAATGAAATTGCTGGTTTCTATATGAATGTTTCTACATGTGTGAATGTGAAAATGAATGGAACTGTAGATTGCTACATGAATATTTCTACATGTGTGAAAATCAAATGGAACTGTAGGTTTCTAAATGTGTTAACATTTATGTTGTTAATTTTGTAGATTTGTGGCCTGTTATTGGTTGATATCAATGGATGTCATAAACATGCAGTTCATAACTGAACTGTAGGTTTCTCGTCCTGCGACCAGCCACAGCAGGCCTTCAGACTGATTAAAAAAACATGAAATAGGTGTCAGTTATTTGTTTAAAACCAACGACAAATGATTACAACGTTAGATAAACAATTATAACTGACGCCTAATGCATGTGATGTGGCGTCAGTTATCAATAATGAACCGACACTTATGGTTATGGCGTCAGTTTTCCTACTAGTAACCGACGTCGATTTCCCTAATGAGGCCAGGCACCATAGCCGTGCTGGCCAGCACGGTCAGGGCAGCGGGCCAGACACCACGACCGTGCTGGCCACCTCGGTCGTGGTAGTGGACCAGACACCACGACCATGTTGGCTAGCACGACTGTGGCAGTGGGCCAGACAACACGGCTGTGCTGGACAGCACGACCGTGGCAGCGAGTGAGATGGCGTCGGTTATCACAAATAAAATGACGTTGATAATGCCCAAGATGGCGCCCTTTCTGTGGTGCGAAGGTTTATGGTGTTGATTTCATAGACAATAACTGATATCTATACCCCCTGTTGGCACATTTTCGGTGGTGCGTGAAGGGTTGTGGCGTCAGTTCAAACTGACGCCTAACGGTTGTCCTTTTAGCGGCGCCCACATAGGTGTCGCATTAAAACCGACACTAAAGGCCTTAAATAACCGACACTAAAGGTAGGTTATGTACTAGTGAGCATTTATAAGTTAATGTGATTATTACGTCTTTTCAACTGTTAATTCTTCATCAAAAGCAATTAAAGGCATTAAATTACCATTATGGTGATCAAGCACAATGATACAATTGTGAAAACAATATCATACCACAGATTTGAGAGACAAATTATGGTTAACTATGTAAAAAGTGTCATACAACGATTATCCAGGCTACTCCCGATCCTAAAGACAAAGGGGATTAGCCCTGCATGTTCATCTCAATGAAAAACACTGTGAAAGAAGGAGCAAACATAGGGGAAATGTTGATGGAGATGATGTAACCCATGATCGGAGGAGATCCAGATGCTCCTCGGTGTGAAACACACATTCTTCAACCTTCCGATAGGAGAATTGTTTGTCTACGACTCTCGAATCGTTTGGGGCATAGCTCTCGGATATAGAGAAACATTTCATACAAGGTGATGTTGGATTGTATCTGAAAGACACAACATATATTTGGGGTGTAGGGATACAACCTGGTAATGTAGGGTTGTAACTAGGTGATTGCTAGGAGAAGTGGGAATATAAGTAGGAGATGTTGGGTTGTAGAGAAAGAAGAGGTTGGATTGTAAGAAGGTAATGTCGGACTATAAGAAGGTGAAGTTAGACTATAAGAGGGTGATGTTGAATTGTATGAAGGCGAAGTAGGACTATAGGTAGTAGAAGTCAGACTAGAAACATGAAAATTTAGACTGTATAGTGATGAAGTCAG
This sequence comes from Alisma plantago-aquatica, assembly GCA_963693085.1. Taxonomy (NCBI): domain Eukaryota; kingdom Viridiplantae; phylum Streptophyta; class Magnoliopsida; order Alismatales; family Alismataceae; genus Alisma; species Alisma plantago-aquatica. The sequence goes on from OY856412.1 coordinate 1,150,959,712, forward strand.
GTTGCAGCTGGGGAGAGGTAGGACTATAGCTCTCTGAAGTAGGAGTATAGCTTGGTGAAGTTGGACTATAATTAGGAGAAATTGGACTATAGCTTTGAGATGTGGGAGAATATGAAGGAATAGTAGGGGAATAAGCATGATTGATTGGAATGTATCTTGGAGACCTAGGACTATATGTTGGATAAGTAGGGCTATAATCAGGTGATGTAGGGCTATAACCAAGAGAAGTTGGGCTATACCCAGGTGATGTGGGACTCTATCTAGGAGATGAGGGACTATATATCGATGCAAATGAATTCTATCTTAGAGAGGAAATGGTTGAAAAGGTCATCACATCAATATATGGAGAAAATTGAGCATTAGTGATTGGTTAGGAGCAAATATTTTGGTTGAGCACTAGTGACATCATTCCTTCATGATAGGTGTTCTAATGGGAGGTGGAGAAGGAGTCATGCCAAAGTTCAATCCCTTCTTGAGGAGGATGCACATTCATAATCATGGTTTGTTAACAGATTTAAGTATTTTTTCCTATCCCCATAAACCCATGAGTAGCATATAGTTTTTTTTAGTAAAAAAATGTAAAAAACATACAATTATTGTTGTTTAGATCATTAGCTAAGCATTTAGTTCGATGCTAATAAGAAAACATATGTATGAAATGGACCATCAAAAACAAAATCTAGTACAAAAATATTCCAGAACAATTAGAGAAAAACCTAAGTTAAATGAGCTATTTAATGTTATAGTTACAAAGCAGGAAAATGAATGTTATTGCCATGAAACAGAAGAAAAGAACATTACATCTTATCCAATAATTCATCGTCTGATCAGCTAATTTACTTCACACAAGAGTCACAATGGACACTACTATAATGTGTTACACCCCACGGAAGACAAGCTGAATGAATGGACTTTGAAGCAATTACATCATGTAGGAAGAATATTTTCATGAAATCAGTGTTAGCAGCTATTACCACATATTTCATCAAGGTCACCAAGATACCACCTAGCATATGTAACACCATGGACAGGTTAGAAGGTTGAGAAGAAGAGAAATAGCCTTAGTGGCATGCGATAAGCTATTCTCAGAACAAACAATAGAATAATGGAAAGAAAAAATTGAAGGATGAGCTGCATTCGACTATGGAAGCCACATCACTAGGGAGACAACTGGCCAAGATGATGAACCAAATAGAAACAACAACTTCAAGATGGTTAATGGTGGAGAGAATACCTCTATTTAGAACCTCTTGATTTCATAAAATGTTCCAGAAAGAGGATTGGTACATTCATCTTCATATGGCATTTTCAAAAAATCTTTTTTCAAATGAATAACCATCTAGTATCAAGAGTATAGTCAACAAACCAGGCTTCAGAGACTGTATTCTGAGGAAAATACTCAAAAACATTGAAAAACCTGCAAGAATCAGACAAAGATCCAACAATAAACCTCATATAAACAAATGATACTATAACCAGGCCATTAAGGCTTCAAAATACATGAACAAAGTTAGATAGTGAAAAGAAATCACAATAGCTTACTTATATTCTTGACCTTCCAAAAATAAAGTAAAAGAAACCTTGATAAGAACGATCATACTAGTCAAAACTGTCAAAAAAAAAGATACCGCCTGATCACGATGCTAATGTAATAAGGAGAGCTAAAAGCCATGACCAAGGACCAAGGCCTATCATGCAAGTGTATAGGAGGTGGGTGGTTTAAATATGAATATGACATGCTTTAGAATAGGCACACTTTCACATAATTAGAAAACTAAATTGAATGATGCTTCATAGATGAAAAAGGGGGCATATAGTTGTTGATGGACAACCTTAACATCTAGGCACTACAAAAAATATATATGGCATTTGGAAGACTTACCACATTTGAAGAAAAAGGTACGTAACTTCCTCTAGGAGAGAATGTAGTCTAGAATAGCCCAATGTATAAAGTGGCCAAGATGGACCTAGAGATAAAGCAATTACCATTCTAGGAATAACAAGTTCCTAGTTTATACTCAACCCATCAAATAAGAAGTTCCTAGTTTATACTCAACCCATCAAATAATTCAACTTTACCATTTGAATTGGTGCTAGTTATAAATCCGTTCTCAATACTCATTATAATCTGGACAATCAGTAAACAAATTTAGTTAGCTCTTGACATGATATGTTTTAGAAAATATGTGATTCTAGGAATACATTTTGTGAACACCATGGGATAGTACCTGGATTTGTAGATACACCAAATGGTCCAAAAAATGGATGGGGCTCAAACAATAGTAATCCATCAACCCAAAAATAAGAAGATTGATTCTTTCATTGGGCCGAATAAAGTCTAAATGAGTAAACAACATTAATAAGTAGACCCTTATGACATCTACATATAGCATGCGTGGTGTTATAATTCGGTGGATTCTGTTGTTTGAATAGCTTGTTAGTATCGAATGGATCATGAATCTAAAAAGGAAGACAAAAGCTTATGCAATTTTAAGCAAGTACAAGATACATCCAGAGATATGCACCATATAAATGAATATATCAATGGCATTGATATATTGCTTTCCAGGATCAATGTTGTAGAAATTAAAGAGGTTCACAGTCAAGTAGAAGACTTCTCTTTCTATGATTCTGAGGACCTATTCATTAACATGAATAGATCACATCAGCTAATCTAACACACCATTTAGCATTGGAGCATGTAAATATATGCACTGACACAAATAGTTTATTTTGATTGTTTTAAGAAAACTATAGTCGCATATCAATATGAATTATGTAATTCATATAGAAAGTATAGAAACAAAATAGATATTATTATTTCAATTTGCAAATATAACTCAGTAACAATAGGTTCCGCTGATAAGCCATGCATGTTCCTCTACCCTTTTCACATCTCCCCTTTCTTGACTACCTTCACCATCCACTTCACTAATTTTTTCACCTTCCTAACAATTACCTTTTTCCTATTTCCAAAAGTCTTTACAGATGATCCAACTCTGGCATGTTGTTGGAGTTGTGCAAAAAACTGCTAGATTGACCAAGATAACATCACCAATGGTGGTGGCACCTTTTGATGATGTATGCTGGGATGAGATGAATGGAATCCCACTAGCAATGATGACTTCCTGTAAGTCCATATTCAGCCCCACTAGTGACAAGCACCCATAACTGTAATGATGACCACATCTCGTGCTAAATGGCAAAGTTGAAGAAAATGAGAAATTGTAAGGTTTATTGTATTGATACAGTACATGCCGATCCACCTACAATCATGTTTCTCTCCAAAAAAAAATTTATGTAAGGGAACCTACAATCATGTTTGTCTCAGGAATCGTGTGTGTGTGTGTGTGTTTGTGGTGTTTTTTTTATTGGGGGGGAAGAATGGAAACAGTATATGAGAAACCAGTCTTACACATAAACATAATCCATTAGATAGATGTAGGAAGATATATACAAGCGGTTTAAAAATTTATCCTCGGAATATGATGCTTGAAGACTAGCACTACTGTATTTTTTGTTGATAAGGGAAATTGAGATATTCTAACATGTGGGAGCTATGATTCAAAGAAAGACCTACTCATAGACCTTGCATCAGATAGGTAGAGTTCCATATGCAGTGGTTGAATATATCAAATGACTAGAATATGAAGAAAAAAGGCATGCTCGAGTACAAGATTTACCTTGGCCTATTTGGAAGCATAATTATTTTGTAATACTAGGGAACAGTGGAGAAAAAACACCTTTCAGTAAGGGAGATAAAATACCAAAAAGGAAAAAGAAGCAATGAGCAAGAACCTTTCCATATTAAAAGTAGTGTAAAAGTGTAGGAGATGTAAGGCTAATCCATATTGTGTTTTTATACAAAGTTCCCTTTTAGGCCTAGAAATTGTTCAGTTTGTTGGCATTCAAGACCAGAATGTATTGCTGAGTTAGAATCTCAAATATACTCCCAGATATCCCACCCCACCACCACACCCACACTGATTTACTAGGACATGTAGACTAGGTACCTCTGATTGAGTATGTATTTCATGATTCCACTTGCTATATCCAGTCCATATCAATGAATGTTCTATACACCAAGAATTTATACTTTTTTATTCTAGTAGATTTCTCTTAGCTTCATCAATTGGAAATAGTCATTCTTTCTGACAACTGCTTACCCCTTTGCTAACCTCAACAAACTTATGCCACACATACCTTTGTCTGAAGACAATGTGACTTCAACTATTAGGCAAAAGCTTATATGAAGGGACTGACACATTTTGAGTGAACCTAGCAACATTTCATGCCATCATCGCCTCAATTATCTATCAATTTCTCTCTCTCTCCTATTATTTATCTATGCAAGCAACTATGGGTGACTGTTGTGGAAAACATCTAAATGAATAAGGCACCTTGGACATACCATCACCAATGGGGTCAAGCAAACAAGAAACAACTCGAACAATATATACAAACCTAGAAGGGATGTATGAAATATCAGGCTTATCATTAATTACTGTAGCAGATAAGGATCAACTGCTATAATGCCATATTCCATCTTCATATTTCGCCTAAGAGGGTCAACATGAGATGCTTGTATTGGATGCTTACTTTGTTTTGCTTTGCCATTGATTGGGGAGGGAATTGTGCAACACACTTTCAATGGAATTACATGTGGTGTATGCCTACTGAGGGCACGCCTACATACTGACCCCCTCTATTATCTTGAGGCATTTCATCTATCCCTGTGAAAAAATGTCATTTTCTATAGGAGTTACGAGTGGATATATATATATATATATATATATATATATGCGGCATTAATCTGTATGAACTAATTCACATAATGCTTCTCATCATCACCACTTGACACAATTAAAATCCCAAATCTTCTTACAGAACTAGCAGTTGCATTTGCATCAAAATCAATATTTTCTAAGATGCAAGCTAACTATATTCATTGTAATTGAGATGAAGTAAGTAAATCTAACATGGTTATAACACCCAATTTTTTTAATTCCTGAAGTAGCCATCTATTTGTTTGTCTAATTTTAGAGATGAGTTTAAACTTCTTAATCTATGGATATTAACCCACCTAAGATAATAAACAATGCATCCTATTAATAAAATAGAAAATTACCATTATGTTTGTCTACAAAAGAGGATTTCCTTATTCACCATCTGCTTTTTGTTAGGTGCATATATCTCAATAGACAAAACCCGCTGAGCCTTAATAAATGCAATAGCAATGTGCCCCATCAAGGGACTCATGAGTCCAAGAGCATCATATCTTCTATAGTCCCTTCGGACTCAACAAGCATCCATAGTCCTCCAAAAAGCAAAAATTTCATCAATATAAAAAATAGGTTAAAACATTTGATGACATTTACAATTTGTTTTCATTTGGTAGAAATTTACAAGTCTATCTTAATAGAACAAGTTTTCTAAATGTATGCAATGTAATTTTATGAGTTTTATTCTCGACAAGAGTTTACAAGATAATGACATTAGTAATTTACAAAAAAGACTAGCCACTACTACAGAACACGCCTTTGGTGTCGGCTGTTTAACCCCTTTTAGCGACGGTTTTCAAGCGACGCCTATGTGGGCGCCGCTAAAGGTCAAACTCTTTGGCGTCAGTTTTATAACCGACGCCTATATGACTTATAGGCGACGGTTATATATAGTTGGCCGACGTCTATAGGGTTCGTGCCAAAAAAAAGGGCACCACCTAGGACCCTTTCTGCGTCGGTTAACAACTGAACAACCGACGCCATACTCCTAGATGACACGGCCATGCTTCGCTACACGACCGTGTTTATTACTTTAGGCGTCAGTTTTATACGAATAAGCGACACCATTTCCACCACAGCCGTGGTTTCCTACACGATCAGATTGTTTGTCACATTAGGTGGCGGTTTTATCCAAAAACCGACGCTGTAGGCCTTTGATGACGGTTTTCTATCAATAACTGACGCCTATATTTTAAATTTTTTTTTCTTATCAGTTTGTAGGCCTTCTGTGGCTGGTCAGTAGGATGAGAACCTGCAGTTCAGTTTTCTGAACTGTAGGTTTACGACATCCATTGATATCATCCTACAAACAGGACACAAACCTGCAAAATCAACAAATATTTTTTCACACAAGTAGATACATTCAGACACCAATTCAATTCTCACATTCACACATGTAGAAACATTCAAATACATGTAGAATCATTCAGAAATATTCATTTACAAAATATCATTCAGCATCGCTATCAACATCCCAATTTTATCTTTCAATCGCCACTGCTTGTATGGCTTTTGCCCATTCTTCTCTTACTTCATTTAATGCTTCCATCGTATATGGAGCATGTACATTTTTTAAGCGTTTACCTATAGTGTGGTCAGTTTTAAACATCTACAAAGAGAATGATGTATATATAAGTATTAATATAAAAATAAGATTGATATATTTCATACTAACTAATGAGACTATATATAATACCTCATGTATGGTATTAATATCCAATGCGGCATGTCAGATAATCATCTGCATAAATTGCATCACATAGTATGCGCATGCCCAACCGTTGTCTTGTGTAGCGCACTATAAATTGAAACATACAAAATATTAAAAAATACAACTAAGCACAGTTCACATAAATAATATATACATTGGAGTCGAGAACTTACTTTTACATTATCCCAAATTATTGGCTGGTTCTTTCTCCTTGGGACATTTCCTCCAACATTTTTGAATGCATCTAAATCCTTACATGTTAATATAACACAGTAAATTGCATAATTAAATAGTAATATAATAACAAATGTTAACGGATATAAAAATGAAATATTTCTCACCAGAATAATGGCATTCTCATTACGTGTCCAATTTTAGTGTTCAATGTACTTCCCACAGGATCTAGATAATAAATAGTGAACGTCCCGGGGACAATAACTAGTTACTCCCAATGTCTACCCCTAGAGGTAAAAAATTTAAAAATTAATAACTCAAAATGCACAATAAAAATGGAATTTTCTTAAGTCCAAATTATAAATAAAGTAAACTTACTTGACATTGAATGGAGCTATTATTATCGTCTTCTTTTGCTGACCAAAAATTGTAAAAGCATCTATACAGTATTGTTGAACACTATCAGGGTCTTTAGCTACCATACTAATCAATGATGGAATCAAAAATCCCACATGATCAAATGAAAATTGTTTGCATTGATCTTCGACTAAGTAGCTGCAAAACATATATTACGTATGTATTAATATATAAGAAACCAGATCACCGGATCTTACACAAGGTATATGGATGTATAAACAAGATCTCACCTTATCCATGTCTCTATCATTGATGTATTCAGCCAATCATACATAAACAACTCAATAATATCTTGTATAAATAAAGAGCTATCGTATGATTGCCCTGCATAATCTGCTTCAAAAGAAACAATTATAGGGAAATGCATATTATGTGCCCGTAGCCAACATGCCATTCCCCTACAAGCAGGACCTAACAGGTATTTTAGGTCAGTTGGAACCCAAGTTGGTAATGCAGGAAGTAGAGGTGGAGGCCTAGGTGCTCCGGTTGTCTTTTTTTTAACCTGTATATATAATTTCAGATTAGTTGACCTCATATATACACATTAACAATCTAAAGTAATGTAAATTTATCTTACAATTTCAGTAGTGTAGATGACATCTGCTTTGGGCCACACTATCACCCCACCTTCTGCCTCAGCAAGTGTATCAATATCTGGGTGGGGATATGGCAATGTAGCTTCCCTCCAATCGGGTAACACACGTATCGGGCTCACATGTATCAGGCTCACACAAATGTAGCCCTGTGGCATTGGAGTCACGTGAAACATTGCCCCACGAAGGGACGGGTAAGCCTGCGCCTCTGCAACAACATAGTCTTGCATTCTTAAGCGGCATGGCTTCAATGCCTACAAATTTATGTAAAGAATATTATACATATATACATATCATCTTGAAAACATATCATCTTGAAAAGACTAGCTACAATGTCATAAACAATACTTACAACAGACATGTTAGGCAGTGGCTCTATAGGATTACTTGTTGTCTGTACATCAGGAGAAGAGTGGGTCTCCATAGGTTGATTGGAAGCCTGAGATGCCTGCCACCGCAGCAATTCTTCTTTGACCTTCTCAACAACTATATCATTGACCTTCTTGGCAACTATATCCTCAACTCTCTTATTCTCCTATACATGGATAAAAGAAACATTAACTTCTTATTATTGAATTCCCTTTTGCAGTAACATTCTTAAAAAAGAATAGGTTACCTCTTCTTATAAAAGTCCCGCTCTGGGTTTGCGCTGGGATGGCCCAAAGAATGCTTTGATGCCCACACCAGCGCCTGCACCCCTAACACGTCCAAGATGCTATGGGTTACCCAGAGCAACTGTCAATTCATCACTTGTGCCCTGAGGGATGAACGTGCCTTGTTTCCTCTGCTCGTGCATCTCCCGCTAATCACCATCAACAGAAATTGGTAAGTTAACACCACAAATAATCAATATTCAAACGATTGCTCTAAGAGTTGTATTTTACCATTTTCGCAGCCGCCTCAGCAGTTATGGGCTTCTTTATTGCACCCTTCTTGTTTTGCCTCCCAGCTATCTAGATACCATGGTGAGGCATGGGTGTGGCAGACTCCTGAGTAGCAGCAGACTCCTCCTGTAGTCTTTGGTGAACGCTTGCATAGCCCTTTGGACCCATAGTAGGGTCATGCACATTCAGTGCACGCCTTGCTTTTTGCACCTCACTAAGGGCCTAGTTAGTATGCACATTAATGATTTGGTTAGTAGCACTAAATGTTAATCTTGAATAGGTGAATACAACGTATATTAATTAAATTGGGAGTGATGCCTAATACCTTAAATTCTTCAGATTTTCTTGAAGCAACAAAATTGTCCCAATATTCTTTGTCCAAGAAGTACCACTGTTCAAGGACTGACTTCTTCTTCTTATCACCATGTTTTATGTATTCACTGTTGAGATTTGTCCTATAGTTCCTAAGCATCGTTCCAGCACGTTGCATCATGCTTTTACGATGCAGATTCTCATCCAATGCAAACAAATTCTGTAAAATAGAATTCTTATTAACTAGTATCCAAAAATAGAATTGCAAATAATATAATTTGTAATCTACAAAATAGAATTGCAAATAATAATAACTCATGCATAAATCCTTCCATATCAAGTCTTTCTTCCCCTGAGGAACTTTATGCCAATTATCATACTTAACAACACAATGGCTTCGAGTGACACGCGCAAGATAGTTTACAAAATTATTGCAGTTCACTCCAATTGCATTTCCTCCATTATCAAACTCCACAACCAATTTGGATCCACTGCCACTTAGCGCTATTAACTTCTTCAACAGAGTGATGCCCCTTTTCTTGTTAAGTGTTTGGTGCTGCACATCAAGTTGCTCCAGTGCTTCAGTGGGTACATGTGCATCATCAACCTAAAATTTGACAAAAATAAACACACTGAATTAGCGCAATATAGAAATATGGGATATATGACAGAACTAGAAGATAATGAATTTTATAGAAATATAGGATATGTTTTTAGAACTTACATTGGTATCCTCGCCATGCTCGTCATGGACAACATGCTCATCATGGACTTCATGCTCATCATGGACATCATGCTTATCATGGACAGCCATCTGAAAATGTCATTAAAAAGGCAAACATTTAGCATTTGTATCAACTTGAAGATAATGAAACATCAAATCTGAAAATGATATTGATATTAAAAAAGCAAACATTTAGCTTCATTAAGATTGTTTGCAGGCATTAGGTACATGAAAAGGATCTAAAATCCAAGTGCTAATCACTTTAAAAAAGCAAACATTTAGCTTCAATAAAAAAATATAAACATACATACCTCTAAAATGTGATCTTTTATCAATTAACAATCCTTCATTGTGATCTCCGTGCACATATAAGTCATCATTAGCTTAAATATTTTGTGGAGTTGGCAACCCAACTGAGAATGGACTGGAGTCATCATACTTATCATAGTACTCTTCTTCATCTATAGGATCTTCAATGAACTGTCTTTTACCATGAAGAACAACCGACCATTTATCATTTGCAGGATCATCGATATAGAATATTTGTTTCACCTGTGATGCCAATATGAATGGTTCACCCTTCTCTCCAATCTTTACAAAGTTCACCAAAGTGAAACCCAATTCACCCACTATTACTCCTTTGGTGTTATCAACCCAATTACATTTAAAGAGCGGAATTATGATATCTATGTAGTCAAACTCCCATATGTCTTCAATGACACCGTAATATGACATTTTAGCTTCATGTGGACTCTTATCCTTTGCACTTGCAAAATACATAGTCGACGCTTTAAGAGTGACCCCACTGTTTTGGACGACACTCTTATCATTTTGGCACTTTGTGTAATATGTGAACCCATTAATGTCAAACCCTTCATAAGACATAACATTCGGTTTTGGTTTAAAGGTGAGACATTTGATAGTTTCTGTAATATCATTTGGTGTTTGAGATAGTTGATGTAAGACTTTATCTTCAAACCACTTAGTAAAGGTCTTATTATGCTCTCTAGCAAGCCACATTGAACTTGCTCGAGGATGTTGTATCTTGATGAAATTGGTATGTTCCTCGATATAAACACTCACTTCATCCATGTTGTGTAAAATATACAAGTGAGCTTGTTCCAACTGCTCACGGCTGATTACTTTCACCCGTGATCCCAAAATTCCTTTGCCCTCCTCAATATTCTTGTCATTAACAGGAGTGTTATTACCACTCAGAAAGTCATTGCAAAAATTCATAAACTCTCTCGCCACATAACCTTCAATAATACTCCCTTCAGGCCGATAACGGTTTCGAACATCACCTTTAAAACGCTCATGTATCGTTCAAAGGGATACATCCAATGCAAGAAAACTGGTCCCAACATTTTCATTTCCCTAGTCAAGTGGACAACAAGATGTACCATGATATCAAAGAAAGAAGGAGGGAAATACATCTCAAGCTGACATAGGGTAACAACCACTTCTCTTTGCAAATTATCGAGAGTATCAGGGTCAATAATTTTACTGCATAGACTGTTGAAAAAGAAACAAAGTCTGGTGATTGCAAACCTTACATTCTTCGGCAATATAGATCGAATTGCCAAGGGCAATATTTGTTGCATTAGAGTGTGACAATCATGAGATTTAAGACCTATCAACTTCAGATCTTTCATTGATACCAATCTACGAATGTTGGATGAGTAACCATGTGGCACATTAACATTTACCAAGCATTCACAAAAAGCTTTCTTCTCCTTTCTAGACAACGTGTAACAAGCGGGAGGTAAGTATGTTCTTTTATTACCCATTTCACGTACTTCTATTAATTCTGACCTTATTCCCATTTCACGTAGGTCCAGTCTGGATTTTATCCCATCTTTAGTCTTACCTGGTGTATTTAATAGAGTACCAATGATGCTATCACAGACATTTTTCTCAACATGCATTACATTGATACAATGCCTGAATGTCAAAGAACTCCAATAAGGCAGATCCCAAAATATTGACTTCTTCTTGAATGAAGAATTGTCACTCCGTGTGGCCATACTACATTGTGATTTCTTACCAAATTCATTGACAATGTCTTTTACTCTTTCATAAACAACATCCCCTGGTATAGGTTTAGGTGCACTCCGTTCATCATTCCATCCATTGAATGCTTTGCACTTCCTACGATACAGATGGAATTTTGAAAGAAACCTTCGATGACCAAGATATATAGTCTTGCCGCCATGTTTTAGTCTTATTGAATCAGTGTTTTCTTCACATATAGGACACGCTTTAGCTCCTTTGACACTATATCTAGACAAATTCCCATATGCTGGAAAGTCATTAATAGTGCAAAACAACATAGCGTGCAAACAAAATGTCTCTCTTCCTGAAGCATCATAGGTCATCACACCTTCAGCCGAAAGTTTCTTTAAGTCATCAATCAGAGGTTCAAGATAAACATCAATATCATTTTCGGGTTGTTTAGGGCCCGATATCAACAACGACAACATAACGTACTTATTTTTCATACACAGCCAGGGAGGAAGATTGTATATAACAAACATGACTGGCCAAGTGCTATGTTGGTTGCTCAATGTCCCGTACGGATTCATCCCATCTGTACAAAGCGCAAGACTTAGATTCCTATCTTCTTCCCTAAATTTGGGGTACAATAGATCAATCTTCTTCCAATGTGGGGAATCAGACGCATGTCGTAGGATCCCATCATTATTTTTCTTAACATCTGCATGCCACCTCAAATTCTTCGCATCATTCGGATTTGCAAACAAGCGTTGAAATCGTGATATTATAGGTAGATACCACAACACCTTTGCAGGAGAGCCAGTTTTGGACTCCCCCGAAGTCGTCAATTTATATCGTGACGCACCACATTTTGGACAATCTTTCAAATCTACATAGTCCTTTTGCAATAATACACAATCATTCGGGCATGCTTGTATCTTCTTGGCCTCCATTCCCATTCGGCACAACTTTTTCTTTACTCGCTATGTTGAGATTGGCAGCTCGTTTCCTTTAGGAAGCATTTCTTTCAACAAAGTCAACAATGAAGTGAAGCTTTTGTCGCTCCATCTATTGTTAGCTTTCAACTTATACATTCTCAACACAGCGCTAAGCTTCGTAAACTTAGCACAGCCTGTATATAACGGTATCTCAGCATCATGCACAATGTTTCTAAAGATAGGAGGTGGATCGGTGTGCTCTACCCTACAACTATCCAGCATCGCATCAACGATGTCTACTGGAACTGGTTCGTTCACATCTATGTCATTGGAGGCAATTTCTTCTTCCACCCAAGCACTACTATCGACATCTATTGGTTTCGAGTTTGAAATCTCTCCATGCCAGTGCCATTCTGTATAGCCTTGTACAATCCCGTTGCACATGACATGCCTTTTGATTTCCTCACCAGTGCTGACTTTCAAGTTGTTACCGCAATGCCTACATGGACAATAGAACCCATCTGTAGGTTTTTTCCTATGTTCCTCGGCAAATCTAATAAACTGATCAAGACTAGATATAAACTTGGGGGTGCAGCGATTGCGAATGGACATCCATGATCTATCCATTCTATGATCAAAGAGAAAACAAGTATATATTAGGACAAGATTAGGGTATACACTTACATCCTATCCAAGATTGTTCACTTTCTAGGCCAACAAACACATGTAATGTCATTCTTATATATAATAAATGTGTACCACCTATCCCATCCTTGAACACCTAATCTCACTAGTAAGTGTATAATGTGTATTGGGTTTTCAAAAAAATTTCCGCATCATTTCCCCGCTATTCTCTAAGTACATATGTACTTAGAGAACAAACGAGGAAATGCTACCGAAATTTTCTCAAAAACCCAATACACATTATACACTTACATCCTAAGTGAGATTAGGTGTTCAAGAACAGTTCCAAACCGGGGACTATCCAAGATTTACTCCTAATGAGTAAATCTTGGACGGGTTTCTCGGCCAACAAACCATTTTATTGATATGTACATGTTAGGGTTTCATCCCAATTGATGTTAGGGTTTCATCAATGTTAGGGTTTAATCAAATCAAATTAGGATGCTACAATGGACAAGTTTAAATCTTATTTCAACATGCATCAAAATTTACTGAATTAGGTCAAGCATTAGGATTAGAAGCACAAATATATGCAAGCAAAAGATTTGTTTGTATCCTAGAATTTACATAAACCGTTACATATAGATTTGTTAATATCCTTACCAACAGCAAACACTGCCGTGGCTGTGTTGGCCTACCATGACCGTGCTGGGCAGCACGGCTGTGGTAGGCCAACACAGCCACATCCGTGTTTGCTGTAGGTAAAGAGCTAGGGAGAAAGAAGAACAGAGGCTACGACTAATACCTAGAGAGTAGAGCAGCAAGAAACGGGCAGCGGAAAGGAAGAAGATGGCGCGGCAGTAACGCAAGGAGGAAGGCAGCGCAGTGGCAACGCAGGGAGGAAGGAGCCGCAGTAGGGCGTGAGCAAGGAGGAAGGCGGCGCGGCAGCGACACAAGGAGGAAGGCGGCGGGCGGCGGCGGCGACACAGAGTAGCAGCAGTGCCGTCAACGACGAGGAAGCAGCAGGAAGCGTCGGCGGTGAGCGAGAAGCAGCAGGCACCAGGCGGCGAGCAGCAGCAGGCGATGAAACAGAAGAAAGGGGAACAGTTGCTGTTCGTGGGTCTATTAAGTTGGTAAAAGGCTTCGGTTATCAAATACAAATGACACCTAACGTCTTCGCCGTCGGTTCCTATTAAACAACCGACGTCCAATTAGACAAATTTTTCCCTGAATAATTTGGCGGGAACCATTATCGGCGTCGGTTATCAAAGAATAACCGACACCTAAGCTAGACCTTTTCGTGCAAATTTTCATCTTATATAGGTGTCGGTTTGATGGTAAAAAACCGACGCTGTATGTGACACTTTGGGGCCAAATTTTTTTCGCTCGAAAATTGGATTTCGTAGGCAATTTTAGGCGTTGGTTTTTTGTTACCCAGCCGACGCTGAATACAAAGCGGTACTCGTGTCTTGACTATAGACGTCGAATGACCTACATCACCGACGTTGAATGTTATAGGTGTCAGACTTCCTAAATAATCGACACCCAGAAAAGTGACATTGAATGTTGTTTCTGTACTAGTTTCTTAGTTGTACCATATAAGATTTTCATTGCATGGTTTTCTAGAATTCTTGTGTTTCCAACTTTTTGAAATTTTTAAATGTTGTGCTCTAATAGGGCATTTGATGGATACTATTAGGAAAATTAGTAGTGTACATATAAATGAATGTTTAAAAAACAAAATACATACATACATATATCAAAACAAATCAAACTAAGTCGAAAAAACATGCGGTAACTTATTCAAAACAAGTATTTTCATTTGAATCATAAACCCCAATTAGTGAAATAGTTCAGTTTAGCAGAAACTTCTTAAATACTACTAGATAGGTCATTACCATTAAACCATTGCAGTGCATAGCCTCATACTATTATGACTTCATGAACACAATTAGATGTCACTGGAATCATCATGCCTGACGACAATTATCAAAACATAGGGTGCCCAGAGTTTCATATGAGAGGGGGAACTTTGGAACATCAGTATCCTCCTTTTCATAGATCTATTTTCCTTTTTATAAATATTTGTTTTAATTTACAAGACTGTCATTATGATTAATATACAATACACAATTCCATACTATAATGAGGTCCTAGCAAAGTAAGGTTCTAAATATATGTTATAAATTTGTATTATTTGGAAACTTAACACTTATAGGCAGTTCACTTTTAAGGCCACCAGCAAAATAATCGAGATCTCTATTTTCTTCAAAATCACTTTCAATTTCATCTGCATCTTTATCAAAGAGACTGAATTTGCAGATCCCATACGTCTTGGGATTCATCTCTTGTTTTGTGGGATTCATCTCTTGTTTGTTGTAGAAACTGACCCCTCTACCCTCTAGACCCCCTGGGACATTATTTACATGCTTGCAATGAGTAGAGATTGTGGTGGAGGTGGTTAAAACAACATTGTTAAAAATTCAAGACTAAAAACATAAAGTCAGACCCCACATCATCAAACAAACATGATTTCAATACAAGACACTAAGTAATTGCTTTGTAGTGACAAGATAGATAGAGCTAAATCGACTTGCCAAAGCTTGAAGAGAGTGGTTAGCCGCTTGATTCTCATCATACTACCTAGTACTACCAACTGTTTCCATTTTTTCAATGAACTACACTTGTAACTATGATAACCAGTACATGTTATATGATTTACAAATCAAAACAAGTAGAGAAAGGACATTAGAAGAGTGGCATGGCTGAATAGTATATCATACATAATTTGACAAAAAGTGAAATATATAAAACAACATTAAAAAAAGAAAAGAAAAAAAGTAAAATCCAATTTGTATTTAGCTACATATAAAAGAAAACAAACTTGCATAAATTATCCATATTTTTTATTTGTTATGATTTCTTTATAAAACAGTCTGATACATGACAAAACTAAATGTATGGTTTTCAAATTCTTAGTCTATTTCAAAAGGTATACAAGCATTTTTCTTAAAATATATTATATTTCAAATGTAACAACAAAAATGTTTTGGGGGACAAAAATAAGATAGCCATTAAATGGAACATGGAACCCCTTAATCATAACAAAAACATTTTAATAATCATTTAAACTGATATGTTGTAAGAGATACATTTATGACAATTTTCCAAGACATCTCTTCAAAATAAAGTGCTCATCCAGAAAATTCAAACCAGTTTAGATGGGTAGTTTGGGACTGCTTGAATTTTTATCTTGTTGTGGACATTTGGTAGTAGCATGTCTTGCAGTGACACCCCATAAAACAAGGAATGGGGGGAATGCTTGCTCTTCGTATTGAAGAGCGGCTTTCGTTTTATTAACTACTGATAAAAACTGGATTTGGTTGTTGAAACATTGTTCCTACCATGGTGTTGATAAGTAGGGTGACTCTAAACCCATGAGAGAAGTTATCCTCAACTCTCTTGGTTTCAATACTCAATCAAATTTGATTGGTCCATTTTCATATAGATAAAATCATTGCAATATTGTTGATAAAAATCCACTAGTGTCAACAAAACCAATGAGATGTGACCTCTCTATCATGTATGCTTACCTAGCATTCAAATTATTCATGTTATGTATTTTTTATGGGTTAGCTTTGTCATATTCACAAGTTGGTTTAACATGATACAAGGCTGGGTTGGTTTGCATGAGCCATTTCTCTTGAATGCACGTTCTCTGTTAACCTTAATGTAAGCTGATACTTGGTTTGTATATATTGAATATCTCTCTAACATTCTATGGACATAATCTCATCATGGATACCAAATTGGGAACTCAACTACGGGAGGTCAGTTGCACAAGATTTAATGAAATTTTTTCCTACATTTGAATATTGAATTCTGTTTACTCTATGGCCTTGTGGGACTAAACAGTTGTGGTATATTAACACTCCTTCTAGCTATTAGGTGTACATAATTGCATATACCTGATCATATGAATATTTATCACCTAATATGCATCATTGAAGCTTATGACTTCTGTACACTTGAGGTTGTCCTTAAGTATGATGTTTATAGGTTGAAATTTGAGGAGGAAGATGAGTTGATGGCACAATAGGTTCGTTCTTTTCCCTTACCAATTAGCAAACACTTATCACTAAGAGGATCATTGTGTACAAAATAAAACATGCATGTGCTCTGATGTCTGGACAAATTAAGATGATGGAGGTGGGGAGGCTCTCGATCATACGTATTAAGGAAATGGATGCAACAACTACAGGGAAGCGTGCTTCTGGATTTTTATTTGGTCTTGGCATTAATACAAAAATACAAGAGAAGAAAAGAATGTGAATGGGAAAGTTCTAATGGTCAAAGAAGACCAGACCGTGTGAGATCTATAGTAAACAAGTTCTTGTGCCCACGACTTTTAAAGATTTACCATGTCATCTTTATAATAGACTACCCGCACTTCGTAAAATATTCAAAAGCAATATAAAGTTTCCAGTATAAGTTTCTCACTTACCATGTCATATTTACTATGATGAACAAACCACCTTAACATCACGATCACCCCTTTACAGCTGATGGATGATCATAAAATTTCAGGATACTATTGACTTGAGTTATAGAAAAGGATTATAATGAAAGAATCACAACTAAAACCATATCACTAGATCAACAAAGGACAAGTCATGTTTTTTTTCTGTACTTGTCAAATCAAATTGAATGAATAGAGGGTATCTATGCCAAGATTCAGTGAACCAAATAGATTACCTACCATCATTTTTGGTTGCACTAAAGATGTACCTTACCAGCTAGTTCCTTCTGCACCATCCTTGGCTTCCTAGTTTCCTTAGTCATGTTCTGCCATGCTAGGCCTCCAACTTCATCACCACCCCACAAAGAACCCCAATGTGGAAACCACCAGTGCCCCCCTTGCAGTAATCTCATATTGTATCTTGTCCTTGGTTGCTCTGGAGGGCTTGTCCTACTATGGATAAGGTATAGATTCCCTTGAGTAGTGATGAAGTAGAACCCACAAGTACCCACTATGCCTCCCATGGCTCCTCCCCCCAATGGGCCGGCGTGTGAGGGGATGAAGGATTCAGTGGCAGGTGGTCGATGGATGGAAAAGGGAATTAAGAGATGATCGGAAGCACCAAGGGGAGGCAGCCAGGGTGCCGGTTGTGGCGGAGATGGGATATTTGGAGGGACCTTGCAAGATTTCTCACAGATTAACAACAAACTGACGACCGTGTACATGAGGAGGAGTAAGGCATGGATCAGTGGTGGTGGTAGTTCTCCTTTCATGGTAGTCGACCTTCTCAATGTTGGTAGTAGTGGGGACGGATCGGTGGATACTAGGTAGGGTGGTATAGGTAGCGGGAAATTTGGGAGTGGAGAGGCATTTTTGTTGAGCCAAGAAACACATGATCAGGGACAAGATGATTTGGGGGAGGACAAACGAAATTGGGGACAGAGAAAGATTTCTATTGGAGGGAAAGGAGAGAGTGCAAATTTGGGGGAAGAACAATGTGATTGGGGTATGAAAATGATGTTCTACGTGGGAGTTGTGGAAATGTTTGTGCGTGTTTTTGAAATCATAATGAGTATATTTGTAATTAAATTCTAGTGAACTAGTTATATTGGATGAGCTATACTTTTTTTCCTACAATAATATCATTTTTATGGAATATTGACTTTTAATTACATATAATATATATAACTAGAATAATTATAGCAAATTCATCTTTTTTTGTAGTGGTAGGTCCATCTTCTCATTTAACTCTTTAATTGCCTTTGATTCCAATGCAACCCTGACTTGTTCTGGTGCATCTCTATCACCTAATGACTGCTTTGTAGCCGTTTTCTTCAAGATCTCCCAACACCTTGTGTCTGTGTTGTTCAAGAAGAAACCAGAGCCTGTTGAATCTAAGTTGCATCTGTCATGCTCATTGAGAGCAAAGTAGAAAATGTTTACTTGTTTTTCCCTATCTAGCCCATGATGCAGGCACCACCTTAGCATGATTTGGAAGCGCTCCCATGTCTCTGAATAGGTCTCACCGACCTTTTGAATGAAATTATGAATCTTTCTTATGAGGTCATTTATCTTCTCAGGAGGGAAAAATCTCTCTAAGAAAACTTCTATCATTTGGTCCTAAGTCTCGATGTACTCGTCATCAAAGTTGTGCAACCATTCTCATGCATTTCCCACTAAAGAAATGGGAAAAATCATCAAGTACAATGCCTCTTATGGAAACCTATCAATGTTTATCATATCAAAACTTTCCACAAATTGGCTGATGTGGGCCACTGGATCTTCATTCTTCATCCCATGAAATGCATTAGACTTGACTAGGTTAATCAGTGTTGGATCGATCTTGTATGTATGAATGTTGATAGCCTGCCTTTTGATCGGCCCCTTTGACGCAGATGAAGAAGAAGCCTTGATATTCTCCCATATTGTTTGTTCCTCAACCATTGCTTTAGATTTAGAATTTGTGTTTATGTCCTCCGGTTGATCATGGATATGCTCCTCTTCACCACCTGATCCCGAAGGTAGAACCTCAGGTGTCGACTGTGCGTAGTCTGTACTATGTGTCTTCACCATGCACTAGTACCTGAAAAGTGAAAAATTGAGTAAGTACAATGCTAAATGAATAAAGAATATGAAAGATAGACAATAAATCCTAAAAATAAAAAGTTGCTAATAAAAAGGAAAAGGTGGCCTAGAGTGGCCGCTTATATCCCTCATAGTGCCAAAAATTGCAGTGTCCCCGGCAACGACGCCAAAAACTTGACACGACTTTACCATACGTAAAACGCAAGTATACACGTCAATGTAATATAGGTCGTGTGAGGCTCGAGTCGAACAGAAGGACACGTAATTTTCGGTAGACTACTAATAACTGTTCGCGATCAGCTAGACCAATTATAAAAGTTGATAGTTGTTTTAAAAAAGAAAATAAAAATAAAAGAAAATAAAGAAATCAATTAAATGGTTAGTTTAATCAATTAAAATGGAATCTCTAGGATTGCGGTTTCATCGCGGGTTCTCATTATACTAATTCTTACACAGTTATCCCAATTTGTCTTGTATTCCGGGTAGTGGCCTGTAGTTAAAATTGCTCGCTTCCACAATGCAATTTACTACCATAATCTAGGTTAGTTCCACGTCAGTAGTAATCTATACCCTAAATTAGGTGCATGAAAAACATATCTCTAGGTTTCCACAATTAACTGTACATCTCCTTATCCAAAGGATTTATAATTTAATGTGATTATTGTGTCTTTTAAACTGTTAATTCTTCATCAAAAGCAATTAAAGGTATTAAATTACCATTATGGTGAGGAAGCACAATTATACAATCGAGAAAACAATATCATACCACGGATTTGAGAGATAAATTATGGTTAACTATGTAAAAAGTGTCATACAATGATTATTCGGGCAACTCCCGATCCGAAAGACAAAGGGGATTAGCCCCGTATGTTCATCTCAATGAAAAACACAGTGAAAGAAGGAGGAAACATAGGGGAAACATGTATGGAGATGATGTAACCCTTGAATGAAGGAGATTTGGATGCTCCTCGATGTGAGACGCACATTCTTCAACCTTCCAGTAGGAGAATCATCCATCTACAGCTCTGGAATCATCTGGGGTGTAGCTCTGGGCTCTGTTTTTTTCTCTCATCTCTTCTGAGACTCATGCGGCGGCTACGGGCGTGATAGTACGGGTTGGGCCATCTTTCTTAGGTATAGGTATCACTTACGACTCACAAAATATCACGGCCGTTCGATTAAAAGCGATTTGTAGATTTTCCTGATCTGATGGCGTCGATACCATCAAAGGGGTGTCGATGGTATTGACCCGCACAAGGTATCGACGCCTCTTCCTTCTTGGTGCTCTCTCTGATGGTAGCTTGATACCATCAACCAGACTCATCGATGGTATCAACTTGTTGATCTTTGGCATGTTGATGTAACCTCGATAGCATCGACCATTACGTTGATGGTATCAACTAGTTTTGCTTCTTCTCCGACTGTGTGTTGTGGCCATGTCGATGGCATTGACCACCTATCAATGGTATCAACAACTTCATATATGCAAATTTCTTGGAGTAATAAGAAAAACACTAATGAAATCTAAGAAATATGATCATTTATACAAAGTATGATGAAACAAGGTAAATTTGATGCATAATAAGATTATAGGCTAAAGGAAATGAATCATGTGATATTAACCACAAATATTACTAATAAACGCACAAAATGAATGCAAAACTAGCCTATAAAAGCGACTCAAAACCCTTGCATCAACTTGCCAGAGTGGGTCATGGAGGCAAGCACGAAGATGACACTATAGCCACTTTCTTACTCTTATTTCTCGATTCGGTGCATCAATTTCCACATAATCAATGATGTTCTCCTATTCTTCTTCTTCCTCCTCTTCCTCAGGGTTGCTGTAGTTTGGATCCGAGGTGTAGTGGCTTGAAGAGGATTGGAGATGTGATCCACTCATAAATACCGACCATTGGAGAGATGAACCGGAGAAGGAGTTTGATGGAGACGGAGTAGGGCTGTTCGAAGATGAGTTTCCCTTTTTGGATCGACTTTTGCTTCTGGTGATGTCCTTGAAGTGTTCGTGACTCCCTTCTTAATTGCCTTGCTCGTTCTCATTATCTTTGCAGCAAGAAAGGAGGGAATAAAAGAACCTCAATGATTTTTGCACTTATGGGAGGTAGGGGTGGAATCTCCATATAGATCGAGAAATATAAGTCAATGGAGGGTGGAAAGTGGAGCTAGAGTTAGAGGAAGGTGAGTGGGAGCCAAAGGGAACTTGCACCTAGAGTTTGGGAGGAAGAGGAGGTGACTTGGGGTTGAATGGAGGTCACCCTAATCTCCAGTGCTCACAGACCGGTTGTGGTGCGTCAAGAAAATGAGGAGGTGGTCATGATGTGGTGTAAAATATCAGGGTACTTAAGTGTTGGACCCAAGACAACATGACTGTTCTACCAAGAATGACCGTTCTGGCACTGATCGATTCCAAAACTTGAGCTTTCCTTATTAAAAATGATCTTCCTATTGGAAAATACAGGCAAAGAGAATAGCATCGGAATTTTTTTTTATCTATTTGTATTCCCATAACTTCAAGATCGCATCAACTACTATAAAATAGAAAAGATGGTTTTAGCGAGTTATACCTAGTTTTGGAGCTAGTCTAGCGGAAAAACTTGCTTCTTTGCAACTACTGACAAGTTACTCTTGGACGACGACTGTGCAACTCCTGGTCTTCACTACGAGCAACGAACAAGATAGCTTCTACAACACTGTTGTGTTGTTGCCACAAATTGTAGGCTACATTTGTCCTCCTAAAAGCAACCAAAGGACTCATACCTCTAGAGTAGTCTGCATGGACCAACTAGAACTCATGTCGTTCACCAAGAATGGACAAGAAGGAGTTGTCCTTTTTGTTGGTGTACTAGTCACCAACATGCTCTCCTACAATGACAACTTCTTATTTTTTTGCTCCCATTGGAAATCTCTCCTTTTCAGGTAGGACTTTCTCAGGCTCTCTTGATTACCAAAACCAGAGAGGAAAACAATTGTCAGAGGAACTAATTTTCAATTGTCTATGTTATATATTGGGAAGCACCCAGTACCGCTCTATTAATAGTAGAGGCTAGGGTCAGGGTTCCCAATCAGATTAAGATCATGTGGGAGTGGAAGGGACTAGAAGAAATTCAACTTTCATAACCTGCAAGATGCCAAATGACCATGTGGCACACCTAGACAGTCGTATGGGGTGCAAAACGGTAGTCTCGCACTGCAAACGACCGTTTGACAATTTCCCAATTGGATATGAATTTGGCAATTTCAATTCCAATTAATATCACATATTAATTTGCCTACATCCCAAGTATGTGCAATCAAAACTATCTAGGAAACATATTGACCTTCTTTGGGCCCCAACTAGGTCGTCTCACCCAGGAAAGATGCCCGTCTCGCTCACCCAAACGGTTGTCTGGTGATTTGAGTTGAATCGGTCGGTTTCAATCACATTGAACTATTCGTTTCATGGACAAAACTAAGCCAATTTAAACTCCCATCAGTTTGACAACCCAAACGACTATCTCACTTAGTGAGACACCTATCTAGCTGACCAAATGGGGGTATCACCCTGTGAGATGGTCATTTGACAGACCTAGTCATCCAATCGAATAATCAGTTGTATGAATTCAATACCTAAATACTTTAGTAATCAATCCAATTGTCACCTAAGATTAAACTCCTCTTATAGATGAGTTCCTATGTGTGTGACCCTATAGGTCCCATATCACTTTGGCAATGAATGTCCATAACTAGCTTATGACATCACAAGTCATGAGTGGTGCCTAGTTGCACATTAGTGCTACCCATGTGAATGGACAACTGGAGAAAAAGTTTAACCTACAATATGTGTAAGGTGATACAATGATTGTATAATTCCTTTGTCTCTGATATCCAAGATAAACTTGAGGCATGGTTGGTCATCCTCTCAACTTTCAATCCATCTTTCTTGAATATAATATATTGATTCACATGTGCATGCACATGCATTTCTTAGTCTCATTTATCAAGTGCCTAGGATATAATACTCTTGTAGAAGGGAAAAATCCAATCTCTATCACTCATAGTCTATCCCCTTGTGTCAAAGTCACCCAATCATCACTGTTATAACAACCCATGTTTTAGGACTGTGTTTGATGATGTCAAAGTATACCAACAACATGTAATGAGTGTAGTGATTTTAGGTCTAAGAATCACAATCACCACCTTCACAATGAGAGATGACTGTGACCATTAATGTGGGTTTGTCTGATACTGTGTTACCTAACATGTATCCGTGTACTTGGTTTGATATTGCTATATCATGACTAATGAGATTTAGTCATCAACCAACTCACACTCTAATCTTATGTGTTATTATTGTCTATCAACCTCCTCAATAAGAATCGACCAGGGACAGAATGATAATATGTATATGTACTCTTAACATCCATATGATCTCATCCACAAGGTTAGTAACTTCACAACAAACATCATTGAGTAATATAATTCTCTAGAAATTCACTATGTATCCTCATTATCTCATATTTGAGTGAAATAGATGAATTGGAAGCTATCCATTTATAAATGATATTGTTAATGAAATCCTTTTAGGTAATTTTGCATGTCAATCATCATATCATTGTATCTACGAGCATACCTTTCCAACAGACTCACACTTGCACATAGATCCAGTCACCCATGAATCCCATTCACGATCTAAACATGTCCTACATGCTTCTGCTGCACTAGTGCTGATTTAGCGGGTTAGCAACACTTTTCTTATAGTGGGTATATTGCATGTTTCCTTATCTCTTCACTCTGAGATTAAACCACAGTAATATGGTATCTGATGTTCCATGACTAACAATAATCTCCATTATTATCACAGTATCACTACCGAGTCACCAATGGTTGGAACATCTATAAGTTCATCATATGAACCTTTTAGATCCATATAGTATCACTCTGTGTTCACAACACAAGCATACTTGGCCTCTATTGTAGAATACAATTAATGGCTATTAGTTTAGAACCTTTCCAACTTATAACATTGATTTCTCTTTTAAAATCAAACATATTTTATTGTGATCAATTGGTCATTATGGAAGCTTGCATCGATGTAACTCTTTACATCCAACTCTTCCTCTTATTGCTATCTTCATTGACTACCAATTTATCCTTGATCACTTCTCAAGTATTAATGGAAATCTTTAATGACCTTCCCATCCCGTTATTGGATTTAATATCATCTTTTCATGTCTAATACATACAAGATTATATGGGATAAGTACATTTATAGCATTTATGAAAGATCCATTGTTGGGGTTAGCCCATGGAATCTCATTTATGATATTTCCATTCCTCACAAGAATAGGAATATAGGGTTCACGAGAGATAAATCTAGATTCTCTTCTCATTAAATTGATCCATATCAAACTCTTTCAACATTTTATTATGGTATGTGCTCAAACTTCCATTTGTGAAATATTCAAGAACCATCTCAAAGGTCTTGATCCTTATCTCATAAGACGTTTCACCTTATCCTTCATTGCTAAATGTGTTTTACATGCCAATTCACAATATTTAGATGTTATTCCACATCACATGTGGGATATTCATATATTCTCCCACTAAATCTATTGTAATCACAAATTTCATCTTTTATCACGATTCAAGTCAAACTCTTTGACTGTCTTATCAAGTGAAAAGATTCCACTTCTGATTTTCTTATTTCAATCTAAATTTAAACTTTTAGTTGATAGACGTTATTTGCATTCATGAAGTTATGGAACCTTTTAGGTTGCATCACACACACATCATGTGATGATTCCCATAATGAATCCAGTTTCCATATCATATGCCAAATATCACAGTCTATTCTAACTATAATAACAAGCTTGACAATCACTAAAGGAATTTGTATCATGCCCAACAACTTGAACTTGATTTAAAATTATTATTCAACCAATATGTCCTTTTATGTTGTCCATGTAGGTCTATTCTACAAGACCATACTGCACCCTTTTGGGTATTATCCCTTTAGGTACCGCTATTAAGCTCCTACCTTGTTAACTTACATGGATCCCATATTACTCACAAATAGCTTCTAGTTGACTAGTTGGATCATCTTGTATGGACAACCCATCTGTATTGTTGGATTCACAATCCTCCAATTTCATATGTGTTCGACTAGAACTATTTTATTTAGTGTTACATGATGAAATCAAGATTCCACAAAAACTTATGATTCTTAAGGTTCTCATTGTACCTCTTTGTTGACCTCAAACATTTCAAGTTCTACTTTTCACTCCCACAGATTCTTTAGGAATTCAGTTATTCTATTAACAAACATTTTGTTATTATATTGGGATTAATAGTACTCATTCAACAATTATGGCTTGTCGATAAACCTTCTTCTAGAATCTTCTTTCTCAATGTAGGTTTCAATCGTTTAGACATATTGGGACATTCCCAAATCATATCAGATATGATGTTTTATAAACCATTTAAACTATACATCATTTAACAATGGCATTATATTTATGAGGATATAAGAATATTATATTAATTAATAATTATATCATGACTCATGATGATACAATTCCTTCATTCTAACACATCATTATGTTCAAATGGATTTGACTCGTGATACAACATCACAGTCCTTTCCTAAAGGTACTCAATGTATTGTTATAAAGTATTTGAACATTTGATTTCATCAAAGTATATTAATACTCTTCATTAAGGTCATACTTCATTTATAATTTTCTTGAACATATCAAGAGATCAATGCTTTCATTTCTCTTGGTACATCTCATTGTATTAACAGTAAATGAAATGAAGTATAATTCATTATGTGTAGCATTCATTTCATAAAATATTCATGCATCATATGTATGAGGTCTAATGAAAATCTTATCCTCCCCTAAATCTAGTGAAGGACGTCATGTCATATTGTAAAAAAGACTTTGCATGTTCCCTTAGGTTCCCTAATCAAGGGAATCTAGATCAAAATCAATATGTAATCTAGGTATGCATTTCTTATGTGTACATGCAAGATGACTAATGCTAATGATCATCTTGAGTAATCAATTGTATTCCTTTGGTACAAACATTCACCTTTGGATCATTTAGCAAAAATATTGTAAGATGTTTTAGGGATAATGACATGCAAGATCTTATCTTTAAAATAGAATCACTAGTGATTCTTTATTGATAATCATACTTGTCCATACGAGATGATAAAGAAAATGCTTCTATTATAATGGCATAATGGAATAGAAGTTCTAATAACTCTATTACATGCCCATTGGGCTAAGATAAATTTATATGTAGACTATGGATTCTTCAACACTTGTTCCTCCTTGTTCATGATTGTCATTCCATGAATAACTTTACTTCTTGTCAGATCCTTCACATCAGTATGTCAGATCTCTATTTGGTATCACATACCAAAATGAAGAAGTAATTAAATGTATCTTATGTTGTTTAAACTTGAATTGGAGGCCTCAGTGCCATCCTTCTTCTTCTTTAGTTCCTCTAACCAGAATGGGAAGTTTCTATTCTAATGTCTAGGCTGGTGACAATGGTGGCAATTGACTCTTTGCTTCTTTACACCCGCTGTTGCCTTGAGATCTGAATATTTGGGCTTCTAGATAGCTTTAGAACTCTTCTTAGCTTTGACTTTTACTTTAGACTACCCCTTTGCCTTGCTAATCACCATCATAGACTTGTCTTTCTTCATTTGTGCCTCAACTGTTTTCAACATGCCCAACAACTCTGTGAATGGCTTGTCAAAGTCATTCATGTTGTAGTTCATGACAAACCGACTATATGACTCAGACATGGACAGTAGAATCACATCAGTGGCTAACTTTTGGATGAAGGGGAATCCCATTCAATCTAGGTTCTCCACATACCCAATAAGCTTGAGTACATGAGGACCAACTAGATCTCCTTCTACCATGCTTCACTTGAACATTGTAACTTGATCTTGGTACATGTTCTTGAGAAGTGTGACCATCTCAATCACGTGCATGTTCTAATGTTGTCTTTGCAACTCATGGTTCATAAAGCATAGCATCACACACTTTACATTCATGACATCTTCAACATGCTTCTTATAAGCACCCTTCTCATCCCTTAGAACATTTTGAGCTGGTTCCTCTGGTTCTGGTATTTCCTAGACATAGATCTTTTGCTTTTGTTTGAGAACAATTCTCAACATCTTGAACCAGTCATGGAAGTTGTTCCCTGTAAGTTTCTCCTTCTCAAGCACCGATCACAGAGAAAAATGATTGTTGTTTGTTGCCATTTGTTTCTACAAAATAATTTGCAATTTTGTCAAAATTTTCATTTTGATTTTGTTTGATTAAATAAAAATTTGGGCAATAATAATTAGGTCTTTAATTGATTATCATTCTCATTATTTTGTTTATATTGAAAACCCTCAAGTATCAATTCAAAAAATTGTAGCATATAATTTTCTAATGAGCCAAGATCTAAAATGATTCAATTATTACACAACCTACATCAACATCCATAATCAACCATTAAGGTAGGTAATCATGCCTATTGAATCATATGCAACTCTTGGTCAGATGATATGCACAACCCTTTACCATGATCATCTACATGTCTTTGATCTTGGGCTCTCCAAGTCACTAGTTAAGCCTGGCCCAATACCCAATATGATAGATACACACCATGATTTGTGAAAATCTATGTATCTACCATCATACTTCCACAAGATAGATGATGCACCATGCTTTGTGCAAATCTACGCTCATTCGATCATGCTTTTCATGTGTATTTCTATTGGAAAGCATCTTAGACTTAATATGTTTGATTGAGGGGTTTTATATATATCGTATACATATATACATATACTGTATCAAATACCCACCTATATAGTACGTAACATATACATTATGTATCCCACAATGCAAACATGCAATATATAACAAAAAGCAATGGCTATGGCCATGTCTTCTTGTAATTCTTTGGAGCCATAAGGAATCACTAAACCCTTGGTAAAATTTCCACATCACATGTATGAACATGCGGCTGATGTAGATCAATGCTTCCCAATCTGGGCAGAACGGTTCAACCCTTGAACTGATTGTCTCACCTCTTGGCTAGTTGGTTGGTCCTCCTATCCAACTGATGTTTGGACTCTTTCCAAATGGTTAGTTGGCCCTTCTGGGATGGTCGCCTAGCCTCCTGTCCAACCAATGTTTAGACTCCTTCCAAATGGTCAGTTGGGTCCACTAGGAAGTCATCTGGTTCCATCACTCTATCCTCCTTGGTTCTCTAGACGGTCCACTCCACTTACAAACTGGTCGTCTCAACCATCGGTTAACATCTTCAACATCGTTGAAAGAAAAGAAACTATACTATTGTTACTTTATTACATTAAATAAGAGAAACATGGAGTCACATTCAAGGGGAGAAAAGGTAGGAACGCATTAACTTTACATTATAGGGAGGTAGAGGCTCGATACGTAAATCGAGATAAATAAGAACTAAACAATCCAACCGCACATAGATATAGGGTTTAGGACATAACCACACTATACATCCACCATGAAAACCACCATTGGTGTGACACATGTAAATTGCATACATATACATATTAGTTTGGGATTACGTGGTCTTTGAACAGATACACATATCAGAATAGTTTAAATATTTGCATTGTATGCAATAAATAAATGATAAAATAAAAAATCTGATCATATCAATTATTCTAAAATATAGTAAATTCACGTGGTTCTGATACTACTGTTGGAAAATATGAGCACAAAGTATAGTTGTGAAAACAAAATTTTATCTATATGCATTCCCATAACAGCAAGATCACGTCAAATATTGTGAAATAAGAAGGATGGTTTTAGAGAGTTATACCTAGTCCTGGAGCAAGTCCAGTGACAAAACTTACTTCTTTGTAACTACTAACAAGTTTCTCTTGGATGACAGTTGTGCAGCTCTAGGTCTTCACTATGGACAACAAAGAAGACAACTTCTACAACACTCATGTGGTGTTGCCACAGACTACAGGCTATAATTGTCCTCCTAGTAGCAACCAAAGGACTCTTGCATCTACAATAGTCCACAAAGATCAACTAGAACTCCTATTATTCACCAAGAACAAACAGGAAGGAGTTGTCCCTCACGTTGGTGTACTAGTCACCAACCTACTCTCTGACAATGACAATTTCTTAGTTTTTCTCTCCATTGTCTATCCCTCCTTTTTAGGTAGGACTTGCCCAGGATCTCTTGGTTACCACAACTAGAGCGAACAACAATTGTAAGAGGAACTGATTCTTAGTTGTTTGTGTTGTATGTTGGGAAGCCCCCACTACCCCTCTATTTATAGTAGAGGCTAGGGTCAAGATTCCCAGTCAAATTGGGGTCATGTAGGAGTGGAAGGGACTGGACGAATTTGTACTTTCACAACATGCAGGACACTAATAGTTCATCTGGAACACCCAAACAATTGTCTTGCACTACCAAATGGTCATTGGAAGTTTCCCAATTGGATACGAATTTGGAAATTTTTATTCCAATTAATATCACATTTTAATTTGCTTACACCCCAAGTATGTGCAATTGAAACTATTTGGGAAACATCATGAACCTCTATTCGGTACCAACTGGGCCGTCTCAACCAAGAGAGATGCATGTTTCACTCACGTAGACAGTCATCTGGTCAGTTGAGCTAAACTGATCAGTTCAATCATATTGAACTAATCAGTTCATGGGTAGAACTAAGCCAACTTGAACTCCTATCAGTCTAACAACCCGAACGGCCATGTCACTCAGTGAGGCACCCACCTGGCTACACAAAAATTTATCTCACCTAATGAGATGGTAATCTGATAGACCTAGTCAGTCAATTCAGTGATAACTTGCGTGAATTGAATACCTATACACTTTAGTAATCAATCCAATTGTCATTCAAGATCAAACTCCTATTTTATATGTATTCATGTGTATGACCCTATAGCTCCCATATCACATTGGCAGTGACTGTCCATAACTAGCTTATGACATCACAAGGAAAGAGTGGTGCCTAGTCCCACATCAGTGCTACCCAAGTGAATGGAAAGTTGGAGAACAACTTAAACCTACAAAATGTTTAAGGTGTTGTAGTGATTGTATAATTCCTTTGTCTCTGATGTCTAAGATGAACTCGAGGCATGGTTGGCAATCCTCTTAGTGTTCAATCCATATTTCTTGAACCAAGAGGAGACTCTTTGAGATAATGTGACCTCAATATCATATATTTATTCACATGTGCATGCGCATGTGAGAACCCGTTCCACCAAACATGATTACTCAAAACATAAAATATAATCAATCACTAATTAATCACATACCCAAAAATATGGGTAAATTAAAATCAATTTCAGCGTCACCACCCACTCATAAACATTTGCATAAGATCCCAAAATCTTTCTTATATCCATACTATGCCAGGAATTTGATGCAAATTGATCTATCGCCTTAGCCACAACATATATACACAGGAGAACAATATTCATATATGTCACACAAACAAGCATTAACATGCTAACAAAATCTCGATTCATTTGAAACACCATATACAAACTTTTCCTACCCAGACCTGAGAGTATAGGGACAACTCTAGGACACACTAGACATCTAATCAACGTTATCAAAGATTCATTACTATAGCTCCTCTTTTCTGCCACATGTTTGTTTTTGTCACTTCCGATTACCTAAAAAAGTGTGGCAAACCACAAGAGTGAGACCCATGTCCTAGCAAGAGATATAACCTCCAACACTGTTTATTGATTACAACATTTTTAAGTAATTAAGCACTTATGTAGTTTAATCAGATATAACAAATAAGATCAACAATACTGATTATTAACAAAATACATAAAGGAGCAGATAATAGCTATCATCATTAGCCATACTATCATCCTTTATCTTGTTGACAATATAAGAAATTCAGTAGCATATGCATATCTAGAATCATGAGCAAGTCTAGTAACATATCATAGCTAACAACATGAGCATGTCTAATTGGTTGAACATATCAATGTCAAAAGAAGAGAAAAAAACATAAGCATAACTATTTGGATAATCATGATTAGCAGTATATGCATCTCTAGTTACAAAGACATGGCTAGCATGATAAACATAACTAACAACATGAGATAGCTAGTGTCATGATTATAATCAGAAGTAGTAGCATAGTTATCAACATAATCATGGGTATTGTATGTACGCATCTACAATCTTAAGCATATCCACAACATAAGTATATATATTATCTCTTAATTACACTAAGCATCATCTTTATGTAAAGATAACAAACAAGGGAAATCATCCAATGTGAAATTAGTGCTAAGTCGAAATCAGTGCCATACAAGATCTAGGAAGAGACAGACTCCTAAGATCTTCTCTGCCCCCGGTCAGTACAGGTCCGCCACAACGACACATAAGGTCAAGATGCTAATATCCTAGTCTGTCCTTGGTACCTATCACAACACTAGTGAAAGTGTAACAACCCTGACCTTGGTTATGAGGTAACCCTATTAATTTTGGCTAATGAAGTTTCTTAGAACTTTAATATAATCCTCTAAGGTGTTTTTTTATCATGTGACATACTCATGTTTCAAGTTTGGTCCCGATTGAATGTTGTTTGAGCTATTTTCCTTTGTTTTGGACAAAAGTGCAATTTACCCAAATTAAGGGGCTATAATGTAAAATGTCACATGTTGAACATGCCTCATGTGTTGTAGCATCATTACAGAGAGAATGATGCAAGGTGGTGGCTTTTGGAAAGCCTAAATTCCAAGTTTGAACTTATTTGAACAATATTGGTACCTTGTGCACCAATTTTGGTACAAATTGTAATTTACCCAAAATGTGGGGTTGATATGCTAATTACCACCTCTAGAGTGTTCCTATTTCCTATATGTATCATTCAGAGGAGAGAGAATGAATGATACACCATGTTTGATTCCATTATGAATGATGGTAATCTTGGTGATCAAATGACGAAGAAAAAGGGTTGAATTTGGAAGCTTAACTTGAGTTGTATTAAGTTGAAAAGCTTATATATGGGTGCCTATCGGCCATGGATCCCAAGGAGGTGTTCCATATCGTTTTTTGATCTCTTGGAAAAGTCCATATCATTCAAATCACCTCAAGGAGGTGAGGTATGATGGCCAACAAGTTTCCTTAGAAAAAGTGTATCGACTTGACATAAAATAGTGATTAAACCTAGATGACTTATCCAAATGGATAAGCAATGGACGAATTTGCATATTTAAATGATCCTAAACCTTTTTTCATATCAAGATAAATGTTGATACATGCATGGACACGTGTCACCCATGCATGACACGTGGCACCTACTAGCTCAAAATGTTGACACCTCATTTTTGCGTTTCTTCATGATCAGCAAGTATATATACCCCTAGTTTCACCCCTTGGTGCAATTTGGCGACCCTTACCACCCTCCTAACCTAATTTATCGTGCATAGAGCTCCCATATCGTGAATTAATGTTGTGGTATCGTGCATGGGCCTTGGGGTATCACCCATGGAAAGACCATATCGCCCAAGTAGGTGATATCGGCTGTATAGGGTAATATCGGCCATAGAGTGAAGTGTTTTGACTCCAAGTGAGTGCCATATCATGCAAGTGAATATCATATCATGCAAGAGGGGTGGCATGTCGTGCAAGAGAACAAGGGTATCATGCATAGGCCTTGTATATCGTCCATAGCAAGTATATTGACCATACCATGTTGATATTGCTCATAGCAAGTTGATATCGACCAATTGAAGTGATTTTGGCCACAAGTGAGGGGGTATCGGCCGCAAGCAAAATTGTGTCGGCCTAGAGGAAATCCATATCGGCCAAGAGTGGTAGGGTGTCGGCCAAGGAGATAAGTAACTCAAAACTTAACTCTAAGGTAAGATATAGTTGTCTTCAAGCTTGAATTGAAGCATGGAATTAGGGTTATGATATACCTTTCTTTTCTTCTTCACCAATTGCTTATCCATGGTGATTCCTTATATATGAAGGAGTTGTGAACAAGACTTGGACCTTTTATAAACTCATCTTCAACCTTAGGAACATGGAGCTTTGGACCTTGAAGCTTTGATGAGGTTCCTAAGGCAGGTTATATAACTTGAACTCAATCATGTTATTATTCATCACCTAAATTGTTGTATTTAATGATCTACTTTTAATTCCAAAATTTCCTGAAATAGTTGATGAAATTATGAGTTCTAGTAGTTTCTTAGACCTGTTGACTTGAACTATAATAGTTAGAATAATGGTCTAGAGCTTGAAGATTGTGATATCACCTTATAAAAGTGATATCGGGTGCATGCACATAAGCAAGCACCTCTAACCCGATATGATGATGAACCTATTTCACTAAAATGATATGAATTGGTTTGTAAATCTTATTGAACGATATGGGGGTGTAGTATACACCTCTTGCATGATAGGAAGTCTATTATAGACTCCATGCACGATACAAGGTCAATTGTATACTTGTAAGTTGACAAGAAACCCTAAATTGGGTAACCCAATATAAGTGAAGAGTAACAACTGCTATTGCATGATATGATCATATGATACATCATTGATACTTAGTATCATGAGGCCTACATGACCATGTATGACATGGTTGCACGATAGGGTTGCACGATACACAACCCTAAACAATATGGTAACCCTAACCCATCATGGCTAACCCTAGATGGTGACTAGCCCGATTGGGTGATTGAATGTACTTCTAGCCCGACATGGTGATGGGTTGATACCTCATAAGTATAATGGGTGCCACATACATATATATTATGCCCTATATGAGGTCAAGAAGGTACCTCATGCCCGATATGGAGACAAGTGCAAATCCTAGCCCGATATGATGAGTGTCTATACACCTACAACCTGATATGGTGAACATATGCACCTGATTTAACCCTATACACCTTGTAAAGGTAAGGGCAAGACACTCTTAGGAGTGATGAGTGTAACACCAAGTAATGGTGTGGATAATACTTTGATAGGTGAAACAAATAGAGTGGTTGATAATGGTTAATCCTATATCAATAATGCCTTAACCCGAGATGAGTTCATATCATTAATGATGGTTGAATAATTCAATTGTGCGACTTATGACCAATACATTCCATGATAAATGTGATGAGCTAGTGCATAAAGTATTAGTATGGGACATACCCTAATACAAGATAAGTTGATGAACTTAAGTCTGTTAAAAGTGATGAGGGAAGTGATACATCAAGACATGATAGATATCACATCCAACACTTCAAGGTTGATGTACTTTGATGCACCTTAAATCCAATATACTTGGATGAGTAACACAAAAAGTGTGTTATGTCAATTGTTACATTGAGATGTAATAAGTTTAATGCACTTTGATAAGTGTGGGCTAACATACTTTGAGAAAGGGTTAAGCCAAGATAATAAAGTCTGATGTAATCATACCCTTGTAAGGATGAGAGAGGAACTCACACCGTGTGTTGATGATTGATTTAATGATAAATGATGAGAATGAATAAGTATGGTTGAATACTTATGATATCAATGTTTGCTCCTAGATGTGTGGAGCAATGAATTAGGGTTTGATCATTGATAATATGATCTTGAAAACTAAAATGGTTAATAATGGAAAACCCTAACCCTAATGAAGGGTAATGATATGTAAGAGAAACCCTAATCGATAAGAAAGGGAAAACCCTAACCCTAATGATGGGAAGGTTGTATTTCTCTTATTGCATAAGCCTTGTAAGGCATGTTAATTACTTGTATAACAAGTATAATGTGTAATGGACTTGGGAGCCATGTAAATAAAGTTGTTTCCTAGTGAGAGGTGACAAGATGTGTAATGGCCTTGTGGGACATGTGAATAAAGTTGTTCCCTAGTGAGAGGTGACAAGATGTGTAATGGCCTTGTGAGCCATGTGAATAAGTTGTTTCCTAGTGAGAGGTGACAAGATGTGTAATGGCCTTGTGAGCCATGTGATAGTTTGTTGCCTAGTGAGAGGTGACAAGATATTTAATGGGCCTTGTGAGCCATGTGAGATGCTTGTATAACAAGTATCATGTATACCTTGGTCTGAGGACCCAGAGGTAATAGTTACCTGATAAGTGGTAACAGTGTTCAGTGATGATCTAAGGGTTTGAATACCTAGATCCAGTAATCATGATAATGATGATGTGAAGGGATGAGAATTCCCAGTAATGTGATTAGGGACTGAGATCCCAAGTATCATGTGTTTAACAGAATTGGACAAGTACGTGATAGATGTATTACACCTTTCTTTGTAGCATTTATTGTGTTTGTTAAAGATAACTTGTTTTATGCTAAAAGAATGATGTAATGCACGTAATATATCACTTGAAACTATAAAACATTGCCCTGACAATAGATCCATCAGTGTCAAAACTTGCTGATGATGAAACGGGTTGCTCTGTGGCATAACCCGGAGTGCATACTTTTGAGTATGTGAGGGCGTAAGTAGGGATGGTACTGTGTGAGCCGATCCCCTTATGATCCCGAAATGAACGGGGATTTGGCTATATGCCCAATCCTGGCTCGAGTGCGACTTCGGTCGTAGACTCTGTGTTGAGAACGGTGAACTGGCCCATGGCTCGGAGTATGGTGCTTTTGTCACCATAACTCAAACTGGGGACGGTTGTGTGTAGATGTTTCCCCTAAGAGAGTGCAGTTGACGCTATAGCTCTAAGCGAGGATGCCTACATACCCTGGTACAACTTGTTAGCAGTGACACGAGATGTCCTACATGTGGTCTCGTACTGACCGAGATGGTCTGAGGTCATGGAAACTGGCTCTACCATTGACCTTGTATGGTACCGACTTGTGAGAAGTTTGTGGTCAGTTGGACATGGCCGGGGTATGCTCCATCTCCTCAGGGTATAAGTGTGATTGTAAAATATGTTCAGCCGTGTAGTATATCTGCTTAAGGATCGAATACGAGACACATTGCTTGATGTACAATACAGTTATACATTCTAGTTGATAGATGTTATTTATGTTTTTTTACATTCCTAGCAAAGCAGATAGATGAATTATAATCTACCATGGGTAGATGGAATGTTCCCCTTATGAAAGGAGATTACTTCATTCTATTCATATGATGAATAATCCTGCTTGTTAATATAAAAAGAACCTCTGCTCAGTTTATAAATGCTTAATCTGTGATAATAATATGGTCGGAGGAGAGTTATATCTCTCGCTGGGACAATTACAATTGTCTCACCCCCATGGGACCCAAATTTTTAGGTGGACGTGCACGAGGAGGTGAAAACCTTTTTGCAGAGGAAGAACAACAGCTGAGGCAGCAGTGACAGCTTAGGTTTAGTGTACTGTCTGTCATGTCTTGTAGATATGAGTCCTATGTGTCGTCTCTGTACTCTCAGGTCCTTGGAGTTGGTTCGTATTGGTTTTATGATCAATAAGAGATTTTGGCTTACGCGCCTTGAGGTTTTATGTTGCTCATGTATAGTTTGGTAAAATAACTGCTATATTTTATTCTCGAGATGAGATGTACCAGATATGTACAATGTGAATAATGATGTATATAAGGTTTTTGGGACTTTCAGTAAGCGTTTTCCTTGGAATGGATCTCTTTGAAAAATGGTTTTAATTTTTAGTGATTTTTGTTAATTTGTTGTTTATGTCTAATTCTTCTTAATTAAGTAATGATTTGATTGTCGGTCGTTACAGTTTTGGTATCAGAGCTTAAGGTTCAATGAGTCTACAGAGGCATAGGACTAAGGTGTTGAGTCTGTGTTAGTGTCCTCCAGTATACCGTATAGTGACTTCTTCTTGTGCAGAAGAAAGGGTGAAGTTTATAAATGACTGGGGAACACGAGGAATACATTGTTGAGGGCAATGTTGTTGCACCAGGAAAGGGTGCAAGGGATCATGGAAGAGAATAATGAATGCCTGAGAATTCCCATCATGACCCGACTGGGATAGAGAATCTATGTTTATGCTCTTGTTGGGCAGGTTTGGACAACAATGATGCATATAGTAGACTGGATACTAGCATTACAACCTAGGTTACCAGTCCTCAATACATAAACTTTGGGCTTTGAAAGTGTTCCTGAATGACATAATCATGTTGGAACAGTGGAAAATGTGGGAAAGATTAACATATGGTGAGAAAGTAGACTCTGCCATAAGTTTAGACATATAGTATATCTGTGATGGAAGTGCCCAAGAAGGGGCAATAAGCCGAGAATTAAGGAAATGTCATTACAATTCCAGAGACTTTTGCTTAGTGGTTCTAAAAAGCCAAAAGTAACAATATGAAATAGCTATACTCTATGGGTTGAGTCAACCTAAAGCGGTGGATGACCGCGAGGGGTAGCAATCAAATAGAGCTTTTTCATTTGGATATGCCTTCTTTTGATGTTACCTGATAATCCTAAAAAGGATTGCTGTATGGACTTCCCTATTGATTGTCCTATGGGGACATAGGGAAGAAATGATGAGAACTAGAATTTATATTCTATTTAGTATTCTTTTAAATGCTCTATAATTGCTCTTATCTGTGTGAAAAAGGATGAGGTATAGAAGAGATGCGTGGAGAAAATCCAGGAATGTTAAATCATGTGTTGGTTATTATATGAAAAGTAAGGAATATGATAGTAAACAAAGTGCATACTACTTAATCTCAATACTTGTATACCCTGGACAGGTATATAATTATTGGAGATAAGGTGAGTATGGAACTCTTAGATTGTTATCTTTCTGATTACTCTGATCAAGTAGTCATTCTGAGACAATCTAGTGAGTATAATGAAACTGGAAATATGGTATGGACATGTATATCACATCCTAAGTGCAATAAAGTGGAATTTGAGATGATCTCAGATCAATATGTATGTATGAGGAAATGAAAAGTATAATCCTCATGATAAGAGAATGAGAACAAGGGAGATGATCCCTATCACATAAAGCATGTGTGAATAGTAAAGATCTTTTCCCATGATGTGGAAATGGGAAATGTTATAAAATCACAAAATGCTCAGGAACATGTTGGACAATAACAAAGAAAGGAATAATTACATGTAATCATCCTTATAATTCCTATGTTGATGGCAAAGAACCTAGGATGAAACACGAGTAAATGACTCATGAATAGTTGAAAGTTCATGCAATAATCATAGGAGATGATAATCTCTTCTCTTTGATAAACAACCCTGGATGATGATGGGGTGATAACAGGAATATGTTCCTTTGTGTTCTTTCCCTTTTGGGACATGGTAATCATGTGGGTCTTATGACACTTGATGTGCATAAGTTAAAAATGTTCAATTGATGGATACTTAGAAAAGTATCAGTTTGTCTTGGACATTGGTTCCAAGATAAAGATATGTGTAACAAGTAATGTCCCAAGATGAAAGAAAGATGATGATGTGATGTGTTTTCGACACATGTGATGGATACCAAGATAAGAAATTCTGGTATCTAAGAAGTATCAAGTGATATGGCAAAGTAAAAGCATAACTCCTAATCAATTGATTTATGTGGGTTACCTGGGATGGCCAACTGTGAAATCAGTCTAGTTACATAAAATAGTATGGACATCACATGTTAGGGGTTTATGCTTTGCATAAACATAACATCGATAAGGATGTACTATTTGAAGGAACAATTGTAAAATCATTGTGGGAAAAGCTTATCAAGCTAAAAATAATTTCTTAGAATACCCCTATCTAGATCTGTTAAGGCAACTTATATATAACATCTAAAGATACCTCTAAGATAAGTTCTTAATTGATAAGTAACCTCCCCTTATTATAAGAGAATGTACAACTAATGAGATAGTTGGTACAAGTAGTAAGAAAGTTTAATGTTGTGTCAGTAGATTATATGACACAGTAGATATATGACAAGACTTGTAGTCACAAGTGGGTGACAAAACATGACTCTGGTCTTTCCTTTAAAAGTAAAATGCTAAATGAGGAGTATGGGAGACTTCCCAGAATCTTATCACATAAAGTTGTAAGTTGAGAAAGGTGACAAATCAGTAAGGTATGACACCTGAGTTAAATAAGGTATGAATGATGTTTCCCTGACTAAGAAAAGTATTACCTGACATAGAGTTGACTCTACATTCAATAATGAAAAAGATAGTGGAATATGTGCCCTGTGTGAAAGATTCAATGATAACCCTGTGTGGAAGAACTTTGTGTTGATCAAAGTTCTATGTCATCTCCATGACATTAAGATGTTATGTGGAGACTTGATGGTATGACGAATGAATAATATATGTCTTCCTTTACCTGGGATTTCGGGGACGAAATCCTTGTTAGGGGTTTATAACTTGTAACAACCCTGAACTGGTTTATGAGGTAACCCTACTAATTTTGGCTAATAAAGTTGCTTAGAACTTTAATATAATCCTCTAAGGTGTTTTTTTATCATGTGACAAACTCATGTTTCAAGTTTGGTCCCGATTGAATGTTGTTTGAGCAATTTTCCTTTGTTTTGGACCAAAGTGCAATTTACCCAAATTGAGGGGCTATAATGCAAAATGTCACATGTTGAACATACCTCATGTGTTTTAGAATCATTATAGAGATAATTATGCAAGGTGGTGGCTTGTGGAAAGCCTAAATTCCAAGTTTGAACTTGTTTGAACAATGCTGGT
The DNA here is from genome assembly GCA_963693085.1 of Alisma plantago-aquatica. Lineage (NCBI taxonomy): Eukaryota > Viridiplantae > Streptophyta > Magnoliopsida > Alismatales > Alismataceae > Alisma > Alisma plantago-aquatica. Next base: position 1,151,000,150 of record OY856412.1, read on the forward strand.
ACCTTGTGCACCAATTTTGGTACAAATTGTAATTTACCCAAAATGTGGGGATGATATGCAAATTACCACCTCTAGAGTGCTCCTATTTCCTCTATGTATAATTTAGAGATGAGAGAATGAATGATACACAATGTTTGATTCCATTATGAATGATGGTAATCTTGGTGATGAAATGACCAAGAAAAAGGGTTGAATTTGGAAGCTTAACTTGAGTTGTATCAAGTTGAAAAGCTTATATATGAGTGCCTATTGGCCATGGAGCCCAAGGAGGTGTTCCATATCGTTTTTTGAACTCTTGGAAAAGTCCATATCGTTCAAAGCACCTCAAGGAGGTGAGGTATGATGGACAACAAGTTTTCTTAGAAAATGTGTATCGGCTTGACATAAAATAGTGATTAAACCTAGATGACTTATCCAAATGGATAAGAAATGGATGAATTTGCATCTGTAGATGATCCTCAACCTTTTTGCATTTCAAGATAAATTTTGATGCATGCATGGACACGTGTCACCCATGCATGGCACGTGGAAACAACTAGCTCAAAATGTTGACACCTCATTTTTGCCTTTCTTCATGATGAACAAGTATATATACCCCTAGTTTCACCCCTTGGTGCAATTTTGCGACCCTTACCACCCTCCTACCCTAAGGTATCGTGCATAGAGCTCCCATATCGTGAATTTATGCTGTGGTATCATGCATGGGCTTTGGGGTATCACCCATGGCAAGACCATATCGCCCAAGTAGGTGATATCGACTATATAGGGTAATATCGGCCATAGAGTGAAGTGTTTTGACTCCAAGTGTGTCATATCGTGAAAGTGAGTATCATATCGTGCAAGAGGGGTGGCATGTCGTGCAAGAGAACAAGGGTATCATGCATAGGCCTTGTATATCATCCATAGAAAGTATATCGGCCATACCATGTTGATATTGCTCATAGCAAGTTGATATCGGCCAATTGAAGTGATGTTGGCCACAAGTGAGGGGGTATCGGCCACAAGCAAAGTAGTGTCGGCCAAGAGGAAGTCCATATCGGACAAGAGTGGTAGGGTGTCGGCCAAGGAGCTAAGGAACTCAAAACTTAACCCTAAGGTAAGATATAGTTGTCTTCAAGCTTGAATTGGAGCATGGAATTAGGGTTATGATCTACCTTTCTTTTCTTCTTCACCAATTGCTTATCCATGGTGATTCCTTGTATATGAAGGAGTTGTGAACGAGACTTGGACCTTTGATAAAGTCATCTTCAACCTTAGGAACATGGAGCTTTGGACCTTGAAGCTTTGAAGTGGTTCTTAAGGTAGGTTATATAACTTGAACTCAATCATGTTATTATTCATCACCTAAATTGTTATATTTAATGAACTACTTTTAATTCCAAAATTTCCTGAAATAGTTGATGAAATTATGAGTTCTATTAGTTTCTTAGACCTGTTGAATTGAACTATAATAGTTAGAATAAAGGTCTAGAGCTTGAAGATTGTGATATCACCTTATAAAAGTGATATCGGGTGCATGCACATAAGCAAGCACCTCTAACCCGATATGATGATGCACCTATTTCACTAAAATGATATGAATTGGTTTGGAAACCTTATTGAATGATGTGGGGGTGTAGTATACACCTCTTGCATGATAGGAAGTCTATTATAGACTCCATGCACGATACAAGGTCAATTGTATACTTGTAAGTTGACAAGAAACCCTAAATTGGGTAACCCAATATAAGTGAAGATTAACAACTGCTCTTGCATGATATGATCATATGATAAATCATTTATACTTAGTATCATGAGGCCTAGATGACCATGTATGACATGGTTGCATGACAGGGTTGCATGATACACAACCCTAAACAATATGGTAACCCTAACCCATCATGGCTAACCCTAGATGGTGACTAGCCCGATTGGGTGATTGAATGTACTTCTAGCCCGACATGGTGATGGGTTGATACCTCATAAGTATAATGGGTGCCACATACATATATATTATGCCCTATATGAGGTCAAGAAGGTACCTCATGCCCGATATGGAGACAAGTGCAAATCCTAGCCCGATATGATGAGTGTCTATACACCTACAACCTGATATGGTGAACATATGCACCTGATTTAACCCTATACACCTTGTAAAGGTAAGGGAAATACACTCTTAGGAGTGATGAGTGTAACACCAAGTAATGGTGTGGATAATACTTTGATAGGTGAAACACCTAGAGTGGTTGATAATGGTTAATCCTATATCAATAATGCCTTAACCCGAGATGAGTTCATATCATTAATGATGGTTGAATAATTCAATTGTGTGACTTATGACAAATACATTACATGATAAATGTGATGAGCTAGTGCATAAAGCATTAGAATGGGACATACCCTAATACAAGATAAGTTGATTAACTTAAGTATGTTAAAAGTGATGAGGGAAGTGATACATCAAGACATGATAGGTATCACATCCAACAGTTCAAGGTTGATGTACCTTGATTCACCTTAAATCCAATATAGTTGGATGAGTAACACATGAAGTGTGTTATGTCAATTGTTACATTGAGATGTAATAAGTTTAATGCAATTTGATAAGTGTGGGCTAACATACTTTGAGAAAGGGTTAAGCAAAGTTAATAAAGTCTGATGTAATCATACCCTGGTAAGGATGAGAGAGGAGCTCATACCTTGTGTTGATGATTCATTTAATGATAAATGATGAGAATGAATATGTATGATTGAATACTTATGATATCGATGTTTTCTCCTAGATGTGTGGAGCAATTAATTAGGGTTTGATCATTGATAATATGATCTTGAAAACCAAAATGGTTAATAATGGAAAACCCTAACCCTAATGAAGGGTAATGATATGTAAGAGAAACCCTAATCGATAAGAAAGGGAAAACCCTAACCCTAATGATGGGAAGGTTGTTATTCTCTTATTGCATAAGCCTTGTAAGGCATGTTAATTACTTGTATAACAAGTATAATGTGTAATGGCCTTGTGAGCCATGTGAATAAAGTTGTTGCCTAGTGAGAGGTGACAAGATGTGTAATGGCCTTGTGAGCCATGTGAATAAAGTTGTTGCCTAGTGAGAGGTGACAAGATGTGTAATGGCCTTGTGAGCCATGTGAATAAGTTGTTGCCTAGTGAGAGGTGACAAGATGTGTAATGGCCTTGTCAGCCATGTGATAGTTTTTTGCCTTGTGAGAGGTGACAAGATATTTAATGGGCCTTGTGAGCCATGTGAGATGCTTGTATAACAAGTATCATGTATACCTTGGTCTGAGGACCTAGAGTTAATAGTTACCTGATAAGTGGTAATAGTGTTCAGTGATGATCTAAGGGTTTGAATACCTAGATCTAGTAATCATGATAATGATGATGTGAAGGGATGATAATTCCCAGTAATGTGATTAGCGACTGAGATCCCAAGTATCATGTGTTTAAAAGAATTGGACAAGTACGTGATAGATGTATTACACCTTTCTTTGTAGCATTTGTTATGTTTGATAAAGATAATTTGTTTGATGCTAAAAGAATGATGTAATGCACATAATATATCACTAGAAACTATAAAACATTGCCTTGACCATAGATCCATCAGTGTCTGAACCTGCTGATGGTGAAACGGGTTGCTCCGCAGCATAACCCGGACTGCATACTTTTGAGTATGTGAGGGCGTAAGTAGGGACGGTACTGTGTGAGCCGATCCCCTTACGATCCCAAAATGAATGGGGATTTGGCTATATGCCCTATCCTGGCTCGAGTGCGACTTCAGTCGTAGAGTCTGTGTTGAGCACGGTGAACTGGCCCATGGCTCGGAGTATGGTGCTTGTGTCACCATGACTCATACGGTTGTGTGTAGATGTTTCCCCTATGAGAGTGCAATTGATGCTATAGCTCTAAGCGAGGATGCCTACGTACCCTGGCACAGCTTGTTAGCAGTGACACGAGACGTCCTGCATGTGGTCTCGTCTTGACCGAGACAGTCTGAGGTCATGGAAACCGACTCTACCATTGACCTTGTATGGTACCGACTTGTGAGAAGTTTGTGGTCGGTTGGAGATGGTTGGGGTATGCTCCATCTCCTCAGGGAATAAGTGTGATTGTAAAATATGTTCAACCGTGTAGTATATCTGCTTAAAGATCGAATACGAGAAACATTGCTTGATGCGCAATACAGTTATACATTGTAGTTGATAGATGTTATTTATGTTTCTTTACATTTCTTGCAAAATAGATAGATGAATTATAATCTACCATGGGTAGATGCAATGTTCTCCTTATGAAAGGAGATTACTTCATTCTATTCATCTAGTGAATTATCCTGCTTGTTAATATAAAAAGAACCTCTGCTCAGTTTATAAATTCTTAATCTGTGATATTAATATGGTCGGCGGAGAGTTATATCTCTCGTTGGGACAATTACAATTGTCTCACCCCCGTGGGACCCAAATTTTTAGGTGGACGTGCACGAGGAGTTGAAGACCTTTTTGTAGAGGAAGAACAACAACTGAGGCAGTAGTGACAGCTCAAGTTGAGTGTACTGTCTGTCATGTCTTGTAGATATGAGTCCTATGTGTCATCTCTGTACTCTCAGGTCCTTGGAGTTGGTTCATACTGGTTTTATGATCAATAAGATATGAGATGTACCATATATGTACAATGTGAATAATGATGTATATAAGGTTTAGGACCTTTTAGTAAGAGTTTTCCTTGGAATGGATCTATTTGAAAAATGGTTTTAATTTTTAGTTATTTTTATTAATCTGTTGTTTATGTTTAATTCCGCTTAATTAAGTAATGATTTGATTGTCGGTCATTATAGAAAGGAGGTGGGTATGCATACCCTGCCATTGGAGGTACAACCAGAGTTGTCCTCCAATCTTGTCACATATATAATCACTGAGACACGACTGCAACCATTCTCAATCACATCAGATGTATGAGGCATGACCATAGCCAACCTCCACAATATGCATTGTGGATGATAAGGATATATCCTCAACTTGCCACCACCACATACTCAACAAAATGCACTCTGAGTTCCCCTTAGGAATACTCATTTCACCATCTGGAAAATTCTGACACTGAGATGGATCTATGGCACAGGGTGCTACATGATTAGATTTTCACTTGATTAGTTATGCCAATAGGGTGAATTAAGGCAGTATCAAACAAGTGGACACACAAACCCTAATTCACTTCTAGCAAACATATAAATATCACAACTTTGAAAAGATATAAAACGAGTGAAACATAATTTCTCATCTCATCATCCCATGGTACTATTCACTTTCCATTCATGAGACCACACTAGTCATCATACTATCACAAGATAATAATCTTTTTCACAATATCACAAGGTATCAACCCTTATCAACATAAGAGGATTATACCTCATTTAGGGCTCAACCATGCCCAAAGGTCATTACGACCATCATACTATCACAAGATATAAATCCTTTTCACAATATCACAGGGTATTAACCCTTATCAACACAAGAGGATAACACCACATTCAGGGCTCAACCGTGCCCAAATTTCATTAAGACTATCATATTATTCCCTACAAGATCATCATTATCTTTGCATGCCTTATAACAAGGCTCAATAACATCACTTATATATAATACATCAGATCAACACAATATTGAGATAATGAACTAGGTTATATTCATAAAAAATCATAGCGGGGTTATATTAACATTAAGAATATTCCTTTATTACATCAACATGCAATGAATCTAGATATGATTAACTCTAATCATATTCATAATGCACATGTTTAGCATAAGAAAGTATCAACCATATGTCTATGATAACCACCAATCAACATACTAAGGTTATGATCATGTTAAGGAGGTTGTTCCACCATCATTCCATAATATAAGAATGTTAAACATGAATACTCATCTTTATCTATTTGCATTAGAGTTAGGATTAACATGATAAATTATATCAATGTTACTAAATAGCACTCGTACTGAAATCCTAACTCATAGCATCCCAATTGGATCATGGATGCATAAGGTGAAGCATCACCATCACATTACATACCATTATCAAGTATGAACCCACACATAAATCAAGGTATAATGATTGGGTTATAACATAATAGGGTTTCAACAATAGTAACAGAGTACTTCATGATTGCATTAGTCATTCAAGGACTATTCATACCCAATTACCATCATTTAGTTATATTAAGGCTAGGTATAACAAGCTATACCTCATCAGGGTTACATATCAATAGAATATGGTTATAATCCCTTCTATTCATATGAGTGAATAGGTAAGACTACCTTATTAAGGGTAACCCTCTATTTGTTCCATCATCATTCAACATGTATCTCCATACCACAATGTCACCTAGAACCATTGAATGTTTAAAAGGTAAGACCTTTGGTTGTTTACATAACTAAACACCTTAGATAAACCACCTATGAAGTCCTTGATTTTTGCTCTAAAAAGAGTCACCATATAACCCTAGACATCCCTTGATTAACAACACAAAAAGTTCCATTGAGAGTAGGGTAAAACCCACAATCGATTGTTTAGTTAAAACAAGCCATCCATTGTCAACAAGTAAGATCCTTAAGTTGATCATATAAAGGAAACCATATAAATCCCATTATTAGGACCAACATATTAAATTATCCATCATTGCACTTTATTGGAGGAATAAATATTAGATCTTGTCCATTGGCTCAAGTTCATATATTAAAACCATCAATTACAGTATAGGTTCGACCATTGCATCAAGTGACCTAAGAAACCGTTGGTATAAGGTTTAATTGATGCTAAAACTATATGATTAAATCACCATAGATAGTATAGTCCTGATCCACTATCATTAGTGATCCTTAAATCACTATAGGTTGTTAGATCAACACTATGTTCATTAATCAACATCAAATATTAAGATGATGTCATCATTGATTGATAATATCAGTAGGGTACTTAATGGTTGATCATTTTACTTCTAATTGATCCAAAAACTGACCGAAGGGGGTGACCATAGGTTGTCACCATCATTTGACACCCCTTGATCATGACCATGAGTTTTTATGAATACAACACCTTAGGGTTGTTGCAATGGTACCATCATCGGGTCATGGTTTATAGAAGAAATCTGCTTTAAACCCTAAAATTGACCATTGGTGAATAGGTGCTTAACACCATAGGTTGTCCAACAAACCTGATCCAAGTCATATTATACCTTAGGAATAACGTAAAAATGATCACTTGTCCAAATAAAACTGAAATCAGAATAGGGAACATTATACAAATCGAAATCCAAGTCAAGCATATCTTTTTAGTGCATGGATCATCATTTTCAAGAAAGAACATGATCTAGAAAGATTATGGTAAGTAATAAATGTGGAGAAAGTTATAAAACTTGCCTATAATGATAATATAAAACCCACATATAAGAAATCTCGAGTAGGTAGGGTAGAAAATCCAAGAGTAAGCTATGAATTTGTCAATCTAGCACCTTTCTTCATCAAATGAGCAAACCCTAAGCATAAGGAGCAAGAAAGGTAGGGTTTTAGATCTTTAGATAAATTTCTACCATGGAACAGCAAGGTTCCGACATGGAGAAAGCTAGGAGTAAGGATAAGAAAGAAATAGATGGAGGAAAGATGGGAATTCTTACACTTTTAGGTCAAGATCACTAGAAGGAAGCTTTTTCAACCCTAAAATGAAGTCAATTTCAACCATAGAGCCTTTGTCCAAGAAGATCCCCACTTTCTTCTTCCTTGGGCAGAAAAATTCACAGCTGAATAGAGGGAGAACTAGGTTGGGAGAAGGATGGAGGTGGTGGAGAGAAAATGTCTCGTTTTGGTGCTTGGGGATAAGTATATGACACTTTAAGATAAAGAAAAGGAAAAAGTTGAAGTTCTAGTATCTATCCAAGTGTCCACGGCTTTAATTTATTAAGAATATACAAGCAAACACACAAGTAGCTCCCCCACCATGTGTATAGACCTGATTAGCTTTCCTTTGTCGAATTTCCCAGCCAATCAAGTAATTCATTAGTTAATAGCTACTAAAGGTAGCCCATCCGTGAAGGGGAAAACCCTAAATTACCCTTGGAGAAAACAACTTCAAACCAAGGTTTAAATAGGTAACCCAAGGATCAAAAAGAAAAATAATAATGATAGAATATCCAAGGAACATAATTCAAGTGATAAATTTCAAATAAAACCTCTTAATTGGGTAAATTGCAGAAAAGTCCAAAATGTGCATAAAATTGCATAACTTGCTCAAACAGTGTCCAAATTGGACCAAATTTGAAACTTAAGTTTGCATTATGATTTTAAAGAATATCACAAGGTTATATTAGGGTTATAAGAATTCCATTATGATAATTAAGTTCATTCAACTCATTAAGTTTAGGGGCCTTACAGTGCATGCGTTTCTTAATCTCTCTTATCAAGTGGACATGATATCATACTCCAGTAGGAGGGACAAATCCCATTTCTATCACTAAAAATATATCCACATGTGTCAAAGTCACCCAATAATCACCATTATAACAACCCATGTTTCAAGACTTCATTTAATGATGTCAAAGCGTACCCAACAACATGTGACAAGTGCAATGATTTCAGATCTAAGAGTCACAATCACCACCTTCACTATGCGAGATAACTATGACCATTATAACCATGTGTCACTCTCAAGGTGGGTCTATCTGATACACTATTCCCTAACATGTATATGTGTGCTTGGTTTGATATTGCCATGTCATGACAAATACAATTTTGTCATCAACCAACTCACACTCTAATCTTATGTGTTATTGTTGTCTATCAACCTTCCACAATAACGACCGATCAGGGACATAATAAGAATATGTATATGTACTCTTAACATACACACGATCTCATCCACAAGGTCAGTAACTTGACAACATACATCACTGTGTAAGATAATTCTGTAGACATTCACTATGTGTGCTCATTATCTCATATCTGAGTGAAAAATAAGAATTGGAAGCTTGCTTTTTTTATATGTTATTATCAATCAAATCCATTTTGGTAATTATGACATGTCAATCATCATATGATTGTCTCTATAGACATACCTTAGAAAATAGTGATAGCACGGCCGTTCCATGCCAACACGCCCGTGTTGGTTCTTCCAAGTTGAAAAATCTTTAAAAAAATTAATTCACTCAATCATTCATAATCCAAGCAACAAATTCAATCCACTAGATGTTTAATCATTACCTTTTCACTCAAAATTTTCACTTGTCTCATCATCAAAACTAAAACAAAATTATTAAACGCAAGTGTGTGTTTGTTTTTCTTGGAACCATGTAAAAGTGAAGCAAAAGTATCAAAAAGTGAAGGTTGGGTGCAAAAGTTCCCAAACCTAGGTGGGTTTCCTCCCACTAGTGCTAAGTTTTACGCATTCAACATGACTTATTAATTCTTGACTCGATCATCCTCATTGAACTTTCAAAGCACCATTTTAGTATATTTATCTCTCATGTGCATTTAAGCACATCTCTTCATCAATCGGGTGTTCCTCAACTAGCATCACAATGTCAAAACTATGGTTTGCTTTGTGCAGACCAACTTCATCAACAAGTTTTGACCTTTGTCCGTTAATGGTGAACTCTTTTTCTCTGTCTTTGTCACATATTAGAACAGCCTCGGATGGATGTACATGTTTTATTAGATAAGGCATTTCCCATCTAGACCAAATTTCAAGGATAGAACTTCATCCTAGAATTGGACAAGCATGCCCATTATCTGAGCTCAAAGTTCTTCTTTTTTATCAACTTATCACGTACAAATTTGGTCCTTTCCTTGTCACTTTTTCACATCTCATGTGCCGCATGTCTCATTTCTTCTAGCTCATGTAGCTGTAATTTTCTTCTCACATGCATGTCCATGGATTTCAATGTCAATAGTTCCTTATGTTGCATGTCCACTAGCAGATGGAAACTCTTTCCATACACAAGTTTAAATAATGTGGTGCCAATCAGGGATTTGAATACCATTTTATATGCCCATAAAGCTTCATTAAGATAGAAAGATTAATCCTTGTGATCTGGCCTCACCATCTTCTTAAGAATGAACTTTATCTCTACATTAACTAACTCAAGTTGACCACTCATTTGAAGGTGGTAAGGAGTACCTACACAATGATTCCCACCATGCCTTTTTAGCAATCCTTCAAAGTTCCTATGTATGAAATGGCGTCTTTGATCACTAATCATTACTTGTGGTACAATGAATCAGCTAAAGATGTTTGACTTTACAAAATCACAAACCACTTTGTGGTCATTCGTTCTTGTGGAAATTGTTTCAATCCACTTGGATACATAATCAATATCCACCAAGATGTAAACATATCTGAAAGATTGCGAAAATGGACCCATGAAGTCAATTCCCCAATCATCAAATACCTTAACCACTGGAATGGGTGATATAGGCATCATATATCTCTTAGAAATAGTGACAACCTTTTGGTACTTCAAACAACACTTGTAATTTCATTAGAAGCTTTGCACAATGTCAGACAATAAAAACCACTTTGGAGAACTTTAGCAGCGGTGCACTTTCTGCCAATATGACATTCACGCATGCCAGAGTGGAATATGAAGAAGATGTCTTGTTGCCCAGTCTCAGTGACACAACTAATGAGTTAGTTGAGACAATACTTTAATATATGCAGGTCATCTCAAACATAATTCTTCACAATCAAAAACAATCTCTTTCTCTCGGATTATGGTCAGATATCACAATGTTTTTGGTAGTACCAGACTGTATATGATCCTTTTTAGTGAGGAGTATGTATTTGGTATCCTCCCACTAGAAAAGAAGTTAGATATGTTCTTATACGATGGTCTTTGGGTGGATGAAAGTAAGAAAAGCTTCTCATGTGGCATCATCTCTTTGATCCAATTCATATCATCATAAGGTGTGTCAATGCAGGAGAGATGGTCAGTTGTAGAATTTTTTACTCCTTTCTTGTCGACAATCTCCAAATCAAATTCTTAAAGAAAAAGGATCCAACAAAGCAACCTTGACATAAAATATTTCTTCGCCATGAGGTATTTCAAGGATGCATGATCCATGCACACCATGTCCTTATTTTTTAAGAGGTAGGAATGGAACTTGTCGAGAGAAAAAAGTATGGTAAGTAACTCCTTTTCTGTGATGGTGTAATGCCTTTGGGCTTTATCAAGGGTTTTACTTGCATATTATATCACATGTGGAATCCGACTGAATGTCCCAAGAAAGATCAGACAAGTCTTATGGTGGAAGAAATAGTGAGTGAAAATTAGGACCACTTTGACTTTATCAACCTCAATGTCGGCCTTAGTAACTTAGTGACCCAAAACAATACATTCAAGAACTATGAAGTAACTCCTTTCCCAAGATAACACAAAAAAACCTTGACACATATTTCAAGCATGACTGTTAGATGGAGCAATTAGTCTTCAAATGTTTTTCCAAACACTAAAAAATCATCCATGAAGGCGTCCAGAGATGAATCAAGCATGTCAGAAAAGTTGGATGTCACACATCCTTAAAAGGTAGAAGGAGCATTGCGCAACCCAAATGGAATTCTCCTATAAGAAAATGTACCACTTGGACATGTGAATGTTGTCTTCGCTTGATCTGCAAGATGAACTACTACCAGGATGTAACATGAGTAGCCATCAAGAAAATAGTAGGAGCTCTACCCTACAAGTCTTTCCAAGATCTTGGCAATAAATGTGAGAGGAAAGTGGTACTTCTTGGTCTTTTCATTCAACTTTCTATAATCTACACACATCCTCCACTTTAATTGCTCTATCACTAGCATCTATTCTCCATCCTCATTATCAACTAATGTGATCTCACCCTTTTTGGGCACAACCTTGATGGGACTCAACCAAGGGCTATTAGAAATGGGGTAGAAAATCCCAACATATAGCAAATTCACCACTGCTTGTGATAAGACCTCTTTTAGCTTTGGATTCAACCTTCTTTGCATTTTCTGTGTTGGCATGACATCAACTTCAAGGTAAATCCTATGAACACATACATAAGGGTATATGCCCCTCAAGTCAGCAATGAGCCATCTAATGACTTGAATGTTTTTTTTCAAAACTGCCATCCAGGAATCTTCTAGTTCTAGAGACAGGATGGAGGAAATGATCACTGAGAGGGTGTCATTTGAACCTAGGAAAGCATACTTCAGCCCTTCAGGAATAGATTTGAACTCAAGTACTGGAGGTTCTTCAAGGGAATTCTTCATAATGTTTTTAGAAATGGATGGGAGGGCCTTACTTGCAGACACTAAGGCTAGTTCATCTTTCTCATCCTCATCCTCATCATCATCTGGGAATTCCACAATATGCTCTAGACCTCTACCCTGAGTGGAACTTTGAATCCATGCAAGTATCCATTCCTCTAAAATCTCATCAAGGCACTCAATAAGATAGCAATCTTCCGTGGTGGCATCTATAACATAAGCCTTAGCAGAAGACTTGAAAATATTTAATCGGATCTTCATGTTCATGAAAGTCACATACATGGTACTGGTCATCACATGAATCACAACATCGACTGTAGCCATGAAGGGTATCCCCAAGATAATAGGCACCTTTCTAGAGTCTTTTTCCCTACACAACACAATAGAGTCAGTAGGAAATAAGGTAGAGGTCTCATCATCAAGTCTCGACAACACATCGTCAACTCGCCCTCTAGGTGTCTTCATAGTATGGTCAACCAATTGCAAGGTGTAGTGAGTCGGTCCCAATTATCCCATTTTTATTTTAACAAACACATCATACGACATTAGATTCACACTAGAACCCAAGTCAAGAACACCTTCGTCTATGCGTAGTGCTTCAATGTAGCAAGAGATGATGGGTGCACCAGTATCTTTTCTTTTCCTAGGAACGGTGTATTGCATAATGGAGCTCACTTTCTCAATGATCTTGACCTTGCTAGGCATTCTTCCTATTGTTCTCCTCTTGAATGTGCAAAAATCTTTCAAGAATTTAGCATAAAATGGGATTTGCATTATTCCATCAAGTAATGGGATATTGATCTTCACCTACTTAGTTTCCATGATGTCTTCAGTGTGCTTCTTCTTCTTTGTCTCAGTGGATGGTTCCTCAAGTGCATCTAGGAAGGGAGGGAGTTGTGCTTTTGACTAGCTCGAATCAATAGAAACATCAATCGATATTATGAGAATAACAATATAATCCATATGGATCACAATATTGGCCTAAGTGCCTATTACAATATCCTAAATTTTGTATCACTGCCTTTAATCATAATATCAACTCTTTCATTACCGACTGCACTCTCAACTGAAGTATCTCGTGGCTGCTTCAAAGTCCTACCACTCAACATTGTCACAACCTTCACTTTCTCATGGGTGGTAGAAGAAGAATGTTGTGGTGGCTATTGTGGCAGTTGAGGTGGTGGTGGTCTTTGGTGTGGAGGAGCTAGGTTTTGGAGAATGTATTGTGGCTGAGATTGTGGTTGTTGTAAATGGGGGTGATATAGTGGAGGGCGTTGTTCATATGAGTGAGGTGGAGGTGGAGTACAGTAGTAATTGAATGGGGGTTGCGTAGGTAGAGGAGCATAATGGTTGAGTGGTCCTTGGTATTGTGGTGGAGCATAGACACTTTGGGTGGTACCCATAAAACCACCATCATTGTTTGGATTAGGCATAGGTTGAGAAGGGAGCCTTCCTTCTTCATGATGAGTAAGTGAAAGGGAAATCTGATCTAGCCCTTGCTCAAGGTGGATAATAGTTTGCCCATGGGAAGAAACATTTTTCTTTACCTCATCTAGGTTCCTTAGCCTTCTAAGAACCTCATCTTCAAACTTTGAGTTGTTCCTTGTCATTTATTGCCCTCAACATTGCTCTTCCTCATCTTGTTGTTTCTATGAAAAGTTAGGATGATTTCCCAATTTTGGAGTATAAGAGTTGGACATTGGCCTTGGTTGTTGCATTTTCCAAAGGTTTGTAAGGCTTGCACATCTTCACTAATAGAATCAATGGCCATGGTTGACTAGCTAACATGTATCAATGTGCTTGTTTTGATATTGCCATATCATGACTAATGAGATATATTCATCAACCAACTCACACTATGATCTAATATGTCATTGTTGTCTATCAACCTTCCACAATAACAACTGATCAAGGACATAATGAGAATATGTATGTTCACTTTTAACATTCGTATGATCTCATCCACCACGATAGTAACTTAAATACATACATCATTGAGTAATATAATTGTCTAGACATTCACTCTCTATCCTTATTATCTCATAACTGAGTGAAATAGATGAATTGGAATCTTGCCTTTATGAGAATTAATCAAATCTTTTTTATTATTATGTCATGTCAATCATCATATGATTGGCTCTACGGGCATACCTTACCAATAGATGGAGCCCTAAAATAGGGTTGCAACACCTTTCAGAATCTCCGTCGGGTGTCAGCAACAGGCGTGCCTTTGGTTGACAGACATAGGTGGACCACAATTGTCAAAATAAGATACATCACCAACTGATGCTCGCAGGCATGCCATCGACTTATGGTCATAGAGGCGTCTTCGAGTGATGGTAGAAAGGGTTCAATCAGTTGATGGTCGCAAGTATATGATGCAACCCTATTTTAGGGATTCATCATGTGTCTTTTTGCATGATAGTCACATTTGAACATCGTAGATTACAAGCTATTTCCTCCAATATGATCATTCATGACATATGCACTTATGCCTCCTTTGTATGTATTTTAGGTTACTTATGCATACATTGATGCATGGGAGAGAGATGAAGAACGTCTTTGGGTTCTTACTCCCCAAGAGTGGACCTATTTCTTCCCCAAGCTTCCCTTGGATGCACAAGAACAATTCAAAGAAAAAGGAGGCTAGATGAAGATGTTGAAGTGGAGATCAACACCAAGAAGCCCCAAAATGGATGTGGCATATCACTAGGGTCGTGGGGAATCAAGTTCTAAAAGTCACAAGGAAGTCACCAAAATTTTTACTTCAATGACCATGACCATAGTCATTGAAGACCCCACGGTCGTGGTCCTTAGAAGGACCGTGGCTAGATCTTCCTACCTCGCCCGTGGTCAGCAACATGAACGTAGTGATTTATGCATGAAGATACCAAAAATCAATAGGGACTCGGCTCAATTTACACATCAAGGACCACAGTCATGGCCATCAACATGACTTTGGCCCTTGAAGACCACCTCACCCATGGTGCTCACCATGCCCATAGAGATCTGAAGACAAAATGACCTAAGAGTGACCTCACATGTGGCTACCTCCTCCAGCATGGTCGTGGCATCCCACATGGACATGGTATCCTATACCCAACATGACCTTGGCACCCCTCGATGGCCATGTCCACCATACACACTTACACTCCAACTCCACTTTCAACCTCATCCAGTCCACTGCCCATGACTATGCCATGCAACCCCCCACCACGACCGTGGTGACCACCTAAACCTACCTATTTTCTCCATTATTTTTCCCATTTTTCCCCTACTTACCCTAGTGCCTCCACACCACCTATATATCCATAGGTGGCAGCCACAACATGAAGGTTTGCTTCCCTTAGACTCTGCCTAGCTACACTTGAGCTCCTTCATCCCATTCCATGCATTTACTCCACTCACCTACCTCCCACTCCATATTCCACTCCATTTCCACCATACAAACCTAGTTTCTAGGCTCCCTACCATAATCCCCCATATGTCCATGCTTTTCACCCCCCCTAGAGGAAGAGCCATGCCCTACAATAGATAGGAAATGAAGAAGAAGAATCTACTCCGAGCTCCATGGATTCCTACCACTTTCATCTCATTTCTTTTATCTTTTGTTTGAGCATGTCTAGCTAAGCCCCTAGTGGTGGACTGTTTAGGGTTAAAATGTGACTTCAATACCATGTTGGGGGAAAATAACTTGTATTGAACATAATTTCATTCTATGATGATTGTCTCTTTCTTCTATCTCATTTCCCATCATCTTTCATGTGGTTTGTGCTTTTAAACATAAATCGCTTGTTTTGTAATGCTTGATGAAACTTAGCTTCTGGAAGAAAATGGAATGTATGTGGAAATCTTAAAAATGGCTCCGAGGTCCAATTAGTGGATCCCTAGATAGCCCCCTTTGTTGCTAGATACATCTCCCTTCTTATACAAGTAGGTGTGAGATCTATGTAGCTAGTGTAAGTGTGATTAGTGAAATTTCTTATAGTTTCCTAAAGGCTAGATGGCAAGTAACATGAGGTGAAACACCATGATCTCTACTCCAATCCCTACCCTTAGCTCTCAATTTCCCTAATACCACTTACCCTAGAAACCTAGACTTGCCAAGTCCTATTAGAATTACACCTAGCCCTAGTTCTTTAACTAGTAGAATAGGGTATATTCCAACAACACTTTCCTTGTTGTTTGGTTTGGTAATCTAGATTGAAATATGAGAATTGCATCCTACGTTGACCTTCCCACAACTAATATCAAGTTTCATTCCCTATTGACCCACCTATCCATCATATTGCTTAAAACCCACCTTTGCCTTGTTAGCTTGTTAATGCTAGCTCTTTTAATTGCCTTTGTTAATTATTAGCTAATTGCTTAGTTCTTGATAGTTAGTTCTTGCTCAAGTAGTTAGGGCTTCTTTCAGCTTTCTTGTATCTATTTAGCTATCTAGTCATAACTTATGCTCTTGCTTTTCTTATTTCTTAGCTTGCCTCTTAATAGATAACTTGCCTTGCCAGTGTAGTGTAACTCCTTGCTCTAGTTTAGTTGTTTGTCTGGCCTAATTTCTTAGCATTAACTTGCTTAGGGTAAACTAGGGTTCTTCTTAATCTAGTTTCTTTCTTGCTTGTTCTTACTTGCAATCGTAGCATAATCAACCAAACCCAATTTTAAACCATCAAACCCTAGACTCCTCTTTAGGAACATAGCTAACATTAGCCTAGATCTAGTGCCTCCTCTATCCCTGAGTATTGAGCCTAATCATACCACTCGCCTATACTACAACATGACCCTATGCTCTTGTGGGTATGTGCAATTAGTTGACCATGTGCGTTGGACTAGGTCCTTATACAAATTTTGAGAGATCTGTGTGTTTTTCCTTAAGGTTGCAACTAGTCACCTTTAGTTGCCTAGTATGTGGACTTGAGAAGATTGCACCAAGCTTTCTGGAACCATTGCCAGGGAGTGAGGCGCTCAACCTAGCTAGTTAGTGTATCTTAGATTTTCCTACTACCCTCACCATTATTTTTCTTTATTCTTTGTTTACTTTTGCATATTGTCTTTCTAACTTGGCTTTTGTTGCTTGTTTGTGTATTGTACAGGTGACAACTATGCATGCACAATACACATTTGACTTGTACCAACTTGGTGTTATATGCCCTTGAGATAGGTAGAAGGAAATTCCAAAGTCACCACAAACAACACCAAGTAGCTGAAATGGGTGACCATGAAGCTCAAATCCCTCCCCGGGATATCCCACTACAACCCAACTGCCCTCTTCATGAGTAATTCACCCCGGGGAACTACAATTCCCCAATTTCCACCCGTGTTGACCAAATGACGGGTCAACAATTCTCCATTCCAGCTACACTTCTCGGACTCCTACCTACTTATTATGGAATGGTGAACGGAACCCCTACCTCCATATCAACACCTTCCTTGAAACTTGTTCCACTTTCCACACACCCGCCACCATTGATGACTCAATGCACATAACCCTTTTGCCCTTCTCTTTGAAAGGAAAAGCCAATGAATGGTACATCTATAAGCCTAAATTGGTGACATGGAGTGCAATAAATAATGAGTTTCTTAGGAAGTTCTTCTCGATTCCCAAGCTGACCCAGATGTGAAGATGTATCACTGCCTTCTCACAAAAAGAAAATGAACCTTTCCACGAGGCATGGGAAAGGTTTCAAAAGCTCCTTTGTGACTATCCCCACCATGAGGTAGCTTTGTGGCATCTGGTTCAAGCATTCTACACTGGGCTAGTGGAGTTGAGCCAAAATAATGTTGATCGTCATGTGGAGGAACCTTCATGGAAAAGCCACCTGAGCAGTCATGGCCCTTGTTTGAGCACCTTGCTCAGAATTCTCGTGATTAGGTTTCAACTAAAGGGGAACATTGTGACAAGAACTACATCCTTCCACCTCCACCCTTAGTTCTAGCCCATACTATAGCCAATCCTGACATGATAAAATGATGGCGGATATGATGAATATGATGAAGAACCAAGCTGGTGGTTCTTCTACCCAATCCACTATGGCAGTTGATGCTGAGGAAGAAGAAGTACATGCTTTGCATGCCTTTAACAACCGAAACCAACAAGGCCCGATGTCCGACTCCAATACTCCCAAGTGGAGGAATCATCCAAACTTCTCATTGAAACAACAAAATGAGGAGGGGTAAGGGCAGCCAAGGAAACACCAAGGTCCCAAGTACAACTCCAAGTTTGAGGAAGAAGTTCTAGGAAGGCTAAGGAACCTTGATGAAGTGTAGAAAAAGGCATCATCTCAAGGATAAAACATTATCCATCTTGAACAAAGGCTTGATCAAATCTCCCTTTCACTTTCCCACTGTGAAGAGGGAAGGCTCCCGTCTCCACCCATGGCCAACACAAACAATGATGGTGGTTATGTGAGCACTATTCAAGGTGCTTATTCCCCACCACAAGGCCAAGCACCCCCACTTCACCAGTACCAAGAACCACCCCATTAATATGCTCCTCCACCACAAAACCCCCTTACGACTACCAATATCCTCCACCTCACTAATACTAATAGCCCCCTCCACAATATCACCCCCTTCCACCACAAAAATCACAACCAAAACCACAACCTTAGCCACAATTTATCCTTCAAAACTCAAACCGACCACACTCAAGGTCCCCACCACCTCAACAACCACAACCACCTCCACAAGCTTCTGCTTCCACTACCCATAAGAATGTGAAGGCAATGAAAATTTTGAGGAGTGGAAGGACCTTGGAGCAGCCACATGGTGCTTCTATTGATAGCATAGCCCGTGATGACATGGTTGATAATGTGATTAGGGATGTTGATACTGAGATTTAGGATGATGATCTTGTGATACTAAGAGTCAATACCGTGATATCGAGAGCTGATACCATTATTCCAGTGATACTAGTTGATGATAATATTGACTTGAGTGAGTTGGGAGAACAACTCCCTCCATTCCCTGATGCACTTCAAGAGTCATCCACTAAAAGAAGGAAGAAGAAACATACTGACGACATTATGGAGACCTTTAAGTAGGTCAAGATCAACATTTATTTTCTTGATGTGATCAAGAAAATTGCTATGCTAAGTTCTTGAAAGACTTGTGCAAGTTCAAGAGGAAAACCACAGGAAGGGCACCGAGGAAGGTCAAGCTCATTGAGCAAGTAAGCTCAATTTTGCAACACACATGCCAATGAAGAGAAAAGATCATGGTGCTCCCATCATCTCATGCTACATTGGAGCACATCGCATAGAAAAATCTCTTCTTGACTTGGGTTCAAGTGTAAATATGATGCCTTATGATGTGTTTTCTGAACTACAAATGGGACAACGGGGTCCTTCTCACTGTACCTTGCAGTTGGTCGATAGATATGTGAAAACACCTAGAGGGCATGTTGATGATGTGTTGGTCATACATGGAGGCCATGAAATGGAAGTCAAATCATATGCTAATGTGATTTAATGAAAGTTACTGCCATACCTAAAGTCACTATATTGATCACATGTTGTACGATGTGATTTCACACTGCTCAAAATGACCTTGAATAAGGGTTACAATAGAAGCAATGATTGGATGCATTGTGTCGCATATGTTTTATTTTGAGTGATGTTGATGCAATTTTCCCTTATATGTGAGTGATATGTTGGCCATTTGAATAGTGAGATTAAGAAATACATGACCAGCTCATGTCAGTCAATACTAGATACTGGTCTCACATGTATCTCTATAGTATAGTCTACATAAAAAACATATGGTTTACACCCTTGTGACCAAGGGATCAAGATGTGATGGTCACCTTATTGTTGGAGGTCGATGGCAGACTGGGGAGTCAATATTTGATGGTCCTCCTGACTCATACAACTGATTGACCAACTGGTTTGCATGGACATGATGCTTTAGACCTTGGATACATAGCAAGCTTGGCTAGACACCTTACCCTTCTGGCTTCTGATGGCTAGGTCGGTTATGCACCAATCAATGGAGAACCAGCTAACTTCCTTGTGATGGTAGAGAAACATAGCAAGTTGGGTATGGATCAGACTCATGCCTTTATATGGGTAGCGATAATGTGCCTTCTGATGGCGGGGCAAATTTGCTAACTTGATGGTTGCTCAGTGCAGAGACCTTCTAATGGATTGACTAATCAGCTCATCGTTACCCAATGGATTTTTTGGAACATAATGGGTATGCAATTACCTACCTTTAGATGGGTTTTCATGCCTCTACCTACTATTTGGAAGGACGAGTTTAAGTGATCTGATGGTTGATTGCTTCATCGAGCTTCCAAAGGTGGGGTCTTCCAATGGCTTTGTTGTGTGATCAACCGATGGTTGTTTTGATATTTTAGCCAATACAAGTACCTTCAACAGATAAAGTCAATTGTAGGTCTTCACTAATTTTATTCTATATACTCTAAAATTATGAAACAAAGGTAAGGTTAATCTAGAACAGTATTCAAAGAAGTATACTAACAACTAAAAACTAATTGAAATAACCCCTATAAAGGGGAAAATAATGAAAACTAGAGATTCAAAATGCAAATTTCAAAAAGACTTGGGTGGCCCCCCAGGATGTGCTAATTTATAGTCCTTATATTGTCTTTCTCTGGGATTGTCAATTGCTAGTTCTATTGGTGCTAGAGGTGGGTCATCAACTAGAACTTAAACTCTTTTTTTAAATCCCCCATCTTCATAGTATCTCTTTACTCTATGTCCATTTGTGGGGAAAGTTCATATTTTCTCACTGAACAACTCCATTATTCTACATGCAGATATCTTTGAGACATTCAATGGGCCGAAATACCTTTAGTGCATCTTTCTAGTGAAGAGTCTTATGTTGGAGTTGAACAACAAGACTTAATTTCATTATGAGATACCTTTTCTTTTCAAGTGGGTATTATGCCACACTTTGTCCTCTGCTTGTCAATTCTGGCATTCTCATAGGAGTGCAACCTATTCTCCTCCAATTCATGCAATTACAAAATCTCTTCTTACTTGCTAATTCTAGATTAGTCTATAGGGGGTAGTCCATGAAGGGGTCTTATAGGTTGTATGATATGCCCAGAGGTCATCATCTAGCTTCATAGACAAATCTTTTCAGGCATGCTCAACAATATTTTCTATGATTTGTTTGATTTTCCTATTGGATGCTTCAACTTGACCATATGTCTATGGGTAATGAAGGATGGTAATATTGTGTTCCACTTTGTAGTTTTTCAAAAAAACTTCAAACTATCTTCCCTCTAAATGAGATCCCCCATCACTAATGACGGTGTGTGGGACCCCATGCCTCGGGAAGATTACCTTCTCGAATAACCTATCACTGAATTTGAATCACAAGTGGGAATAGATACTACCTTTACCAAGTTGAATACATAGTCAAGCGCAACCAGGATGTACAGATTGTCTCATGATGTTTGGAAAGTGCCCATGTAATTTACTGCCCAAACATGAAAGATTTCCACCTCAATCTAATCGCAGAGAGACACCTCATTTCTCCTTGATATGTTTCCAATGTTCTAAAACTCTTTCCAAGACTTATCATAGACATGTTCATCTTTGAACAAGGTGGGTAAACTTCACCCATATTGTAGAATCTTAGAGATGGTCCTATCTCTGCCAAGGCACCCTAGACAATGAAGAATGGCACTCATATAGAATTTGCATTACTTCTTCCTCAAGAATACAATGGTGATATAGGTTACTGATGTACTTCTTAAAGAGTAGGGGTTGTCCCTATAGTAGCCTTTCAAATCAAATAATAAAATTTTCTTCTCATTATAGGTAAAATACAATGGTAGTTGTTGACATGCCATGTTGTTGCAGATATCGGCAAACCATTATACATGAGGTTTGATGGACTGTTCCACAATTAGATCTTCATCGGGGTAATTATCATTAATCGGGAGTGAGCCATTGTCAGTTAGTATAATTTTGGATATGTGGTCGGCCACAACATTTTCCCCTTTCTTATCAGTAATCTCATCGTCAAAACTCCAATGATAGGATTGCCTATCTCATAAGACTTGGATTCTTATCCTTCTTCTGCGTTATATACTTTATAGCCCCATGGTTGGTATAGACTATCACTTTTGACCCTATAAGGCAAGACATGAACTTGTCAAAAGTGTAAACTATTGATAGCAATTCATTTTCAATTGTGGTGTAATTGACTTGAGCTTCATATAGAGTCTTGATTGTATAGTAAATAATGTGGTGCTTTGTATCCTTATTTTTTCTAAGCACCACTTCGATTGCATAATCACTCACTTCACTCACTAAATGAAACAAAGGGAGACTCCCAGTCTAAATCTTATAGGATTGGCATAGTAGTTATAGAACTCTTTCAGGTTTGAAAAGCCTTCAGTCATTCCTCAATGAAATCAAACGTATCATCTTTGACAAGGAGCTTGGACATAGGTTTAGAGATTTTGGAGAAGTATTTAAAAAATACCTATAATATCCAGTGTGACCAACAAAACTCCACAACCAGTCAAAAATTTAGGAGGTGGGATTTAAGAGATAAATGGAGTATATGAAGGATTACGACTTCACCATCACCTATCATCCGGGTAAGGCAAATGTCGTAGGAGATGCTTTGAGTCAGTAACAACTTAAGTGTGCAATTGTTTTGTCCAGTCAGTGGAAGGGTTTGGAGGAATTGGTGGAGTGGACTCCACAACCACAAGAAGATTGAGTTCGTTTGGTTAATATCCAGATTCAATCTGAGTTGTTAAATGAGATCATAGCAGAACAGTTGACCAGTGCAGAGCTAGACAAGATGAAAGGTTTAATGATGAAGCCACAGACTCATCTATTCGTGGGAGTAGACTGAGGAATCAGGTTTGAGAATCGCATATGGGTTCTGGAGGATTCATCGATAAAAGAAACGTATCTTGCAAGAGGCTCATGGATCCAAATACACACTATACCCATGAACTACTAAGATGTTCAAGGACTTTTTGAAGTTTTTTTGGTGGCCAGGAATGAAGAAAGACATTGTGACATGTGTGGCCAGCTGTCTTACGTGCCAAACGGTGAAGGTTGAACACTAATGACCTAGAGGGATTTTACAGTGGATAGAGATTCCTGAGTGGAAATGGGAGCAGATCACCATGGATATTGTGGTGGGTCTACCCTGGACCAAGAAAGGTCATGATGCGATATGGGTCGTAGTAGATCGATTTATCAAGTCAGCACACTTCCTTGCCTTAAAGACCACTACTAAGGTGTCAGACCTAGATGAGTTGTATATCAGAGAGATAGTGTGTTTGCATGGTGTACCTAGATCGATCATATCTGATAGAGACCCAAAGTTTACTTCCAAGCTATGGAAGAAATTTCAAGAAGAACTGGGTACCAGGTTGAAGTTTAGTACAACTTATCACCCCCAGACGGGTGGTTGGTCAGAAAGGACAATCTAGATGTTAGAATATCTATTAAGAGCATGTGTGCTCCATTGGGGTGGTTCATGGGAGTAGTACTAACCTTTAGATGAGTTTGCCTACAAAAATAGCTACCAAGCCAGTATCAGGATGCCTCCGTATGAAGCTTTGTATGGGAGACTATGTCGGTTCCCACTTCACTGGGATGATGTGGGTGAGAAGACCTTGTTGAGGTCAGATGAGCTCCAAGTGTATGCTGATAAAGTTGCTTTGATCAAGCAAAGGCTGAAGAGGGCCCATGATCGACACAAGTCATATGCTGATGCAAAGTGGACTGATGTGCATTTCACTATGGGAGAGCATGTGTTTTTGAAAGTCCGACTGCTCCGAGCTATAGCTAAGAACAGAGGAAAGCTGAGTCCTCGATACATGGGTTTGTTTGAGGTGTTAGAACGGATTGGTGAAGCTACATATCATTTGGCGTTACCCCCTCAGTATAGCATGATGCATGATGTGTTTCACGTGTCCAACCTGAAGTGATATGTTCAAGATCCGAGCCATGTGCTGAGCATTGAACCTATTGAGCTTCAAGGGAAGCTGACTTATCCTGAGACACCTTTGCGGATTCTAGATACCAAGGTGAAAGAGCTCAGATGTAAGAAAATAGAGATAGTAAAGTTTCTTTGGAGGCACCATGGAGAGGATGAGGCCACATGGGAGCTAAAGGCGGACATGGAGAAAGCATATCTTGATTTGTTTGATTGATTGTTTTAATTTTGAGGGAAAAATTCCTATAAGGATGGGAGGATGTTATAACCTCAATTTCCTAAGTATATAATGAAAAGTGTAATTCCCTTTTAAAGAATAAATGAAATTTATTTATTTCATTTGTGATGGATTTCGTGTGAAATGGCCTTGATTGATTAATAATGGGCTTTCTTGGCCATTGAGCCCAATTGAAAAGAAAAGACAAATAAAAAGAAAAAGGATTTAATTAATAAAAGGTAAATATGAGAAATAGACAATTAAAAGAGGATAAAGGCAAATAGATATTCTCCAATATGGGAATCCATGCCTTTAGGATTTCTTCAGGTTCAAGGGACCCAAGATAACAAGATAATGGCAAAGGGAAAAGAATTTCTAATTAATTTTGAATTAATTAATGGATAACTTGGGAGAGAAGGAAGCCTTCTCATCCATTAGAATTTGTTTCCCAAATTTCGTAAATAGCTAGATAATGTCAAGGTGAACCTTCCCTTAAAATTTGATATAAAGAGGAGCTATAGTTTAGGAGATATAAATTTCCCAATTAATCTCCAAAATTGGGAATTATTCTAAAAATAGGAATATATTTTCCTTTGTGTTTGACCGCGAACAACAAGGGTCGTTGGATCTCGATCCAACACCTGGCACTCATCGTCTAAGTCCTACGCAGACTGGAACTCTGTCGATTGTTGAGCGATTTCCCCTCTCCAATTCCTCGTGACCCAGTGAGTGTGCAAAATCATTGATGGTTCCTTTGGATTCAGGAAAGGAAACTGAAGGGACTCATCCCTAGTTTGTTGAGGATTGGTCTCCGATTGGGAAAGTTCCCAATCCGGAAGGGACCTGCCCCGACCCTATATATAGGGAAGGGTGCGTGAGGGAACCAGCATATCCTTTTGCTACCCTAATCTCTGTGGAAGAGCGCGTAGAGTGTTTTAGTGCCTTCAATTGATATTTTCGTCCTGATCTTCTCCCTCGTCACCACAGCGAACCTCTCCGGAGTCCGGCGACTAGGAGAGGGTCACAACATGATCGCAGTCTGCAATTGAGGCCGCAAGCAGGTTCGATGGAGGAAGACGAAGCCTCATGTCCCCTTGGCATGCTCGTAGGTCGACTAGATCAAGGAGTCAATTGTGCAGTTGACCCTCGCAACAACTGGTGTGTCGTGAGGTTGAACAAGGTGTCGACCCACAAAGTTACCAAACTACCCCCGCGGTGCCTTCACTACAGGTAAGGGCAGACTTGTCTTTCAGCTCGCTCTTGATTACAAGAAGAGGTGCGTGCATCCCTGGACGTTGGATCCTGTGTGGACCAGCGGACCACGGATCTAATGATCCTTGTTTTTCTAGAAATAGCAAGTAAATCAATAAAAAGGAATTTTCTTGATAAAATCATATCTTTTGATAGAAAACTCGGATGAGGAAAGTTAATACATGAAAAATGATCAGAAAAATATGAGGGATACATTAAAAATAGTTTAGGAACCTAAATCAATATATTTTTGCAAAAGTATCTAATTTGAATGGAAAAAGTATTAATTTGTGGTTAGAAAACCTAATTGTTAATCATGGATAGATTTAATATTGCAAATAGATTAATTTGAGCATGGTTAACTTGATTAATGATAAAGATGGATTTTAACCTATTTTGATGATGGAATTACAAGGTTTAGGGTTTTAAACCTCATATGATGATTAATATGCTTAAAAACCCTAAATAAGAGAAAAAGAAAAGAAAACTACTTATAATATGAAATTAGGGTTTCATGTTGCTAAAAGATGATCCTAGAATATTTTGTAAAAGAAAGATGATATAATTAGGGTTTGTGAATGTTTTTATAAAATTAGGGTTTAAAGTAATAAAAATGAAGAGAAACCCTAATTGTGATCAAAACCCTAAAAAGGACTAATAACCCAAGGAAACAACTAGGATTAATAGATCTCGATGACGTGATTAATGATAGAAAAATTGGATGCCTTATTCAGGATCAACTTGTACATACTTGCTTGATTTCTATATTGTTTGATTCATTTCTGCCTTCAAGTCTTCTTGGAAGGTATGTGGTTAATTATGGTTAATCACATTAGTTTCCCGAAAGTTTTCGGATGAATTGATCGCATTGATCGCAACCAACCAGTTTGGATATTCATAATTGCAAACTATAAAGACACTACGATTATCACACTTGTAATATAAATGTGTATTCTCGCACCTACATGCCACCCTGATGGATGATGCAAAAAGGTCAAGCCCAGGAGGGAAGACCAATGGGAACCATGAGAGGTGACCCCAGACACCAAGCTCAGGAATGAGAAGGTGGTCTATGTTGCATGACTAAAGGGTACCATGAGAGGTGACCCTAGGCACCAAGCGCATGATTGAGAAGGTGAAATTAAATCAAACCCTAGAGAGGGTATTCCAGGGTTAGGGTAAAAGCAGTGGTGATTGACACATTAAAAATGTAAATTGGTTTGTTAATTTACCTTTGTTGTGATAATTAGTTTGTTAGCCATATTTGTGAACTTTTGGTTGTCCCCACATACCGACATATCCTTATATGCTGACCGTTGTTTTGTTTTTCGGCGATTTAGGTACAATCCTAAAATGAACAAATAGTAAAGTGACACTTTGTGAAAATAAGAAATAAAGTGCAAGGAGGATTAGATAGAATAATTCAAGTTGTGGATTGATAGATTCCCAATGTTTTAAAAAGTATGAAAAATGTTATTTTATACCCAATTTCAATTTAGTTGGTAGAATTTCTTAGTTATTATTGATTAATTGTTGAACCTTTGATCCAATGTATTGGGATGACAGCTCTGACCTCTTGGTCTCCTTTAAGTGGGGGTTATAGGGAGGCGGGGTCGTTACAATTGGTATCAGAGCCTAGGTTCCTCATTTAATATTTAATAATTATTAAATTTTACAAATTTTATAGAACTGAGGGAGTTATTAGAGGATTTTCCGAAAGATAGAGGTGTCTAGAAAAGGATCACTTTCGGAGGCTGGCAATATTTTCCTTCGCACCGCTAGTCAGAATATGAGGACTTTTGGATTGTGTGACTACCTGGCCAATGTCTTAGGATTTGACTCGATCATCTTGTTCATCCCTTCTCAACTCAAACTCTATTAAGGATTTCAAGGATTAGGATTTTCTCTCTCTCTTCCTCACCATCTATTAAGGTTGATAAGGTTTATGGAATCCTCCACCAAAGTAATAGAAGATACATAATTAAGATGTCATCGACATAAGTATAATTAGTTAAATATAGACTAAAGGTCTGTTTGTGTGCTTATGTAGATGGCTCGTACAAAGACTACGGCTATCCCAGTTGCCACCAACAGTGGTGGGCCTCCCCGCAAAGAGAATGGGTCTTCTAAGAAAAGGAAGCGGAACCATGGTGGTGAAACCTCAAAGAAGATAAAGAGACCTAAAGGAACTTCTAATGAGGCTCCCAACCCTGACCCAATACCCTTCAGCAACCATGAACAAGAGGAGGGACCGGGATATGAGGAGCAATATGAGTACGAGGAGGTTGCCCAAATGGAGGAGGACCAGTCTGGTGGTCCGGAACCGACCGTGGTAGTTAACACTATGGAATGGATGGAGCAGCTGAAATGACTGACTCAGGCTATCCATGCCTTAGCCCTCAGGGACATAGGTAGAGATGAGATTGATGAGCCACTGACTATTCCTCTGTGACTGGGAGCTACCATCTTGGACTTCGTCAAGCTGAACATTGAGAAGTTCTGGGGAGAAGATAAGTCTGAAGTGGTCGACAAGGTGGAAGCTTGGCTACTTGCAGTCGAGAATGGATTCCGTATGCTTGAAGTGCAGCCAAACAAGAAGGTTCGGTTTGCTACTCACCTCTT
Source organism: Alisma plantago-aquatica (assembly GCA_963693085.1). NCBI lineage: Eukaryota > Viridiplantae > Streptophyta > Magnoliopsida > Alismatales > Alismataceae > Alisma > Alisma plantago-aquatica. The sequence continues at coordinate 1,151,028,442 of OY856412.1, forward strand.
AGAAGGTGCAACCAAGATATGGTGGGAGAACCATATCACGGGAAGAGACCTAAGCGAAGAATTGATGGCATGGACCGATTTCAAGACCATCTTCACTGCCATATTCATCCCCGTCTCAGCCAATAAGGAGAAGGAAAGAGAGTTCACTAACATGACACAAGGAAGCTCGTCAGTTGCGGACTTTGGTCACAAGTTCCGCATCCTGGAACATTTTAGTCAAATGATGGATGAAGAAAGAAGGGTAGACCACTTCATAGCGCATCTGCACCCTGCCATCAAACCACATGTGATGGCTAGTAAGCCAAAGACCTTCTCTGAAGCTTACAACACCACCTTGGACATGGAAAGGACGGTGATGCCTACAAATAATCCCTCCAAAGGTTACCTGGGTTTCACTGAAGGGCTCAAGGGAAGAGGAATGAAAACAAGAAGGGACAAGGATGCAACCACAATAAAAGCAAGCATGGGCACAAAGGCAAGCCCCGTGGTTGCCTCCAGCAGTGTCACACTTGCGGATGGATACATCCTAGGAAGTATCGTTTTGAGAAGAAGGTATGTTTCAGATGTCAGTAAGAGGGACACTTCATCGCCAATTTCCCTCAACATAAACTAAGAGGACCTTTGGGGTCATAGTCTATGGCAGAACAACCAGTAGTTGCAGCACCTCCAGCTAGAGAAAGGAGACAAGCTAGAGTGTTCGCCATCGACAATGAAGAAGCTTAGGTGAATGCTAATAGGCTGATCGAGGGTAACAACCCTTAGATGTTTTTCCTTTTAATTCAGTAGATCATGTAATAGCCTTCTAATGTGGTATAAACTATGTAGGCCTGTTGGAAGTCATGGGACAAAATGTAAAAGAACTCTTTGATTCTGGTTCTACTAATACTTTTATTTTGAGAAATCTGGCAACTATGCTTGGTTTGGATATCAAGGATTTGGGTTATGTTTTGGATGTCACAACCCTGAGTGGACGTATTTATACCTCTCTTTTGAAACCCCTATTTTTCCAGTTAAGTATCTGAACCATGAGCTTCCCACTAACTTCATCCTTCTTGATATGAATGATTTTTATGTAATCATCAATATGGATTGGCTTTCAACCTACACAGCCCAGATTGACTATAGAGAGAAGAAGATTCTTATTAGGAAAATTGGCCATCCACACTTCACCATTCGAGGAAGGAAGGATGCAAAAACTAGCCTTTACGTATCTGCTTTGAAAGCTGAACGGATGCTATCCAAGGGTTGTCGAGCCTACCTAGCCACAATTACCATACTTGAGGTTAAGGGGTGATCCTTAGAGGAGATAGAGGTGGTCCGAGAGTATGCGGATGTGTTCTTGGATGATCTACCAGGAATTCCCCCAAAGAGGGAGATAGATTTCTCTATTGAGCTAGCTCCTGGGACTAACCCTATATCTAAGGCACCCTATAGAATGGCCCCTGCAGAGTTGCTTGAGTTAAAATCCCAGTTGCAAGAGTTGTTGGATAAAGGCTTTATCTGACCCAGTACATCACCTTGGGGAGCACCGGTCCTCTTTGTGAAAAAGAAAGATTGGTCTCTATGGATGTGTATTGACTATCAGATGATCAACCAAACAACCATTAAGAATAAGTATCCCTTGCCTAGAATAGATGACATGTTTGACCAACTCAAATCAGCTCGAGTCTAATCCAAGATTGATTTGAGGTCAGGATACCACCAGGTGAGAGTAAGGAGTGAGGATATACCTAAAACAGCTTTCCGAACCCTCTATGGCCACTATGAGTTTGTGGTCATGCCGTTTGGATTTTCTAATGCACCTAGTGTCTTCATGAACCTCATGAACAGTGTGTTCCATCCTTTCCTTGACTCTTTTGTGATGTTGTTCATAGATGATAATTTGGTGTACTCGGATGACCTAGCCCAACATCGTGACCACCTAGGTAGAGTCCTTGATATCATGAGAAAGCATAAGTTTTTCAAAAAGTTCTCAAAATGTGTGTTTTGGTTAGACCAATTCATGTTTCTTGGACACATCATCTCAGGAGGAACAATCGTTGTAGATCCAACCAAGGTATCGGCAGTTTGAGACTAACCGACACCAAAGAACCCCTCCAAGATTTGCAGCTTCTTGGGGTTGGCCGGATACTACCGTTGCTTCATCAAGGATTTCTCAAAGACTGCTTTGCTGCTGACCATATTTACCTGGAAGGATGTGAAGTTTGTGTGGTCCGACATATGTGAAGCTAATATCCAGGAGTTGAAGGAGAAGCTGACCACCGCCCCTGTGTTGACTCTACCTTCTGGAAATGAGGGTTTCATGATATTCACTGATGCTTCCAAGATGGGACTTGGATGTGTGTTGGAACAAAATCAGCACATGGTTGCATATGCTTCCCGACAGCTCAAGCCCAATGAGGTGAATTATCTGACACTTAACCTAGAGATAGTTGTTATTATCTATGCTTTGAAGATATGGCGGCATTACCTGTATGGTGCTACCTTTGAGATCTTCACTGAACATAAGAGCTTAAAATACCTACTGACGCAGAGAGGCCTGAACCTACGACAACGATGATGGATGGAGTATATGAAGGATTGCGACTTCACCATCACCTATCATCCGGGAAAGGTGAATTTCATAGCAGATGCTTTGAGTCAGAAACAACTTAAGTGTGTAGATGTTTTGTCCAGTCAGTGGAAGCGTTCGTAGGAGCTGGTGGAGTGGATTCCACAACCACTAGAAGATCGAGTTCGTTTGGATAATATCTAGATTCAATCTGAGTTGTTAAATGAGATCATAGAAGCACTGTTGACCAGTGAAGAGCTAGACAAGTTGAAAGGTTTAATGATGAAGCCACCGACTAATCTATCCATGGGAGTAGACATAGGAATTAGGTTTGAGAATCACATATGGGTTCTGGAGGATTCATCGATAAAGGAACGTATCTTGCAAGAGGCTCAAGGATCCAAATAAACACTATAACCATGAACTACTAAGATGTTCAAGGACTTGTTGAAGTTTTTTTGGTGGCCAGGAATGAAGAAAGACATTGTGACATGTGTGGCCAGCTGTCTTACGTGCCAAACGGTGAAGGTTGAACACTAATGACCTAGAGGGCTTTTACAGTGGATAGAGATTCCTGAGTGGAAATGGGAGCAGATCACCATGTATTTTGTGGTGGGTCTACCCCGGACCAAGAAAGGTCATGATGTGATATGGGTCGTGGTTGATCATCTTACTAAGTCAGCACACTTTCTTGCCTTAAAGACCACTACGAAGGTGTCAGACCTAGCCGAGTTGTATATCAGAGAGATAGTGTGTTTGCATGGTGTACCCATATCGATCATCTCTGATAGAGACCCAAAGTTTACTTCTAATTTGTGGAAGCCAGTTCAAGAAGAAATGGTACCAGGTTGAAGTTTAGTAAAACTTATCACCCCCAGATAAATGATCAGTCAGAAAGGACAATCCAGACATTAGAAGATCGATTAAGAGCTTGTGTACTCGATTGGGTTGGCACATGGGAGCAGTACTTACCTTTAGCTGAGTTTGCCTACAACAACAACAACTACCAAGCCAGTATCGGGATGCCTCCATATGAAGCTTTGTATGGGAGACCATGTCGGTCCCCACTTCACGAGGATGATGTGGGTGAGAGGACCTTATTGAGGTCAGATGAGCTCCAAGTGTATGCTGATAAAGTTGCTTTGATCAAGCAAAGGCAAAAGAGGGCCCAGGATCGACAAAAGTCGTATGTTGATGCAAAGCAGACTAATGTGCATTTCACTATGGGAGAGCATGTGTTTTCGAAAATCCGACTGCTCTGAGCTATAACTAAGAACATAGGAAAGTTGAGTCCCCGATACGTGCGTCCGTTTGAGGTGTTAGAGCGAATTGGTGAAGTTGCATATCGTTTGGCGTTACCCCCTCAGTGTAGCATGATGCATGATGTGTTTCATGTGTCTAACCTAAAGCGATATGTGCAAGATCTGAGCCATGTGCTGAGCATTGAACCTATTGAGCTTCAAGGGCAGCTGACTTATCCTGAGACACCTTTGCGGATTCTAGATACCAAGGTGAAAGAGATCAGATGCAAGAAAATAGAGATGGTAAAGGTTCTTTAGAGGCACCATGGAGAGGATGAAGCCACAGGGGAGCTGAAGGAAGACATGGAGAAAGCATACCATGATTTGTTTGTTTGATTGTTTGAATTTTGAGGGCAAAATTACTATAAGGAGGAGAGGGTGTTATAACCTCAATTTCCTAAGTATATAATGAAAAGTGTAATTCTCTTTTAAAGAATAAATGAAATTTATTTCTTTCATTTGTGATGGATTTCGTGTGAAATGGCCTTGATTGATTAATAATGGGCTTTGTTGGCCATTGAGCCCAATTAAAAAGAAAATAGAAATAAAAAGGAAAAGGATTTACTTGATAAAAGGGAAATATGAGAAATAGACAATTAAAAGAGGATAAAAGCAAATAGATATTCTCCAATATGTGAATCCATGCCTTTAGAATTTCTTGAGGTCCAAGGGACCCAAGATAACAAGATAATGGCAAAGGGAAAAGAATTGCTAATTAATTTTAAATTAATTAATGGATAACTTGGGAGCGAAGGAATCCTTCTCATCCATTGGATTTTTTTTCCAAATTGCATTAGTAGCTAGATAATGTCAAGTCAAACCTTCCCTTAAAATTTGAGATAAAGAGTTGCTATTATTTATGAGATATAAATTTACCAATTAATCTCCAAAATTGGAAATTATTCTGAAAATACGAATATATTTTCCTTTGTGTTTGACCGCGAGCAGCAAGGGCCGTTGGATCTCAATCCAATGCATGGTGCTCATCGTCTAAGTCCTACACAGACTGGAACTCTATCGATTGTACAGGGATTTTCCCTCTCCAATTCCTTGCGACCCAGTGAGTGTGCAAACTCATTGATGGTTCCTTTGGATTCAGGAAAGGAAACCGAAGGGAATCATCCCTGGTTTGTCGAGGATTGGTCACCGATTGGGAAAGTTCCCAATTCAGCAGGGACCTGCCCCAACCCTATATATAGGGAAGGGTGCATGAGGGCACCATAATCTCTTTTTGCTACCGTAATCTCTGCGGAAGAGTGCATAGAGTGTTTTAGTGCCTTCAATTGATCTTTTTGTCTTGATCTTCACCCTCATCATCACAGCGAACCTCGCCGGAGTCCGACGACTAGGAGAGGGTCACGACATGATCGCAGTCTACAATTGAGGCCGCAGACAAGTTCGAAGGAAGAAGAAGAAGCCTCCTGTCCCCTTGGCGTGCTCGTAGGTCGACTAGATCAAGGAGACAACTATGGAGTTGACCCTCGCAACAGTTGTTGTGTCGCGGGGTTGTAGAAGGTGTCGACCCACGAAGTTACCAAACTACCCCCACAGTGCAAGAAGAGGCATGTGCGTCCCTGGCCATTGGATCCTGAGTGGACCAGCGGACCACGTATCTAATGATCCTTATTTTTTTGGAAATAGCAAATAAATCAATAAAAATGAATTTTCTTGATAAAATCGTAACTTTTGATAGAAAACTCAGATGAGGAAAGTTAATACATGAAAAATGATCAGAAAAATATGAGTGATATATTAAAAATAGTTTGGGAACCTAAATCAGTAACTTTTTGCAAAAGTATCTAATTTCGATGGAAAAAGTATTAATTTGTGGTTAGAAACCCTAATTGTTAATCAAGGATAGATTTAATATTGCATATAGATTAATTCGAGCATGGTTAACATTATTAATGATAAAGATGGATTTTAACCTATTTTGATGATGGAATTACAAGGCTTAGGGTTTTAAACCTGATATGATGATTAATATGCTTAGAAACCCTTAATAATCAAAAAGAAAAGAAAAGTACTTGTATTATGAAATTAGGGTTTCATGTTGCTAAAAGATGATCCTAGAATCTTTTGTGAAAGAAAGATGATATAATTAGGGTTTGTAAATGTTTTTATAAAATTAGGGTTTAAAGTACTAAAAATGAAGAGAAACCCTAATTGTGATCAAAACCCTAAAAAGGACTAATAACCCTAGGAAACAACTAGGATTAATAGATCTTGATGACATGATTAATGATAGAAAAATTGGATGCCTTTTCAGGATCAACTTGTGCATACTTGCTTGATTTTTGGATTGTTTGAGTTATTTCTGCAATCAAGTCTTCTTGGCAGGTATGTGGTTAATTATGGTTAATCGCATTAGTTTCTCGAAAGTTTTCTGGATGAATTGATCGCATTAATTGCAACCAACTAGTTTGGATGTTCATAATTGCAAACCATAAAGACACTATGATTATCACACTTGTAATATAAATGTGTATTCTCGCACCTACATGCCACCCTGATTGATGTTGCAAAAAGGTCAAGCCCAGGAGGGAAGACCAATGGGCACCATGAGAGGTGACCGCAGACACCAAGCTCGGGAAAGAGAAGGTGGTCTATGTTGCATGACTAAAGGGAACCATGAGAGGTGACCCTAGGCACCAAGCTCAAGATTGAGAAGATGGCCTTAAGTCAAACCCTAGAGAGTGTATTCCAGGGTTAGGGCAAAAGTGGTGGAGATTGACACATTGAAAACGTAAATTGGTTTGTTAATTTACCTTGGTTGTGATAATTAGTTTGTTAGCCATATTTGTGAACTTTTGGTTGTCCCTACATACCGGCATATCCTTATATGATGACCGTTGTTTTGTTTGTCGACAATTTAGGTACAACCCTGAAATGAACAAATAGTAAATTGACACTTTCTGAAAATAAGAAATAAAATCCAAGGAGGATTAGATAGAATAATTCAAATTGTGGATAGATAGATTCCCAAAGTTTTAAAAAGGTATGCAAAATTTTATTTTATACTCAATTTCAGTTTAGTTGGTAGAATTTCTTAATTATTATTGATTAATTGTTGAACATTTGATCCGGTTTATTGGGATGATGACTCTGACCTCTTGGTCTCCTTTAAGTGGGGTTTACCGGGAGGCGGGGTCATTACAGGTAGCCTGGGTGTATGGAAAATCTTTAGAGTCTTGAGTATCCATTGAGGATATAGAAATATCAATGTTAGGCCAAACATTACTGAATATGGACAACAAAGGGAAGGGGAAGGTGATATTTCTCTATCACGATGTTTAATTTTATGTAATCTATACACATTCTCCAACTTGTGACCAATTTGGTCATTACTTCATCACCATTTACTCCTTTAACCACCGTCATACCCCCTTAATTCTTGGGTACTACATGGATGGGGATACTCAATTTCTATCACTGATGAGATAGATGACTCAAACATCTCTTAGTTTTATGAACTCCTTTTTTCTACTTCTCTTATGTTCTGATTGAGCTTCCTTTAAGGTTGCACAAGAGATAGCACACTCTATTCTAGATGAATTATGTGCACACAGTCGGCTGGACACAAGCCTCCAATATCTTCCATAGAATAGACAAACACCTTCCTTTTTAGCTTGAGTTGACTTAGTAGTTTTTCCTATTGGGAATCTCCCAAGGAAGAATTTATGATCATAATATTTCTCTCCCCATCCTTAAGAAGCTCGTACATCAAACCTTTTAGGATCTTCTTCATCTTTGGATTTGGTTTTGGAGATTCCTTCTCTTCAGGAGTGTGTACCAGTTAAACATATTTCATGGTTTCTATAGTAGTATCTTCTTCATCACTATAATCACCATCTGGTAGGTTCGAATAGCCTAAACATTTCCATGAACTATGGGTCTTCTTCATCAGGACTAGGTTTGTTCAAAGCTTTCATTAGAGGATCAACTATTACATTTTGTTCCTAAACTTCCTTACATATTTGGTTATAATTATCCATGAAGTAGATCGACTCAAAAAGGGAAGGTCCCTACATAGAGTCTGATACACATAAGCAGACATCATCATTTCCTACCTTATAGTAAAGATTCTTACTTCAACATCTATTAAATCTCTCCATATAGAGAGGAATGATCTTCTAAATATCATCAAACATATTGGATCTTTCATGTTGACTATCATGACTATATCACAGGGAATGACGAATCTTCCCAAGCAAGTGGGGAATCATCTACTATACCAGTAGGCCTTGTAAAGGAATGGTCTTTGGTTGAATTCTCATTCCAATTTTGACCATGTCAGCAATACCTAGCCTCTTGTCTAATATTATCAGCATTAGGATGATGCTTTCTCCCACATCAAATAACCCATGTCTTACCTCGTTGTCTCGCACATTGAATGGAATAGTGAAGGTCCCACGATCCTTCTATTTAGTTGGCAACTTTTGCTTGCACAAAAGAGCCTGGCATCTTAGCAAGTCTAACGATTTCTACTTTGTCTCCATGCCTTCTCTTTGTAATAAGATCCTTGAAGAACATCACGTATGTTTTCATATCTTTGATAAGATCAAGGTAAGGAATGTCTAGGTGCCACTTCTTTATAGCCTCTAAGAACTTTGTGTACCTCTTTTTCAGATGAGATTTTATTAATGTATATGGTAAAGGTATTCTTTGTTATAATCTCAATTTCTTGAATATGTAATGAAAGATGTAATTCTCTTTTAATGAATATAAGAAATCTTTTTCTTTGATTTGCAATGGATTTCGTATGAAATGGCCTTGATTGATTGATGGTGGGCTTTGTTGGCCATTAAGCCCAATTGAAAAGAAAAGAGAATTAAAAAGGAAAAGAAATTGATTAATAAAAGGTAAATATGAGTAATTGATAATTAAAAGAAGATAAAGGCAAATAGATAATACCCAATATGGGAATCCATGCCTTTGAGATTTCTTGAGGTCCAAGGGACCCAAAATAAGAAGATAATGGTAAAGGGAAAGGAAATAACAATTAATTTTGAATAAATTAATGAATAACTTGGAAGATAAGGAAGCCTTCTCATCCATTGCAATTTGCTTCCCAAATTTCGTACAAAGCTAGGAAATATTAAAAGGAACTTTCCCTTAAAATTTGAGAAAGAAAGGAGTTGTGTTTTGGGAGAAATCTATTTTGCAAGTTATCTTCAATTTGGGAATTAATTCTGAATTAAAAGAAATAAGTCTTTCCTTTTCTTTGAACGCGAGCGATGAGGTCAGTTGGATCTTAATCCAATGATGGATGCTCACTATCTAGTCCCAAGCGGACTGGGACTCTGCAAGTTCTAGGGGAACTTTCCCACCCTATATTCTCGTGATCCAATGGACATGCCAACTTGATGTTGGTCCCATTGGATTCAGGAGAGGAAATCGCGAAGGTTCCTCCCTAATTTTATTGGGTTTAGTCGCCGTTTTTGGAAACGCCCAAAACTGGCAATGCCTACCTCGACCCTATATATAGGGGAGGATGAGCAAGGGTACCAGCACCTTGTTTCTCTAGTCCAAACTCTATGGAGGGAAGCAAGGAGTGCTTTGGTGCGTTCAATTTCCCTGTACGTCTTGACCTGCACCATCAACATCTCAGAGACCATCACCGGAGTCTGGCGAGTAGGGAACGACCTTAGTGTGTCCTTGGCAAGCAATTGGAGGTGTCGTCTAGTTCAGAGAGGGGAGGCGGTGCTTCCTGGACAACTGGCGTGAGCAAAGGAGGAGAGGAGCCCGAAGTCAACTCATAGGTTGACCATCGCACACCTGCTGTGCTCGACGCGAGGAAGAAAAAGAAGGCCCTAGTCTTTTACCAAAATAACCCTCCACACCTTCAATAGAGGTAAGGACGTTTCCATCCTTTTGTTTACAATGTTGAGGGCGCGTGTATCCATGGCCGTTGGATCTTCAGTGGATCCGCGGACCATGGATCAGGCGGCCCTAGTTTTTCTAGAAAATAGCAAATAGATAATAAAAAGAGTTTTCTTGTTAAAAATCATATCTTGAGCTAGGAACCTCAGATGGGGGAAGTTAATGCACGAAAAATGATCAGAAAAATGTGAGGAATATGTTAAAAATGGTTTGGACACCTAAATCTGCATAATTTTGCAAAAGTTCCTATTTTGGATAGAAAATGTATTAATTTGTGGTAGAAACTCTAATTGTTGATAAAAGATATATTTAATCTTGCAGTTAGGTTAATTCGAGCATGTTTAACTTGATTAATGTTAAAGAAGGTTTTTAACCTGTTTTGATGATAGAATTGCAAGGTGTAGGGTTTTTAACCTAATATGTTGATTATTATGTTTACAAATCCTAAATTAGAGAAAAAGAAAAGAAAAGTGCTTATAATCTGAAATTAGGGTTTCCTGTTGCTAAAAAGATGAATTTGGAATCTTTTGTAAAAGAAAAATGAAATAGTTAGGGTTGGTAAGTGATTTTGTGATGACCCTAAATTTTAGGAATTTTCTTCCCAAAAAATTAATTGAGGACCATGGATGTTGTGTAGGTGACTAAACCCAAATTGAGGAACTGGTTATCCAAGTATGTGTTAAATTCACCTAAAATAACTGTATAAAGCTACAAATGAGGATATGGCACCTAGTTAAAGCTCAATTATGATAAATATCATTTGTCAATATAATTGGGATAATATGGTAAGACATCCCTTGGAAAAAAAATATATGTATTCTAATGTCTAAGTAATGATCAATGAATGAAATCATGATCATATTAGGTTTATGATGATTCATTGAAAATCAATGGGCATTTAAGGTTGATTTGTGTAATCATGAAAGTGACCTCTTTGAGTAGTTCATTTAGGTGGCAATATATATATATATGTGTGTATGGAATTCCTTGTGGTCATGAGTTAGTTTAAGTGTTTCTAAGGTTATGCTAGGATTTCATGCCATCTTGACTTACTATGTGATAATTATTATCCTTGGAAAATTTGGATCCATAGGGGATATCTTTTACAGATATTATAAGCAATCAACAATTTTCTTGGGTTTTTTATTTGATGTGCAAGGAACGATGGTCTATTAGTAAGGATTTTGGGGCACATGAGTCATCACCCACCTCCGTTTCTTACGGATGAGCTGGTACTAGGGAGACTTGGTCCCCTATGCACGCATCTGAAGTAAAGGGGAAAAAGATCTAGACTTGGAGCAAACTACTAGCCCGCCAGGCTCGGATCCATCCAACAGCCCCTCTATCATAGGACGTGGATAATAGATGAGGGAGTTTAGATGTGTTCTACACCCTCCCTTCTCCGTCACTTTTTACAGTAGAGGCAAGACCCCCACCATCATCTCTGATCCCTACCACCACTACTTCTTGCCTGCTGTCGACGACCACATGAACCACCGACATTAGCACCCACAGAGATCACAACAATGATCCCTTGCACCCAGTTTGGATTGGCGGCAGCGACACATCCAAATAACAAGCGTCACCGCCTACCTTTGGATCCTCACCTCACCAGCAACAACCTGCAGCAGTCAATGGCACTACCTCCTCTACCAGCCCGCCATACAACTCAACCTCCCTCTGCCCCGCCAAGACTGGTAGCACCCTCTGTGCCTGGTGCTCACTCACCAACCTCCTTCATCGCACCTCCTCCTCCATGCTCTCCCCTCCAACCTGCTGTACTCTCCAGTCGGCGTCAGGTTTTGTTCCACCACGGCAGGCCGACGACCACTCTCAGCAGAACACCAGCGCCCCTTCCTCTCTTCATCATGAGGATCTACAAAAATTGCAGATCATGGAAGTCGAATCTTCATACGATGTTCTCTGTCCGCGAGGTAGAGTAGAACGGCGCAGGGTTCTCGCTGGAGATCTTTCCTGTGGAAGCGCGTAATGGGGAAGCAGTGCTGAAGAAGAGAGCCATGGGCGGCGGCCTCCTAACGGTGAGGTTTTGAAACTCTTTCCATGCGCCTGAGAAGTGTAGAAGAACAACGAAGGGAGAGGGACCTCTTGGCCTCTCGAGTAGCGGTGATGGAGACTTGGAGATGGCCGATCATCACCGAGCTAGGGCCTAGCGGTGGCAGACACTTGCAGCGCGGGCGGTGGTCTGCGTTCATGAGAAAGAAAGGATGAGAGGAGAGAGTAGGTTTTCCAGGCCCAAACCGTGAACCGGCCATCCCCAAATCAGACCAGGCGGGTCGCCCAGGCCAGTGAACCGGCCGTGCCACGTGGCAGCGACCTATTGGACAGAACAAGGTAAATATCACAGATCTTAGATAAATCCTCGTAAATCATAGGAATGTCAGAAAAATACAAACATGGTATCAAAATTTTTAGAAAAATGTGTAGAATGTAATAAAACTATAATAAAAAGGATTTTGATTATTATATATCAGTAATATCATGTAAGATGAGTAATGCTTGTTTGATGCATGATAAATAGAAAACAATTGTCTAAATTTATGGAAAAATGTCAGTAAATCCATATTCATACTTATAATCCATCTGATATCAGTAATAATGATGTTGATGTAGGAAATCATGTAATTTTCTTATTATGGCTAATTAGGGCTAATAACACTAAAGATAATGTATTAAATGCATACCTGCTCAATAAATGATGAAATTCACAAGGTAAGGTCATATCAGTATATGGAACTTCAGTTTTAATTATGAGATCATAATGATGAAGAGAATCCATGTTATATGAATATGAATCTTAATACATGTTATAAAACCCTAATCTGGGTTAATGATGTAACCTAGGGTTATTATGTGCACCAAAAAGAATATGGAACCTAATATTCAGATAATGAATCATAATCTGGAAAATGACATCATTAAGATAATTCTAAGACAAGAATGCAAGTAATGATGAGAATATCCAAATGAGTTAAAAAAACCCTACAATGGATACGATTAGGGTTAAGATGAGATGTAAGATGATAAGAACCTGATGAAAGTATATGATCTTGTCTTAATCAGGTGCTGACTAGTTTACCTAGATGATCATGGTTATGTAAGGAATCTCTGAACTCAGGTACATGGGTTTATTTAATTATATGACTATGGTTTTCTTGCTTGCAATCATGATATATATGTATTCTCTCTTCTATTTGCAAATATTGGATGTAGTATTGCTATGTAGTACTCGTTGTTTTGTCACTTGAAAACATAAATTATGAGTAGATGTTTTGTAGTTATTTAAGGTGTTCATTATCCCCCTTACGAGGGAATGGATTAATGTTGGTAGTACACCTCCCTAGAGCACACGGTGTATGGGGAGTTTCCCTAGAGTACTTGGTACATGGGGATGGGCCCAATATTTATGTTTTGGTACTATTTCACCTTGATAATGCAATTCATCTAGGAAAATGGCTTAAATTGGAGTATTTCACTTAATAAAGAAGTGTTTTCTATGATTTTGTTTCCTTCTGCAAATCTTTTTCAAAAATTATGAAAGCCATAAATATATGTATCTTTCTGCCCACGTGCACAACACCTTGTGTGTTGATTCGTTATTTCACATATGTTTTAGGTTCAGAGCTAGCTTGGGATAAAAGACGGGAAGTGAGCAGTTGTCCAGGTTGTACCTATTGTGTTAAGATAATATTAGCATACATGTTCATAGACTTGTAAACTTTTATTCAAATTATGTAAATATAAGTTGCACTTTTAATTCATGTTGTAATATAAATATGTTGAATGTTGAGAAATGTTATGGTTGTATGTTCATGTATGCATATTATGCTCCCGCATCGCTTTCTGATATGATTGGATGATGTTTTCGGATTCTGACATCTCATTCCCAATAGGGTTTGGAGAAATCAAAATCCGGGGACGTCACAGATTTTGTGAAATTAGGGTTTAAAGAAATAAAGATGAAGTGGAACCCTAATTATGCTCAAAAACCTAAAAAGGGAAAATAACCTAGGAAACAATTAGGATTAAGGGATCAAGATGACATGATTAATAATAGAGAAATTGGATGCCTTTTTTAGGAATAATTGTGTGTGTGTGCTTGCTTGATTCCTGATTGATTGGTTATTTCTGCATTCAAGTCTGCATAACAGGAATGTGATTAATTATGAATAACCTCTTTAGTTTCTCAATGGATTCCCAGATGTTTAATCGCATTGAATGCAACTAAACAATTTGGATGTTCATATTGCAATTATAAAGTGAGTATGATTATCACAATTTAATATAAATGTGTATTCCCGCACCTACATGCCCCCTGATGGAAGATTCCATAAAGGTCATGCCCAGGAGGGTAGATCAGACACCAATATCGAGAATGAGAAGGTGGTCTATGATGCATGACTATGGAGGACCATGAGAGGTGACTCCCAGGCTCCAAGCTCAGGATTGAGAAGGTGGCCTTAAGTCAATGGAAAAAGAGAAACCCTAAAGGGGGTATTTCCAGGGTTAGGGAAAAAGCGGTGGGGAATGTCACATGGAAAATGTAAATTGACTTGCTAAATATCTTGATTTGCAATATTTAAATTGTTAGACTTAATTGTGAAATTTTGGTTGACTCCACATACCAGAAATTGCTGACTGACATTTTATTTGTCAGCATTTTAGGTGTAATCCTGAAAGCACAAATAGTAAAGTGACACATCGTGAAATTAAGAAATAAAGTGCAAGGAGGATTAGATAGAATAATTCAAGCTGTGGATAGATAGATTTCCAAAGTTTTAAAAAGGTAAACAAAGTTTTATTTTTCTACCAAATTCCAGTTTAGTTAGTAGAATTTCATAATTATAAGTGATTATTTGTTGAACCTTTGATCCTGTTTATTGAATAACGGCTCTGACCTTTGGGTCTCCCTTAAATGGGGGTTACCGGGAGGCGGGGTCGTTACAATTGGTATCAGAGCGTAGGTTCTTCATCTAATCATTAATAATTATTAAATTTTACAAATTCCATAGAACCGAGGGAGTTATTAGAGGATTTTCTGAAAGACTGAGGTTTCTAGAAAAGGATCACTTCTGGGGGCTGGCAAAATTTTTCTCTGCACCGCTACTCAGAATATGAGGACTCCTGGATGGTGTGACTGCCTGGCCGATGTCCTAATATTTGACTCAAAATAAGATACCTTTAGGACTCTCTCATCTTGGTCATCTCTCCTCAACTCAAAATTCTCTTAAGGATTTTAAGGATTAGGGTTTTTCTCTCTCTTCCTCACCCTCTTGAGGTATGGGTTAAGGTTGATAAGGTCTAAGGTATCCTCCACCAAATTAATAAAAGATATGTAATTAAGATGTCATTGAATTAAGTATAATTAGTTTAAAGATAAACTAAAAGTTTGTTTGTGTGCAGATGGCTCGTACAAAAGTTGTGGCTATCCCTTTTTCCATCAGTGGTGGTGGACCACCCCGTAAGGAGAATGGATCCTGTGAGAAGAGGAAGCGGAACCATGGTGGAGAGACCTTTAAGAAGATAAAGAGGCCTGAAGAAACTATGCATGAGGCCCCAAACCCTGAACCAATGCCCGACATCAACCGAGAGCAAGGGGAAGGACCAAAATATGAGGAGTGCCAGGTGCATGAAGAGGAAGCCCAAATGGAGGAGGACCAGCCTGGTGGTCAAGATCGAGCCATGGTGGTTCACACAACGGATGTAGTTTGGATGGAACAACAAAAGCAACTGACCGAGGCTATTTGTGCCCTGGCCCTTAGGGACATAGATAGGGATGAGAATGGTGAGCCACTTCCAATTCATCCTCGACTGGGAGCCACCATCCTGGACTTCATCAAGATGAACATTGAGAAGTTTTGGAGAGAAGACGAGTCTGAAGTAGTCGACAAGGCCGAAGCTCGGCTGCTTGCAGTCGAGAATGGGTTCCGTATGCTCGAGGTGCAGCCGAATAAGAAGGTTATGTTTGCTACTCACCTTTTGGAAGGTGCAGCCAAGATATGGTGGGAGAACCATATCATGGGAAGAGACCTAAGTGAGGAACTGATGGCATGGACTGAATTCAAGACCATCTTCACTGCCAGATTCCTCCCCATCTCAGCAAAGAAGGAGAAATAAAGAGAGTGCACTAGTATGACTCAGGGAATCTCTTCAGTTGCGGACTTTGGTCGTTGGTTTCGCCTCCTGGAATATTTTGTACACATGTTGGATGAAGAGAGGAGGGTGGACCACTTTGTGGAATGTCTGCACCTTGCCATGAAGCCTCATGTGATGGCTAGTAAGCCAAATACCTACGCTGAAGCCTACAACAACGCCTTGGACATGGAAAGGATGGTGATGCCTGCACAGAACCAATCCAAAGGGTTCTTGGGTTTCACTGAAGTAGCTCAAGGGCAGAGGAATGAACACAAGAAAGGACAAGGATGCAACCACAACAAGAACAAGCATGGGCACAAAGGCAAGCCCCGTGGTCGCCTCCAACAGTGTCGCACCTGTAGATGGGCACATCCTGGGAAGTGCCACTTTTAGAAGAAGGTGTGTTTCAGATGTCAACAAGAAGAACACTTCATCGCCAACTGTCCTCAGCCTAACCCAAGAGGACCTTTGGGGTCACAGCCTGTGGAAGCACTGCCAGTAGCTGCAGCAACCCCAGTAGGAGCACCTCCAGCTAGAGAGAGGAGACAAGCTAGAGTGTTCGCCATCAACAATGAATAAGCTCAGGCGAATGCTAATAAGTTGATTGAGGTTAATAACCCATAGAGTTTTTCCTTTTAGTTCAGTAGACCATGTAATAGCTTTCTGATATGGAATAACTATGTAGGCTTGCTGGAAGTCATGGGACAAAATGTAAAAGCACTCTTTGATTCTGGTTCTACTAATACTTTTATTTTGAGAAATATGGCAACTATGCTTCATTTGGATATCAAGGATTTAGGTTATGTTTTTGATGTCACAACCCCGAGTGGTCGTATTTATACCTCTCTTTTGAAAACCCCTGTGTTTCTAGTTAAGTATCTGAACCATGAGCTTCCCATTGACTCCATCCTTCTTGATATGAATGATTTTGATGTAATCATCGGTATGGACTGGCTTTCCACCTATAGGGCCCAGATTGACTGTAGAGAGAAGAAGATTCTCATTAGGAAAACTGGCTATCCACACTTCACCATTTGAGGATGGAAAGATGCAACAACTAGTCTTTACATATCTGCTTTGAAAGCTGAACGGATGTTATCCAAGGGTTGTCGAGCCTACCTAGCCATAATTACCGCACCTGAGGTTAAGGGGAAATCCTTAGAGGAAATATATGTGGTTCGAGAGTATGCGGGTGTGTTTCCAGATGATCTACCAGGAATTCCACCTAAGAGGGAGGTAGACTTCTTGATTGAGTTAGCTCCGGGGACTAATCATATATCTAAGGCACCCTATAGAATGGTCCCTGCAGAGTTGCTTGATTTGAAAACCCAGTTGCAAGAGTTGTTGGATAAGGGATTCATCTAACCCAGTACATTACCATGGGGAGAACCCGTTATCTTTGTGAAAAAGAAGGATGGGTCGCTTCAGATGTGTATTGATTATCGGATGATCAATCAAGCAACCATTAAGAACAAGCATCCTTTGCCTAGAATAGACGACTTGTTCAACCAACTCAAATCGGCTCGAGTCTTTTCCAAGATTGATTTGAGATCAAGATATCACCAGGTGAGAGCGAGAAGTGAGGATATACCCAAAAGGACTTTCAAAACCCATTATGGCCACTATGAGTTTGTGGTCATGCCGTTTGGATTATCCAATGCACCTAGTTTCTTCATGAACCTCATGAACAGTGCGCTCCAACCTTTCCTTGACTCTTTTATGATAGTGTTCATAGATGACATTTTGGTGTACTCGGATGACCTATCCCAACACCGTGACCACCTGGGTAGAGTCCTTGATATCCTGAGAAAGTATAAGTTTTTCGGAAAGTTCTCAAAATGTGAGTTTTGGTTGGACCGAGTCATGTTTCTTGGACACATCATCTCAGGAGGAATAATCATCGTAGATCCAACCAAAGTATCAGCAGTTCAAGACTGGCCAGCACCGAAGAACCCCTCTGAGATTCACATCTTCTTGGGGTTGGTCGGATACTACCGTTACTTCATCAAGGATTTCTCCAAGACTGCTTTACCGCTAACCATGTTGACCCGGAAGGATGTGAAGTTTGTGTGGTCTGAAGTATGTGAAGCTCGATTCCAAGAATTGAAAGAGAAGCTGACCACTAACCATGTGTTGACTCTACCTTATGGAAATGAGGGTTTCATGATATTCATTGATGCTTCCAAGATGGGACTTGGCTGTGTGTTGGAAAAAGATCGGCATGTGGTTGCATATGCTTCCCAACAGCTCAAGCTGAATGAGGTGAATTACCCGACACACGACTTGGAGTTAGCTGTTATCATCCACGGTTTGAAGATATGGCGGCATTACATGTACGGTGCTACCTTGGAGATCTTCACTGACCATAAGAGCTTAAAATACATGCTGACACAGAGAGACCTGAACCTACGACAACGACGATGGATGGAGTACATGAAGGATTACGACTTCATCATCGCCTACCATCCTAGTAAGGTGAATGTCATGGTTGATGCGTTGAGCCAGAAATAGCTTAAGTGTGCAACTGTTTTGTCCAGTCAGTGGAAGAGTTTGGAGGAGCTTGTGGAAGGACTCCACAACCGTTAGATGACCGAGTTCGGTTGGCTAATATCATGATTCAATCTGAGTTGATGAGTAAGATCATAGCAGCATAGTTGACCAGTGAAAAACTAGACAAGATGAAAGGTTTGATGATGAAGCCACAAACTCGTTTGTCTGTGGGAGTAGATAGAGGAATTAGGTTTGAGAATCGCATATGGGTTCTAGCGGATTCATCAATAAAGGAAAATATCTTACAAGAGGCTCATGGATCCAAGTACACAGTGCACCTAGGGACTACTAAGAAGTTCAAGGACCTACAACGGTTTTTCTGGTGGCTAAGAATGAGGAAAGACATTGTGTCATGGGTGGCCAACTGTCTCACTTACCAGATGGTGAAGGCTGAACACCAATGACCCGACGGACTTTTACAATCAATAGAAATTCCAGAGTGGAAATGGGAGCAGATCACCATGGATTTTGTGGTGGGGCTACCCCAGACCAAGAAGGGTCATGATGTGATATGGGTCGTGGTAGATCGTCTTACCAAGTCAGCACACTTCCTTGCCTTGAAGACCGCTGCTAAGGTGACAGACCTAGCTGAGTTGTATATCAGAGAGATAGTGAGATTGCATGGTGTACCAGGATCGATCATTTCAGATAGAGACCCAAAGTTCACTTCCAAGTTGTGGAAGCAAGTTCAAGAGGAACTTGGTACCAGGTTAAAGTTTAGTACCGCTTATCACCCCCAGACAGACAGTCAGTCAGAAAGGACAATCCAGACCTTAGAAGATCTGTTGAGAGCTTGTGTGCTCAATTGGGGTGGCTCATGGGAGCAATACTTATCGTTAGTAGAGTTTGCCTACAACAATAGCTACCAAGCCAGTATCGAGATTCCTCTATATGAAGCTTTGTACGGAAGACTGTGTCGGTCCCCACTTCACTGGGATGATGTGGGTGAGAGGACCCTGTTGAGGTTAGATGAGCTCCAAGTGTATGCTGATAAAGTGGCTTTGATCAAGCAAAGGCTGAAGAGAGCCCAGGATCGACAGAAGTTGTATGTTGATGCAAAGCAGACTGATGTGCATTTCACTGTGGGAGAGCATGTGTTTTTGAAAATCCGACCGCTCCGAGCTATAGCTAAGAATAGAGGAAAGTTGAGTCCCCGATACGTGGGTCCATTTGCGGTGTTAGAACGGATTGGTGAAGCTGCATACCATTTGGTGTTACCCCCTCAGTATATCATGATGCATGATGTATTTCACATGTCCAACCTAAAGCGATATGTGCAAGATCCAAGCCATGTGCTGAGCATTGAACCTATTGAGCTTCAAGGGAAGATTACTTATCCTGAGTCCCCTGTGTGGATTCTAGACACCAAGGTGAAAGAGCTCAGATGCAATAAAATAGAGATGGTAAAGGTTCTTTGGAAGCACCATGGAGAGGATGAGGCCACATGGGAACTGAACGCAGACATGGAGAAAGCATATCCTGATTTGTTTGTTTGATTGAATTTTGAGGGCAAAATTCCTATAAGGAGGGGAGGATGTTATAACCTCAATTTATTGAATATTTAATGAAAGATGTAATTCTCTTTTAATGAATAAAAGAAATCTTTTTCTTTGATTTGCAATGGATTTCGTATGAAATGGCCTTGATTGATTGATGGTGGGATTTGTTGGCCATTAAGCCCAATTGAAAAGAAAAGAGAATTAAAAAGGAAAAGAAATTGATTAATAAAAGGGAAATATGAGTAATTGATAATTAAAAGAAAATAAAGGCAAATAGATAATCCCCAATATGGGAATCCGTGCCTTTGAGATTTCTTAAAGTCCAAGGGACCCAAAATAAGAAGATAATGGTAAAGGGAAAGGAAATAAAAATTAATTTTGAATAAATTAATGAATAACTTGGGAAAGAAGTAAGCCTTCTCATTCAGTGCAATTTGCTTCCCAAATTTCTAGGAATTATTAAAAGGAACTTTCCCTTAAAATTTGAGAAAGAAAGGAGTTATGGTTTGGGAGAAATCGATTTGGCAAGTTATTTTCAATTTGGGAATTAATTCTGAATTAAAAGAAATAAATCTTTCCTTTTCTTTGAACTTGAGCGATGAGGTCCGTTGGATCTTAATCCAATGATGGACGCTCATCGTCTAGTCCCAAGCGGACTGGGACTCTGTAAGTTCCAGGGGAACTTTCCCACCCTATTTTCTCACGATCCAATGGACATGCCAACTTGGTGTTGGTCCCATTGGATTCAGGAGGGGAAATCGTGAAGGTTCCTCCCTAATTTTATTGGGTTTAGTCGTCGTTTGTGGAAACGCCCAAAATTGGAAATGCCTGCCTCGACCCTGTATATAGGGGAGGATGAGCGAGGGTACCAACACCTTGTTTCTCTAGTCCAAACTTTGCAGAGGGAAGCAAGGAGTGCTTTGGTGCATTCAATTGCCCTGTTCGTCTTGATCTGCATCCTCAGCATCTCGGAGACCATCGCCCGAGTCCGGCGAGTAGGGGACGACCTTAGCATGTCCTTGGCAAGCAATTGGAGGCATCGTCGAGTTTGGAGAGGGGAGACAGAGCTTCCTGGACAACCGGCATGAGCAAAGGAGGAGAGCAGCCCGAAGTCGACTCATAGGTTGACCATCACACACTTGATGTGCTCGACGCGAGGAAGAAGAAGAAGGCCCTGGTCTTTTATGAAAATAACCCTCCATGCCTTCTGTAGAGGTAAGGACATTTCTGTCATTTGGTCCTTTTGTTTGCAATGTTGAGGGCACGTGTATCCACGGTCGCTAGATCCTCAGTGGATCCGCAGACCATGGATCAGGCGGCCCTGGTTTTTCTAGAAAATAGCAAATAGACAATAAAAAGAGTTTTGTTGTTAAAAATCATATCTTGAGCTCGGAACCTTGGATGGGGGAAGTTAATACATGAAAAATGATAAGAAAAATGTGAGGAATATGTTAAAAATTGTTTGGACACCTAAATCTGCATATTTTTGCAAAAGTACCTATTTTGGATAGAAAATGTATTAATTTGTTGTAAAAACTCTAATTGTTGATAAAAGATATATTTAATCTTGCAGTTAGGTTAATTCGAGCATGTTTAACTTGATTAATTTTAAAGATGTTTTTAACCTGTTTTGATTATAGAATTGCAAGGTTTAGGGTTTTGAACCTAATATGTTGATTAGTATGTTTAGAAACCCTAAATTAGAGAAAAAGAAAAGAAAAGTGCTTATAATTTGAAATTAGGGTTTCCTGTTGCTAAAAGATGAATTTAGAATCTTTTGTAAAAGAAAAATGAAATAGTTAGGGTTGGTAAGTGATTTTTTGAAATTAGGGTTTAAAGAAATAAAGATGAAGTGGAACCCTTATTATGCTCAAAACCATAAAAAGGACAAATAACCTAGGAAACAATTAGGATTAATGGATCAAGATGACATGATTAATAATAGAGAAATTGGAGGCCTTTTTCAAGAATAATTGTGTGTGTGTGCTTGCTTGATTCCTGATTGATTGGTTATTTCTACATTCAAGTCTGCATAACAGGTATGTGGTTAATTATGAATAACCGCTTTAGTTTCCCGATGGATTCCTGGATATTTAATCGCATTGAATGCAACTAAATAGTTTGGTTGTTCATATTGCAATTATAAAGTGACTATGATTATCACAATTTAATATAAATGTGTATTCCCACACCTACATGCCACCCTGATGGACGATGCCATAAAGGTCAGGCCCAGGAGGGTAGACCATTGGGCACCATGAGAGGTGACCCCAGACACCAAGCTCGGGAATGAGAAGGTGGTCTATGATGCATGACTATGGAGCACCATGAGAGGTGACTCACAAGCACCAAGCTCAGGATTGAGAAGGTGGCCTTAAGTCAATGGCAAAAGAGAAACCCTAAAGGGGGTAATTCCATGGTTAGGGAAAAAGCGGTGGGGAATGTCGCATGGAAAATGTAAATTGACTTGCTAAATATCTTGATTTGCAATATTTAAATTGGTAGACTTAATTGTGAAATTTTGGTTGCCTCCACATACCAGCAATTGCTGACCGACATTTTGTTTGTCGGCATTTTAGGTGTAATCCTGAAAGCACAAACAGTAAAGTGAAACATTGTGAAATTAAGAAATAAAGTGCAAGGAGGATTAGATAGAATAATTCAAGTTGTGGATAGATAGATATCCAAAGTTTTAAAAAGGTAAACAAAGTTTTATTTTTCTACCAAATTATAGTTTAGTTAGTAGAATTTCATAATTATTAGTGATTATTTGTTAAACCTTTGATCCTATTAATTGAATAACGGCTCTGACCTTTGGGTCTCCCTTAAATGGGGGTTACAGGTAGGCGGGGTCGTTACATTCTTGGTGCATAGGGGACCCTATGGGTTATGTCCTCTTAAGTTGCATCATGTTTTTTCTCCTTCAGTGGTTTTTTTCCTTTACGTTTTCTTGTGACTTAACTTTATTAGATATTACTTTAACTTCTGGTTCTTCTTCTCTTAAGTCATTTTTAGGTAAACCTTAGTGAGTGGAACACTTCCCTGAGTATCTTTTTTGGTCATTTCTTCTAAAACATTTCTTGATCTTAGAGTAGCCATCTTTTCAGTTTTAGTAGTCAAAGGGATCTTACCTTGGAGGATCTTACTACACCCAAATAGTTGAGCTAATTGTGATCAATCATCCTTCTACATGTTTGCATATCATCCATTTGGTTAGTGACGACCCCAATTGGGATTGTATCTTATTCAATATGACAATATCATTAATAGCTCTTTGTCTTAGTTGTTCATTTAATGTGGCTTGTCTTTGAAAGGAAAACAATTGTGATACCAAGTCCTGATGGTTAGCGATTTGTTGTTGACCTTGAGTTGTTCACCCAGGTTTTGTGTTCTAGTTTGGGCTTTGTCCTTGAGATGTATTTCTATTCTGCCGATAATTCATGTTTTGAGTGTACCTAGAGGGTCCACATCCTCTACCAAATTGAGGGGGTATGTTAGGAGCGTTGTTCAAAATATTTCAAAGCCGAATCCTTGTTCCCATATGTGAATCCAAGAAAATCCGGTCTCTTGAAATTGGCATAGGATACCTTATTAGTATCATCTTCTTGATCATTTTCCTCTAGTTGGGTATAACTACAATTGTCCATTACGTGACCTCCTTCTCCACATTTGAAACACTTCATCAACATTTCAACTATGTTCTTTCCTTTATTCCTAAAATATTTCAATTGTTGAACATTTGAAGCCATGTTATAAATTATCTTCATAGTTTTCCCTTTTTAATCTAAACGATTACAGTCTCAAGGGTCTTAGATTCAACTCTTTTACCTTCAAGGATTACCTTGCTCACCCCCGTCGATCATCTAGGGAAGCCATGTTATAAATTATCTTCATACACTACTACAAAAATGGCTTACAACGTCACTTTTAAAGGCGTCGGTTGTATAAAAAAACCGACACCTAAAACATAAAACGTTGATTTAATAAAAAACCGACATCTATCTGTGAAGGGCGACCAGACACGGGTATCGCTTTTATTCAGTGTTGGTTCCCGAATAATAAACTGACGCCTAAAATTAACCGCCAAATCCAAAATTTTGCGTGAAAAAAATTACCTCCAAAATTTGACATATGGTGTCGGTTATTTACTAAAAACCGACGACGAAAGGTTATTCACGATACAGAAATTGGGCACATTTTGGTCGTCGGTTTTACTACAATAACTGATGCTTATGGGTTTTCTCGCGTTTTCCCGGGAAATATTTCACACCCCTTTGAGTGTCGGTTTGAGAAAGAAACCGACGACTATGGTCATTAATCGAGAACAATTTTTTTAATCGGCATATGTAGATAGACGTCAGTTTTTTTCTAGTAAAAACCGACGATTATCATTGAGAATAGGTGTCGGTGTGTTTTTAGAACCGACACCTTTAGTTTTATGTGTCGGTTGTTTTTAATAACCAACGTAGATTGATAACTTATTAACACCCCCGTGAGCCTGACTCTTCCCCTTTCTTTGTTTCATTCATTGTCTCGCGCTGCTATTCCAAGGTTTGATCCAGCGATTTCTGGTGATTTCTCCTCTGCCCCCACCTCCTCCACCGTTTACTCCGGCAGCGCGCTGCTCCACTCGCTTGGCTGGTCCTCTGCCCACCTTCGCCGCTGCTTGCCTTCTGCCCCCATCTCCGACGGCCTTCTCTCCTTCTCTGGTGACCTTCTATCTTGCTCTGGCGGCCTGCTCTCCTGCTGCTGCTGCTCGCTGCTGCTACTCTCCCCGCCAATGCCTCCGAAGGTACCTACTCTGCTCTTCTTCCTCCTTTTCTTCCTCTACCCTCAAGCAGGTACCCTGCTCCATGACCGAGGTGTGTGAAATCGCAGGTTGGCACAGTCGTGCTGGGCAACGCGACCGTGTTGGTAGCACGGCTGTGCTGCATAACACGGCCATATTGGGTTATTTTGTGCTATATTGTTCAATTATAATTGGATAGCCTATAATGTTGTGCTACATTACTCTTCTAAATTTATTCTTATATTGTTGAATCGGGTCAATGACCACACCTGCTATTGTGCCTGAATTATGCCATGTATGTTTGTACAAAGTGAATCTTATCGCTCTAATTGTGAATTATTGCATGTTTGAAACTATTGAATTCTTGATTTATTATTTAATAATGCTCTAATTGTGAGTGATGCAATGTAAGTGAGCAAATACATGTAGTGGATATGTACTCATTAGCCTAGAAACCCGTCCAAGATTTACTCATTAGGAGTAAATCATGGATAGTCCCCGGTTTGGGATTGTTCTTGAACACCTAATCTCACTTAGGATGTAAGTGTATAATGTGTATTGGGTTTTCAAGAAAATTTAAGTAGCATTTCCCCATTTGTTCTCTAAGTACATATGTATTTGGAGAACAGTGGGGAAATGCTGCCGAAATTTTGTTGAAAACCCAATACACATTATACACTTACTAGTGAGATTAGGTTTTCAAGAATGGGATAGGTGGTACACATTTATTGTATATAAGAATGACAACACATGTATTTGTTGGCCTAGAAACCCGTCCACGATTTACTCATTAGGAGTAAATCTTGGATAGTCCCCAGTTTGCGACTATTCTTGAACACCTAATCTCACTTAGGATGTAAGTGTATAATGTGTATTGGGTTTTTGAGAAAATTTTGGTAGCATTTCCCCGTTTGTTCTCTAAGTACATATGTACTTAGAGAACAGCAGGGAAATGCTGCCAAAATTTTCTCGAAAACCCAATACACATTATACACTTACTAGTGAGATTAGGTGTTCAAGAATGGGATAGGTGGTACACATTTATTATATACAAGAATGACAACACATGTATTTGTTGGCCTAATGTTTTAACCATGCAAACATGATAATTTGTTAACCCTAGACACTAATCTGGTTGTAATATATACTTGTTTTCTCGTTTCTCATAGAATGGATAGATCATGGATGTCCATTCGCAATTGCTGCACCCCGGAGTTTATTTCTGGTCTTGACCAGTTTATTAGATTTGCCGAGGAACATAGGAAACAACCTAGAGATAGGTTCTACTGTCCATGTAGGCATTGTGGTAACAACTTGAAAGTCAGC
Source organism: Alisma plantago-aquatica (assembly GCA_963693085.1). NCBI lineage: Eukaryota > Viridiplantae > Streptophyta > Magnoliopsida > Alismatales > Alismataceae > Alisma > Alisma plantago-aquatica. Next base: position 1,151,054,494 of record OY856412.1, read on the forward strand.
ACTGGTGACGAAATCAAAAGTCATGTCATGTGCAACGAAATTATACAAGGCTATACAAAATGGCACTGACATGGAGAGATTTCAAACCCGAAACCAGTGGATGTCGATAGCAGTGCTTGTGTGGAAGCAGAAATTGTCTATGATGACGTAGATGTGAATGAACTAGTTCCAGTAGACATCGTTGATGCGATGCTGGATAGTTGTGGGGTAGAGCACACCGATCCACCTCCCATTTTTAGAAACATTGTGCATGATGTTGAGATATCGTTATACACAGGTTGTACTAAGTTTACGAAGCTTAGCGTTGTGTTGAGATTGTATAAGCTGAAAGCTAACAATAGATGGAGCGACAAAAGCTTCATGTCATTGTTGTCGTTGTTGAAAGAAATGCTTCCTGAAGGTAACGAGCTGCCAATCTCAACATACTAGATAAAGAAATTGTTGTGCCCAATGGGAATGGATGCCAAGAATATACACGCATGCCCGAATGATTGTGTATTATTTCAAAAGGACTATGTGGATTTGAAAGATTGTCCAAAATGTGGTGCGTCACGGTATAAATTGACGACTTCGGGGGAGTCCAAACTGGTTCTCCTTCCAAGGTGATGTGGTATCTACCTATAATATCACAGCTTCAACGCTTGTTTGCCAATCCGATAGATGCGAAGAATTTGAGGTGGTATGCATATGTTAAGAAAAATAATGATGGGATCCTACGACATGCGTCTGATTCCCCACAGTGGAAGAAGATTGATCTATTGTACCCTGAATTTGGTGAAGAAGTCAGGAATCTAAGACTTGGGCTTTGTACAGATGGGATGAATCTGTACGGGACATTGAGAAGCCAACATAGCACTTGGCCAGTCATGCTTGTTATATACAATCTTCCTCCCTGGTTGTGTATGAAAAATAAGTACGTAATGCTGTCGTTGTTGATATTGGGCCCTAAACAACCTGGAAATGACATCGATGTTTATCTTTAACCTATGATTGATGACTTAAAGAAACTCTGGGGTGAAGGTGTGATGACCTATGATGCTTCACGAAGAGAGACATTTCATTTGCATGCTATGTTATTTTGCACTATTAATGACATTCCAACATATGGGAATTTGTCGGGATATAGTGTCAAAGGAGCTAAAGCGTGTCCTATATGTGAAGAGAACACTGATTCAACAAGACTAAAACATGGCGGTAAAACTGTATATCTCGGTCATCGAAGGTTTCTTACAAAATTACATATGTATCATAGGAAGCGCAAAGCATTCAATGGATTGAATGAGGAACAAAGTGCACCTAAACCTATGCCAGGGGAGGTTGTTTATGAAAGAGTAAAAGACATTGTCAATGAATTTGGTAAGAGATCACAATGTACTATGGCCACACGGAGTGACAAATCTTTATTCAAGAAGAAGTCAATATTTTGGGATCTTCCTTATTGGAGTTCTTTAACAGTCAGGCATTGTATCGATGTCATGCATGTTGAGAAAAATGTCTGTTATAGTGTCATTGGTACTTTGTTGAATATACCAGGTAAGACTAAAGATGGGATAAAATCCAGACTGGACCTACGTTAAATGGGAATAAGGTCAGAATTAACAGAATTTCGTGAAATGGGAAATCAGAGAACATACTTACCTCCTGCTTGTTACACATTGTCTAGAAAGGAGAAGAAAACTTTTTGTGAATGTTTAGTAAATGTTAAGGTGCCACAGGGTTACTCATCCAACATCCGTAGATTGGTATCAATGAAAGATCTGAAGCTGATAGGTCTTAAATCTCATGATTGTCACACTCTAATGCAACAAATATTGCCTGTGGCAATTAGATCTATATTGTCGAAGCATGTAAGGTTTGCAATCACCGGACTTTGTTTCTTTTTCAACAGTCTGTGCAGTAAAGTTATTGACCCTGATACTCTCGATAAATTGCAAAGAGAAGTGGTTGTTACCCTATGTCAGCTTGAGATGTATTTTCCTCCGTCGTTCTTTGATATCATGGTACATCTTGTTGTCCACTTGACTAGGGAAGTGAAAATGTTGGGACCAGTTTTCTTGCATTGGATGTATCCCTTTGAACGATACATGAGCATTTTTAAAAGTGATGTTCGAAAATATTATCGGCCTGAAGGGAGTATTATCGAGGGTTATGTGGCGAGAGAGGTTATGGATTTTTGCAATGACTTTCTCAGTGATAATGACACTCCTGATAATGACAAGAATATTGACGAGCAATTTGGCAAAGGAATTTTGGGATCACGTGTGAAAGTAATCAGCCGTGAGCAGTTGGAACAAGGTCACTTGTATATTTTACACAACATGGCCAAAGTGAACGTTTATATCGAGGAACATACCAATTTCATCAAGAGACAATATCCTCGAGCCAATACAATGTGGCTTGCTAGAGAGCATAACAAGACATTTATTATGTGGTTTGAAAATAAAGTCTTACTTCAACTATCTCAAACACCAGATGATATTACTGAAACTATCAAATGCCTTGCCTTTAAACCAAAATTGACTGTTATGTCTTATGAAGGGTATGACATTAATGGATTCACATATTACACAAAGCACCAAGATGATAAGAGTGTCGTCCAAAACAGTGGGGTCACCCTTCAAGCATCGACTATGTTTTTTACAAGTGCAAAGGATAAGAGTCCATGTTAAGATAAAATGTCATATTACGGTGTCATTGAAGACATATGGAAGTTTGACTGCATAGATTTCAGAATTCCTCTCTTCAAATGTAATTGGGTTGATAACACCAAAGGAGTTATAGTGGATGAATTGGGTTTCACTTTAGTGAACTTTGAAAAGATTGGCGAGAAGGGTGAACCATTCATATTGGCATCACATGCGAAACAAGTATTTTATATCGATGATCCTGCAAATGATAAATGGTCAGTTGTTCTTCATGGTAAAAGACAGTTCATTGAAGATCCTATAGATGAAGAACAATACTATGATAAGTATGATGACTCCAGTCCATTCTCAATTCGGTTTACAACACCAACAAATATTGAAGCTAATGATGACTTGTATGTGTGCGAAGATCACAATGAAGGATTGTTAATTGATAAAAAATCGTAATATTAGAGGCATGTTTATATTTTTTTATATGTTTTGTTTTTCTGAATGTGAACTTTACAATGTGAATGTGAACTTTGCAATGTGAATTTTACAATGTGAATTACTTTATAATGTGAAATTTACAATGTGAATTACTTTACAATATGAATGTGAACTTTACAATGTGAGCTTTACAATTTGAATTACCTTACAATGTGAACTTTACAGTGTGAATGTGAATTTTCAGATGGTTGAGCATTCTCCTGATGATCGTGATGATGATTACCGTGAGGGTGTGGACATCAATACGCCGCCTCACAATGTAAGTTTTAAAAATATATCATATATTTATATCTATATGTCCATTTATAGTTATATCTTGTAAATGTGTTTATTTTGTCAAATTTTAGGTTGATGATGCACATGTACCATCTAAAGCACTTGAGGCACTTGATCAACAACACCAAAAAGTTGACAAGAGAAGGGGCATCACTATGATGAAGAAGTTAATAGCGCAAAAGGGCAATGGACCCAAACTTGTTGTGGATTTTGATAATGTAGGAAATGCATCTGGTGTGAATCACAATTCATTTGTTTCATATCTTGGGTATGTTACTCGTAGCCATTGTGGTTGTAAGATAGATTCTTGGTATAAAGTTTCTAAGGAGAAGAAAGACATAATATGGAAGGATTTATGCGTGAGTTATTATTCATTTGCAATTCTATTTTGTATATTACTAATTTTTTGGATACAAGTCAATAGAAATTCTATTTTGCAGAGTACATTTGAATTGGATGAAAAGTTGCATCATAAATGTGTGATGCAACGCTGTGGGAGAGTCCTAAGGAACTATAGGACAAATCTCATCCGAGAATACATAAAAGAAGCTGACAAGAGGAAGAAGACAACCACTGAACAATGGAACTTCCTGGACAAAGAAGAATGGGATGCGTTTTTTGCTTCAAGACAAACTGATGAATTCAAGGTATTAGGCGTCAATTCCGATCTCATTAATATATGTTGTATTCACCTATTCAAGATTAACATTTACTGTTACGAACCAAATCATTAATGTGCATACTAACTAGGCCCTCATTGAGGCACAAAGATCAAGGCGTGCATTGAATGTGCATGATCACACAATGGGTCTAAAGGGGTATGCAGGCATTCGCCAAAGATTACAGTTTGAGGCTACTGCTGAGTCTGCTGCTACTCAAAAGTCCTCCACTATAGGTAGCACACCTCTTCCTCGCCAGGATGTCTGGATAGTTGGGAGGCAAAATAAGAAGGGAGAAATAAGGAAGCCCGCAACTACTGAGGCGGCTGCAAAAATGGTAAAATACAACTCTTATAGCAATCGTTCAAATATTGATTATTTGTGGTGTTTACTTAATTACAATTTTTTGTTTTGGCGATTAGTGTGAGCTGCACGAGCTGAGGAAACAAGGTAAGTTCATCCCTGAGGGCACAAGGGATGAATTGATAGTTGCTCTGGGTAACCTAGAGCATCCTGAACGTGTTAGGGCTACAGGCGCTGGTGTGGGCATCAAAGCTTTTTTTGGGCCATCCCAACGCAAACATGTCCCAAAAGTGGGACTTTCACAAGAAGAGGTAACATATTTTTCCTTGTAGATGTTACTGTAAAAGAGAATTCAATAATTAGAATTTGACGTTTCTTTTATCCATGTATAGGTAGATAAGTTATTTGATTGGAAACTCGAAGAAGTAATGAAAAAGTGGCTGGCGTCTCAGACTGCCACTTACCAGACAGTACCTATGGTGTCTCCTACTGCAGGCTCTACTCCTACTACAGAGGTTGGGAGTAATCATGTAGATCCACCACCTAGCAAATCCGTTGTAAGTATTTTTATGATATAGTAACTAGTTTTTTATTTCAAGATGATATGTATATATGAAATTGTAGAAGAGGGATGCATCCGGTTTCCAAGCGCTGAAGTATTTGAAAATGTTGTTAAATGGAACTTCTGCTTAGCTGGATACATTGTGGACTTCTTTCCAGATCTGGAACTTCTTCATTCTCATCTCACAAATGTTTGGAACCTAGAAGAAAAGTTCGACATCATTCCGAGATAGCACGACATGTTTATTTTTAGATTCTACAACCCTCGAGATATGAAGCTTGTTCTTGAGCAAGGTCCTTGCTTTGTGAAGCAATATCCCATGGTTTTGATGAAGTGGAAGCCTGGAAACTCCCTTACGTAAGTTGGATTTAGTAGTATCCCGATCTGGATTAAGTTGTTTAACCTTCCTCTAGAACTTTGGGACTCAAGTACTTTTGAATGGATTGGATCTTTTCTTGGACTCCCTATTGGTACTGATATAGCTACAAGGGATTGTACTTATCTTGATTCTACTAGGATCCAAGTCCTTATCAATCCTCTATCAAACCTTCCTCCAGTTATAGAGCTGTAAGGGGATGATGGAAGGATTTTTCCTATACATCTTAAATATGAATGGATCCCAGGTGTTTGTAAAAAGTGTCGATTATTTGGTCATGAAGAAATCTGCTGCCCTATTTCCCATGGACCTTTGTCCTCTGAGAAGATTGTAAACTCTAAAATTTTGGCAAATATGGAGCTATCACCAGCAGTGAACAAGGATATTTTAACCGCAACTGATTCTAGAGCCCAGCGTTCGATCCCATCTACTCCCATTCCTATTTTTGAAGACCATGCTCCGAATTATGGCTTTGATCCACCATCTGCTATTAATTCAAAAGTGTCTCAATGTTCACCACCAGTGGTTGCTCCTAAACCATTCACGGGCATACCTTTGAGAGTTATTAACTCTATGTTTTCCCCATTGTGTATTCTGGAGACTATCGATGAAACAGCTGAGGCCGACAGCTCAACGGCCCAAGTGGTTAAATGACTCCATCTATCAAGGTCTCCTCCTGGAATGTTAGGGGAATTAGCAATAAAATAAAGAGTGTCTAGGAGGAGTTGATTAGGGTGGGTAGTAACATCTTTATTCTGGTGGAAACAAAGTTGAGGAAAAGGAATTTAGAAAAGTTTGTTTTTAAGCATTTTCCTAATATGGAGTACTTATCAAATATTGATTCTCATGCTTTAGGTCAGATTCTGATTATATGGAACTCTAATGATTGCTCGATTACTAAACTGGCTGAAAGTGATCAACATATCTCTTACAAAGTCTTGATTGATGACTTCTCTTATTTCTTGACAGTTGTTTATGGACATAATGGAGATCATGATAGAAATAGTCTTTGGGAGTCGTTGAATGATATTTGTCTTAATTGTAATTCTCCCTGGATCTGTATGGGGGATTTCAATGCAGTGCATAAATAAGAAGAAAGAATTAGTAAAAACCCTTCATCTAACAAGTCCATGAGTGTCTTTAATGATTGGGTTCAGAACTGTGGTGTTTTTGAATTGGAGCTCAAAGGACCTTTTTATTCTTGGGATAACCACCAATATGATGATGGTTTCATCACCTTTAAGATTGATAGGGTTTTTTATAATGACCTTTTTATGAAATCTGTTGATGAGTTCTCTGGTGAGATGATTTCCAATATAGTCAGTGATCACAGATCTATCTTGTTCTCTATTGGGCATTCTAGAGAGATTAAAGCTCCTTTTCGTTTCATTAATTCCTGGGTCTTAAAGATTTATTTTATGAGTGTGGTTAGTAATGCTTGGGAGATGGATTCTGAAGGTACTGCTATGTTTAAAGTCTATAGGAAATTTCAGTCCCTTAGAAGGGTTTTGAAGGTGTGGAACGATTCTAGAGTTGGTAATTTATCTGATAATGTGAAGATTGCTAAACTTTCTACCATTCAAGCTCAATCTAAGGCTGATGTTGACCCCACCAATGCTCAACTGCAACTTGATGTTAAAGCTCAGAAAAAAGTTCTTTTTGAAGCTGAAAGAGCTGAGGAAATTGTTTTGAGACAGAAGTCCAGAGTCCAATGGCTTGCTAAGGGTAACAGTAATACCAAGTTCTATTACACCTCCTTAAAAACTAGGCATCAAAGAAATCGGATTAGAGGTCTTTACATTGATGAACAAGTTAATTATGATTTGGATACTAATACAAATCATATTCTGAATTTTTACTCTAGTCTTTTTAACAATGGCCATTCTTGTGAGGGTCTTGGTGAGTTTAAATGGTCTGGACCTACCATTAGTGAGGAACAGAAAATTGACATCATTAGGCTTGTATCTCAAGCTGAAATTGATAATATCATCTCCTCCTGCAATCCTGATAAGGCATCTGGGCCTGATGGTTTCAATTTCTTCTTCATTAAGAAAACATGGTCTATTGTTGGGGAGGATATCTCTAGGGTTGTTAAGGAGTTCTTCTCGAATGGGAAGCTGCTGAAGGAGGCTAATAACACTTATATCACCCTTATTCTTAAAGGTCGTGATTCTTTTGATATTAGAAATTGGAGACCCATTTCTCTTTGCAATTGCATTTTCAAGATCACTTCTAAAATTATGGCCAACAGGCTTCAGAACATCCTTCCTCAAATTATAAGCAACAACCAATCAACTTTTATTAAAGGGAGGAATATCAAGGACGCTATTTTGCTTTCTAATGAAGTAATTCATGATTTCAACTGGTCTTCCTCTGAGGGTAAAATGTGTCTGAAGATTGACATATCTAAAGCTTATGATAATGTCAATTGGAAATTCTTATTTGGGGTCTTATACAGAATGGGTTTCCCTTCTATTTGGATTGGTTGGATTGCTAGCATCCTTAATTCTACTTCTTATCAAGTTCTTTTTAATGGTGAGCCCACGGAAAGATTTTTCCCTACCAATGGTATTCATCAAGGAGACCCCTTGGCTACATACTTATTTGTGATTGTTATGCAAGCTTTTACTGTTATTATGAATCAAGCTATGGAAAATAACTCTATTCAGCCTCTTAAAGCTTCTCAATCTTTTTCTCTTTCTCCTCTTGTCTTTGCAGACAATTTGATGATCTTTTTGAAGGCTAGTACCCACAATGCTTCTAAAATTCTCAATATTCTGGAGTACTTTGGTAAGCTCTCTGGTCTGAGAATCAATAATCTCAAGAGTGAAGTTTTATTTAGTAAGAGCGCTAACAAAGATGACATTCTCAGTATCCTTGGCTTCAAAGAATGTAATTTACCGTCTACTTATCTTGGTGTTCCTCTGGTTACTGGAAAGCTCCCTAGATCAGTTTGCTCTGGTCTTATTGATAAAATTAAAACTAGGCTGGAAGGATGGAAATCCAAGGTCCTTTCTATGGCTGGGAGGCTTGAGCTTATTCAATCCACTCTTAGAGTTCTCTATCTTCACTGGAGTTATGCTTCTCCTATCCCTAAGTCTACCATTAACTCTATTGATATGTTATGTCGTGATTGTCTTTGGGGGAAAAAAGATGAGAAGGCCTTCCTGCACCTTGTTAATTGGAACAAAGTCACCTTGCCCAAGAAAGAGGGGGGACTTGGTATTAGAAAAATCTCTGATGTATCTAAAGCTTGTCTTCTTCTTAATGCTTGGGATATAGCTAAGAAAAAAGATTCCTTGTGGGTCAAATGGGTGAATGAAAGATACTTAGCAAAATCTTCCTTCTGGTCTATTAAAGCTTCTTCTATGATGTCCGGGATCTTCCTTAAAATTCTGGAGTGTAGACCTATGCTGCTGAATCATAGGAGATTTAGTGTGGGCCAAGGTGATGAGTTTTTATTTTGGATGGACCCCTGGGTTCCTAATAAGTGCTTCCTGTGGGACTTAGTTGGTAGAGAAGCTAATCTAAATCTTGGTTTGCCTATCAATTGTAGAATTAGTGATGTGTTGGTTAATGGAGTTTGGAGAATACCTAACAACAGAGCAAATGGTAGTCTCTTGAAGAGCCTTCAAGGTATTCCTATTACGGGTGAGGGCATTGATAGCTTATACCTTACAGATAGAAAGGTGCCTAAACTCAAACATGTTTGGGATTCTATTCGTGTTTCTGCTGATGAGTCTGATCTTTTTGTTTGGTTATGGAAAGACATTATGCCCAATAATTTCCAAATGAATATGTGGAAAATTTTACATGATAAGATGCCTACTTTTGAATACCTAAGGAGAATTGGGTTCTATGGTCCTTCTCGTTGTTATTTGTATGAAAAGGACACTGATTCCACTATCCATTTGTTGTTTCATTGCTCTTTTACAAAGCATTTATTAGAAAAGTTCAACAATGAGCTGGATATGTTTGTTTGTATTTTAGAATGGCCTGGAATCTTGAAGATTAAGGAAAAAAAGCACAAATTCACTCTTCTTTGTGTTCTGTACCATTCTTGGCTAGAGAGGAATACAAGAGTTCACTTGGATCGCATTTGTTCTATTGAGGTTATCTACAAGAAAGTCATTAATGATTTCTATGGGTACTGGAAATGAATGTTTTTTCTGATCTTGGATCCTTTGTTTTGGGCTTTCTGGACCTAGATCCTTTGGATCTGCTATCCTTCTTCTGTTGTTTTCAGGATCTAGCTTGGGTGCGAAGTGTTGTTTCTTCCTTTCATGAGTGGTTGAACTTATCCAGAGTGGAGTGGCAGAGCTCACTCATTTCTGTTTGATGGTTGATGTTATTATGACGAAGTTCATTCTTGGTTTGTATGCGTAGAGGTTTTCTTCTCTAAGTGGTTGGGCTTATCCATCATGGAGTGGCAGAGCTCACTCAGTCTTTTTTGGAGTTTGCTGCTATGTTTTGATGCAGTCACATGTGGAGAGTTGTTCCTTTCATGAGTGGTTGAGCTTATCCATCATCTTGGAGTGGCAGAGCTCACTCATGCTGTTTGGTGGTTGCTTCTTTGTTTTGATGATGTTTCTTGTTTGTGTAGTGGTGAGCTTCTTTGAGTGTATGAGCTTATCCATCAATGGAGTGGTAGAGCTCTCTCTTTCCTTTATGGCGGTTGCTGTTATGATCTAATGAAGTCTCCTGGAGCTACTTTTTGTGACTTTCTTTTCACTGGAGCTGCTATTGGTTGTAGGTGTGGGCTTTGGCTTTGGAGTGGCTTAAGAGGATGAGATTATCCTTCATGGAGTGGTAGAGCTCACTTAAGCTTTTGTTGGCTATCTACTATGATTCTTGTTGCTTTTGGTCGTGAATGCTTGTTGGGAGCTTTGTTTGCTATATGTTTCTGGATCTGCCTGAAGATGCCCTATTGATTCATATATTTTTTTTGTTGGCTAGTGCTGATCCGTAGGGTGTATGACCTGATCATAACTGCTCTGTGTTGAAGATGCCTTTTTCTGCAGCTTTGATTGGTTCTGGAAGCGAGCCTTTATCATTAGTTATTTCTGCTATACTTGTATAGTTTTTTCTGACTCTTTTTTGCTTGCTACCCCTATGGTCTGCGTGCCATGGCTCTACTCTCTACATCTCTCTTCTTCCTTTCTTTTTTTTCTTTTGCCTTTTGTACATAAACTTTGGAAAAAATACAAAAAAAGAGGAAGGAGTTTGCGGGACCAAAAAAAAATTGTAGTCATTTCAAAAAAAGATGATATGTATATATGTATATAACATTCTTTACACAAAAATTTGTAGGGGTTGAAGCCATGCCGTCTAAAAGTTAATGAATATGTCATTGCAGATGCATCGGCTTACCCATCCCTACCAGGGGAAATGTTTCACGGGTCTCCATTACCAGCTGGTTGGATTCGTGTGAGCTCAGTATATATATTCCCCAAGTGGATGGATCTTCCATTGCCATATGCCCACCCAGATTGTGAAATGCTTGGTGAGGCAGAAAGCGGAGTGATATTGTGGCTAAAAGCGGATGTCATCTTTACTGAAACTGTATGTTAAATTTACATTACGTTAAATTGTTAGTGTGTGTATATGATGTCAGTTGATCTGAAATTAGTATATATATATATACAGGTTAAAAAGAAGACACCCACAACATCTAGGCCTCCACTTCCACCTCCTACATTACCCAGTTGGGTTCCACATGACCTACCTGTCCCGTTAGGTCCTAACTGTAGGGGTATGGCAATATGGTTAGGCGAACATGATATAAATTTCCCTATAACTGTTTCTATAGATTCATATGTTGCAGGTCAATCATACCAAAGCAAACTATTTATACAAGATATTTTGGAGTTGTTTCGATATGATTGGCTAAATACATCTGTGATAGAGCTATGGATAAGGTGAGATCTTCTTTACACATCCATATACCTTATGTAGGATCTGGTGATCTGGTTTCTTATTTATTAATGCATGCATAATTAATACATATTTTGCAGCTACTTAGACAAGATATGTGCAGATTTTGCATTCGAACATGTAGGAGTTTTTATTCCATCTTTGATTAGTCTAGTAGCTAAAGACCCTCCGTCAGTTCAAAAATATTGTGTGAGGCTTTTACAATTTTTGCTCAAAATAAGAAGACGGTGATAATGGTTCCATTCAATGTAGAGTAAGTTTACTTTGCTTATTATAATTTGGACTTTAAAAAATTACATTTTTATTGTGGATTTTGAGTTATTAATTTTTAACTTTTTTTTACCTCTAGTGGTATGCATTGGGAGTTACTGGTTATTGTCCCCGAGACATTCACTATCTATTATCTAGATCCTAAGGGGAGTAAATTGAATACAAAATATGGACACATAATGAAAATGGCATTATTCCGGTGATAAATATTTCATTTTCATATCTGTTAACATATGTTATTACATTACTATTTAATTATGCAATGTACTGTGTTACATTAACATGTAGGGGTTTTGATGAGTTCAAAAAGGTTGGAGGAAAGGTCCCCAAGAAAAAGAACCAGCCAATAATTTGGAAGAACGTGAAAGTAAGTTCCCGACTGCAATATATGTATATATTATTTATGTGAACAATGCTTAATTAGTTGTATTTTTTAATATTTTGTAGGTTTGAATTTATAGTGTGATATACAAGATAACAGATGGGCATGTGGATACTATGTGATGCGATTTATGCACATGATTATCAAATATGCCGCAATGGACATCGATTGTATTGCTGAGGTAATATATAGTCTCATTAGATAATATGAAATATATCAATCTTATTTATAGCTCATTAATTATATATATACATCATTCTCTTTACATGTATTTAAAACTGACCACACTATAGGAACGTCCTTACCATATGTACATGCTCCCTATACGACGGGAGAATTAAATGAAGTAAGAGAAGAATGGGCAACAACCATACAAATAGTGGGGGTTTTAAGATATAATTGGGATGTTGATAGCGAATAATGACTAAAGAATGATATTTTGTAAATGAATTTCTGAATTATAATATATGTGAATGTTTCTACATGTCTGGATGTTTCTACATGTGTCTAAGTGAAAATGAATGAAACTGTTGGTTTCTATATGAATGTTTCTACATGTGTGATTGTGAAAATGAATGGAACTACAGATTGCTAGCTACATGAATGTTTCTAAATGTGTGAAAATCAAATGGAACTGCAGGTTGCATTGCTAAATGTGTGAATATTTTTGTTGTTAATTTTGCAGGTTTGTGGTCTCTTGTTGGCTGATATCAATGGATGTCGTAAAACCTGCAGTTCATAACTGAACTGCAGGTTTCTCATCCTACAACCAGCCATACAGCAGGTCTGCAGACTGACAGAAAAAAAACCAAAAAATAGGCTTCGGTTATTTGTATAAAACCGACACCACATCGTTACAGTGTCGGTTTCTAATAGTAACCGACATCTATTTCCTTAATACCACGGCCGTGGCAGCAGACCAGACACCACGGCCGTGCTGGCCAGCACGGCTGTGTTGGGAGTGCACGGCTGTGGCAGCGGACCAGACACCACGGCCGTGCTGGCCAGCACGGCCGTGTTGGGAGTTATATGACGTCGGTTTCTTATCTAATAACTGATGCTGATAGTACCCAAGATGGCGCCGTTCTGTGGAACGAAGGTATATGGCGTCGGTTGCTTATCTAATAACCGACGCCTATAGTGCCCTACTGGTGCATTTTCGGTGGCGCGCGAAGGGTTTTGGCATCGATTTTTGAACTGACGCGTAATGGCTGGGCTTTTAGCGTCGCCCACATAGGTGTCGCTTAGAAACCGACACTAAAGTCCTTAAATAACCGACACTAAAGGTCGGTTATATACTAGTGATAGTTTTCTTTGCAATCTTACCTATAAATTACTACCTCTAGATGCATTCAGAGAAGCCCTTTTAGAAGAGGTAATGTATTATAGAATGTGGTTACTAGGAATCCTTTGTCATAGTTATGATAAGGGCAATCTGTTTGATATTCTTCAAACTACTCCCATGCCTCATATAGTTTTTTGCCTAGTTTCTACTCGAAATATGTTATCTTCTATCTATTTTGAAGGGTCTTCTCCACTAGAAAGAATTAGGTGACAATAGGGTCGGCCAGAGGTTCTCATCCATTAATGCTTTTATCTGAAAAAGCTAGGTACCATGACAAGTCTTTGTCTCTCAAAAAGAAATTGAACCCCTTGTAGTAAATAACTTCTTTTGGAACCCGATTCATCTTACTGGTATCACATATCTTCTTAAAAGCATATAGATGGTGAGAATTATTTTCATCCAAAGAGTTTCCTCCAAAATTGCTTTGTTGGATCCTATTTATAAATGTTGTCTTTAGATGAAAGTTCATAGTGTTGAGTCATGGAATGACAACTAGGCATTTAGATTCATTAGCCCAAGTGGTGACTAACTCAAGAATTGAAAGGCCTCCATCTTCAACACTATCATCATTTTTTCTTTATCTTTGACCGCCATGAGAATGATGATATTTAGCTTCATGGAAATGTTCTTCTTCTTCTTCTTCCTCATGTGGATCATCATTATAATCTTTATTATTCTCCTCATGGATCTCCTCATTATTCTAAGGGAGAATGGATGGTACCCTTTGAGGAGGAATTTCTATATTAGTCAGTAGTTATAGTGGTCTGATTCACACTAACTTCCTAAAATAAGTCATACAGTCAAGTTTAGAGATTGAACAATAATATAAGGTATTTTAATAAAGCAAGAGTTATTGTATCTAAAATGAGTGTTTAAGTCTATTTCTAGACTAAAGCCATAGGTGTATGCTAAGTAGGTTTGGGTTCTTAACAATATAGGTTTCCCTATCTGGGGAAATGATGTGATTGTTGATTTCCAAAATTGCATGTCCAAAACGAGCGATCTAGAATAATCATAATTTAAATTTATAACTCGATCCTTAGGCACCCACAATGATAATAACAAGGCCGAATGTAGTAAATCATAGTAAAATGTTGGGACAAGGGTGGTAAGTGTCAAGATCCTTAAAAACGTGCCTTAGTTACACCAATCAAAAGGTAAGGTAAGTGTTCCTTATGGAAAGGTGATTCTTCAATGAGAAACAAACAAACAAGTAAAGTAAAACAAAAGATCAAAGAAAGGATCAAGAGTGATTAAAGACGAACAAAAAAGGGGGGAAGGAATCTTGGATTTGGTTTCACCATCTAAGATCTCTCACCAACAAGAAATACTCATACCCATTGTGCACCTGAGCAAGTTACAAGAAATCATCATAAGTGTCTATTCCCTCCTCTCTCAATCATAAAATATATCTGGATTATATGTTTTTCTCTCTCTCGAGATGGAAAACAAACAATCAAAATGCAAACAAATGATCACTAGCTTAAGCATTCAAACATTCTCATGCATTCATGCAACTCCATGATTCTTAGATAAAGGCTAATACTACTCGCTTGAGGTACTAATAATCAAAGAACACAAGATGGTATCTAATCATATAAGTGAAGAATTAAGAACAATAGCATGGAGATACACATTGCAAATAACATATATTGGATGGATATTAGTATTTATATGTTTGGTGAGCCTTAAAGGCTACTCCTGACACAAGTTAAGCGGAATAGCCACTAATGGTGGTGAGTAACATGGTAGGTTTTCAAAAATAGGGAATCATTGTGATGGATAGAAGGGAAAACGTGAACAAGTTGGAGAGAAAGATGGAAGATACACAAAACAACAATTTTAGTGGAACCAAAATTGATTGTGACCTCCTTCTTCTCCAACTCTAGTGATGTCGTGAGGCAGAGTGTGCTAGCTCTATGTTCCTTCTTCTTTAGAAGAAGACTTTTGGTTCTTCTTGGTTGTGGTAAAGGATCTATGGATCCTCAGACTCTCCTCCTTGGATGTTGCAAATCAATAATGAGGAGTGGAGTCAATGGAAAGTTAGAACTGATGCAACACGTCGAGTCTACATTAAAAGTATCGACATCATGGATGCCATGAAGAGTGGTTTCAAAAAGCTCAAAAATTCCATAACAAGGAAGAAAGGGGAAGGGAGCTCATCATCACCATCAAATTACGGGAGCCCCTACACACAACACGCCTCCCGAACTATGAAACCAATATATGAAGATGAAGTTATGCTTTGTACATCAGGTTTCGTGTCTCAAGAATTTGGCTCTTGCTTCCGCAGCCTTGTTGGCACACCTATGGATACCCACATTGGTGAGTCAATGCAAGAAGCTTTAGGTGAGAGGATGTGGACAGAATGTCATGACGCTGAACTCCAGACTTCAATCAGGTATCAAGATGGCCCGATAGTTCTTTATAGTGCTTCATCCGTAGGAGACCAACGTCGAATGTCAGTAGAAAGTTCAATTTTCTTACGACGGTCAACTTCC
Source organism: Alisma plantago-aquatica (assembly GCA_963693085.1). Lineage (NCBI taxonomy): Eukaryota > Viridiplantae > Streptophyta > Magnoliopsida > Alismatales > Alismataceae > Alisma > Alisma plantago-aquatica. Next base: position 1,151,070,236 of record OY856412.1, read on the forward strand.
TCACGAGACTCTTTCCAGGGGAACAAACACCAAGCAGCTCATTGTGGTGTAAATCAAAGCTCAATCCCCCCTCCATTATTTTTTATCATAAAGCAAAAGCTATGTTTTGATGCTCTTGATAGAGACCAACTTAGACTTGTAGGACTGAGGTATGCCGATCCAGGAACGCTACTTAGACTCATGATCCAAGAGCAAGTCAATAGATACCTCACATCTATTGGCCTTGATGTGCTCGCATACACATAGTGTAATGCTTACCATAGACTCACTTGTGGGTTTTATGCCACACTAGAGCCATGCAAGGATCACCAGTACACTGTATTACATTTTTGTCTCCTTAACACACCCCGTGAGGTTATAATGGAAAAACTCAACATTTGGTTATCAAGGTCTGCTGAAGACTGCGCTGAAATGACTAGGGGACGGTTGGAGACAATGGACCATGACTTTAACATTGTCCAAGAAGGGAAAATGATTATGGGGGAAGATAAGTACTCCACAAAAAGCTCCAAAGCCTCACACATCCACAACCCAGCAAATCATTATCTACACTGGGTACTAACAAACTGCGTCTTGGAAAAACAAGACAATCAAGGGGTGCTCAGTGCAGTTGACCTCTACATTTTATGGTGTGCAGTGGTAGGAAAGAAAGTGAATTTGGGGAATTTCATAATCCGTTACATTCACAACTCTTTCAAGAAATAGATCTAATTCATGCTAATGGCAGGAATTATAACTTTTATGGCACGCCATTTGGGAATTGGGGATGAATAGTTGGCACTCATGCATGATACTACTGAGGGGTCACGGTTAGACTTAGACCACTTGATCCTTTCAGGAATGATCAGACAAGGCAACACTGGCTATCTCTACATATTTGGTCACTAAAAACACAAAATTTTATTACCAGCAAATGTAGATTTCGCATGTCGAATGTTGTTTATGGATGTCTCTCTTTTAGATGCCCAGGGTAACATTTGTCATATAGGCGGAGCTGTAGGAGCCTCTTCTTCTACACCACCAATGCCAAGGACTCATGAGGGAGGATAGCAGATAGGGGCAACCTTCCACAACATACCTTATCAGGGAGGGCCCTATGTAGAGATGCCTACTACAGAGTATTCACAACCCCCTCCACAGCAGTCGTACACACCAAATGATAATCAAGAGAACTTACGACCTCACCTCTCAGTAACCCCCAATTAAGGGAGACTAAGGGGTTGAAGCCGCACCCATTAATTCCGGATCAAAGGTTCAACATATAACCATAAACAATTATTAAATTCTAACAGACTATACTGAAAAATGGTAATAAAATTTTTCTTTGCATACCTTTGAAAAGTTGGGAATAAATTAACTTCTAACCTCAACTGATCTATTCTAACTAATTCCTCCTTGTTCTTTAATTCTTGAATTCACAAGGTGTCGCTTTACTGTTTGTTCTTTTCAGATTTGTACCTAAATCGCCGACAAACAAAACGACGATCAGCCGAAGCTGGTATGTGGAGGAAGCAGATAATGTTCAACTAGGTTAACAATATAATCACACAATTAGTCATTTAACCATCAAGATTACGTTTTAAACCATACATCTCAATCCATACATATTCTCGAACTCTGGGCTGTCCCTGCAGTGGACATGGATATCACCTCTCTTTTAGGTAATAGAGTCACATGGCACTATCCGAAGATAGCCCAATATCTAACTCATTATGACTTGATGGTCCTACCTCCATGGTAGCCATGTACTATGTCAACCATAGACCTGATGGACCTACCCAATAGGTAGCCATGTACTAGGTCATCCATAGACCTGATGGACCTACCCATTAGGTAGCCATGTACTAAGTCATCCATAGACCTGATGGACCTACCCAATAGGCAGCCATGTACTAGGTTAGATATTATGCCACAGAGAGAACCAAGATTTGAGATTGTAGGCATATACATTATGTGATAGTCATAGTCACTTTATAATTACAATATGAACATCCAAATAGTTTAGTTGCATTGAATGCGATTAAATCATTCGGAAATCCATCGAAAAACCTAAGCGGTTATTCATAAGTAACCACATACCTTTGGTTGCAGATTTCAAGATAAAATTTAATATGTAGAGAAATCCAATCAATAAGCAAATCCTGAAATAAAAGGACAATTTTCCTTTTATTAATAGTTATCCAATTTTCATCATATTACTTAGGATTTCTATTCAATTTTAGGGTTTTCTTTTCCTTCTTAGATATTATCAACCCTAAACCATTAAATACACCCAAAACCTTTAAATTACATCCTTTTAACATTCCTAACAACTTTTGGGATCATTATCTAACAATTTATCAAAATAACCAGGTTTCCATTTTCTTTTACCCTAAATTAGGGTTTTCATGTACATTATCTTCTATTCTTTGACATAAACCCTAATTTAGCCATATTGATATTCAAAATGGATGAAAACTTCATCTTATTAATTAACAGGTTCATAGACCTCAACTTAACCCATTAATTTACAAATAAACATATTTTATATACAATTAGGGTTTTCCATTAACGTAAAATGCATTTTACTAGCAAATTAAAGTACCAGATTCCTTGCTATCATTAACGAACTGGAATCAGGTTATACTATCATTTTTAATAGATTCCTTGCATTTTTCTATACAATTTTCATATATAAAGTTTTCTCATTGGACAATCCTAGTAATTTCTATCAATTTCGCAAAGAAAAACTATTTTCTGTAATTTTGGTCTGAGAGGGGTTTTACTGGAAATTCACGGCCGTCCGATTGATGCGCCTCCTGGATCCAACACTCGTCACCGCATGCGCTCGTGACTATGCCTTCGTCTGCTATATCTCCTCGGCCCACGATGGTCCTTCGATCCGACGCCTCGCACTGACCCGCTCCACTTATTCCAGCAAGATCGGCCTGCCGCTCTGGAGACGTTGGATCTCGCGTGGGACTTCGGTTGTCCATGATCGGACGACAGCTGCACGTCGTCTTCCTCTCTTATTCCTAACACAAATGCGCGGCGGCGCCGCGGTTGAGGCTCGCCAAAGCTTGGTCAATTGGACGGGAGAGAGGGTGCGGGCACTCGAGACTATGCCGTTTGAGATCGCTAGGAAGTGAGGGACCATGTGGTGGTCTTTATATAGGGCATGGGGACTCCTATAGGGTTTTCTCAACCCCGCTGCTAACTGCTCTTTAGCCCAATTGGGCGTTTTGAGTACACACCACGAAAGCCATCAAATCCTAGGTCTAGATCCTTCGCCAGGGTCTCCCAAACTCAACAGGACACGAAACATGAGTGCACATGCACTGTATCGATCAGAAAATCGAGGGGAAAAACCCCTATATCGCGCTACTGTCCGAGTCCCTTTGGGACTCTGGACGATGACCCCGATCCGTTGGATTAGAATCCAACGGTCATCGTTATCCGCGTTCAAACCAAAAAGGAAAATAAATTCCCAATTATTCAAGGAAAACTCTATTTTTGAAGATAACTTGAAAATTTAATAACTCTCAATCCTTAACTCCGTTTTATCTCAAATTTTGAGGAAAACTCGTTTGTACCTTTATCTTTCCTTGTGCAAAAATTGGAGTCATTATCCAAAGGAAACAATCCCTTTACTTCAGTTTCAAGTTGTCCTTTTATTAATTGTATTTCCCACATATTCTTTATTTCCTTTGCCATTATCTAATTATCCTAAGTTCCTTGAACCCCAAGGAACCCTTTTAACTCGAAATCTTATTTTGGGAAAATATCTTTTAGCCTTAAAATCATTTCATTTTATTTTCCTCATATATTCCTTTATTAATTGGAATTCCTTTTTCATTTCTTTTTTTGTTTTTCATTTAATCCTTCAATTGGGCTCAATGGCCACAAAGGCCCAATAAGAAAACATACAAGCTATCAAACACATAATCCATTCAAACTAATCCATCAATTCAACCATGAATTTCATTTATCTTTTAAAAATAACATTCACAATTTCATTACATCATTTGGAAAAATTGAGGTTATAACATCCTCCCCTCCTTATAGGAATTTTTCCCTCAAAATATATCAATCAAGCAAACAAATTAGGATATGCTTTTTCCATGTCTGTCTTCAGCTCCCATGTGGCCTCATCCTTTCCATGATGTTTCCAAATAACCTTTACCATCTCTATATTCTTATTTCTGAGCTCTTTTACCTTAATATCTATAATACGCAAAGGTAACTCAGGATAAGACATCTTTCCTTGAAGCTCAATAGGTTCAATGCTCAACACATGGCTCGGGTCTTGCACATATCGCTTTAGATTGGACACGTGAAACACATCATGCATCATACTATATTGAGGGGGTAACGCCAAACGATAAGCCACCTCACCAATCCATTCTAATACCTCAAACGGACCCACATATCGGGGACTCAACTTTCCTCTGTTTTTTAGCTATAGCTCGGAGCGGTCGGATTTTCAGAAAAACATGCTCTCCCACAGTGAAATGCACATCAGTCCTCTTCGCATCAGCATACAACTTCTGTCGATCATGGGCTCTCTTTAGCCTTTGCCTGATCAAAGTGACTTTATCATCAAACACTTGGAGTTCATCTGACCTCAACAGGGTCCTCTCACCAACATCATCCCAGTGAAGTGGTGACCCACACGGTCTCCCGTATAGAGCTTCATATGGAGGCATCCCGATACTGGCTTGATAACTATTGTTGTATGCAAACTCAGCTAGAGGTAAGTACTGCTCCCACGATCCAACCCAATCGAGCACACAAGCTCTCAAAAGATCCTCTAAAGTCTGGATTGTCCTTTCTGACTGTCCATCTGTATGGGGGTGATAAGCGGAATTGAACTTTAACCTCATACCAAGTTCCTCTTGAACCTGCTTCCATAGTTTGGAAGTAAACTTCGGATCTCTATCAGATATGATGGAACTGGGTACGCCATGCAAACACACTATCTCTCGAATGTACAACTCAACTAAGTCTAACACTTTGGCAGTGGTTTTAAGTGCAAGGAAGTGTGCTGACTTGGTAAGGCGGTCCACCACAATCCATATCGCATCATGACCTCTCTTGGTCCGAGGTAAACCCACCACAAAATCCATGGTGACCTGATCCCATTTCTATTCCGGAATCTCTATAGACTGTAAAAGTCCACCTGATCGTTGATGTTCATCCTTCACCATCTGGCACGTAAGACAACTGGCCACGTAAGGTGCAATGTCTCTCTTCATCCCTGGCCACCAGAAAAACCTATGCATGTCCTTAAACATCTTAGTAGTCCCTGGGTGTACTGTGTACTTAGAACCATGAGCTTCTTGTAAGATACGTTCTTTCAGTGGCGAGTCTTCAGGAATCCATATACGATTCTCGAATATGATTCCTCCATCTACACACAAAGAAAGGAGGGTCTGAGGCTTCTTCATTAATCCCCTCATCTTGTCAAGTTCCCTACTGATCAACTGTGCTTCCACAATTTCACTCAACAAATCAGACTATATTTGAATGTTGGCCAATCGAACTCGATTACCTAACGGTTGAGGAGACCATTTCACCAGCTCTTCCAAGCTCTTCCACTGACTGGACAGAACAACTGCACACCTGAGCTGTTTCTGACTCAACGCATCTGCCACAACATTTGCCTTCCCTGGGTGATAGATCCATCTTTGTTGTCGTAGGTTCAAGTCTTTCTGTGTCAAAAGGTACTTTAAACTCTTATGGTCAGTGAAGATCTCAATAGTAGCACCATACATGTAATGCTGCCAAATCTTCAAGGCATGAATGATAGTAGCCAACTCTAAGTCATGTGTCGGGTAATTCACTTCATTAGGCTTGAGTTGTCGGGAAGCATATGCAACCACATGTCGATTCTGCTCCAACACACAGCCAAGACCCATTTTGGATGTGTCAGTGAAGATCATGAAACCCTCATTGCCTGATGGTAGAATCAAAACTGGTGTAGTGGTCAACTTTTCTTTCAACTCTTGAAAATGAGCCTCACAAACATCAGACCACACAAACTTCACATCCTTCCTATTCAACATGGTCATGGGCAAGGCAGTCTTTGAAAAATCTGAAATGAAACACCGATAGTATCCTGCTAACCCCAAGAAGCTTCGGATCTCAGAGGGGTTCTTCGGTGTAGGCCAATCTCGAATTGCTGACACCTTGGCTGGATCCACGGAGATCGTTCCTCCTGAGATGATATGTCCAAGGAACATGACTCGGTCTATCCAAAACTCACATTTTGAGAATTTCCCATAGAACTTCTACTTTCTCAGGATATTAAGGACTTTACTTAGGCGGTCTCGGTGTTGCTCTAAGTCATTGGAATAAACCAATATGTCATCTATGAACACTATGAAAAACAACTCAAGGAAGGGTTGGAACACACTATTCATAAGGTTCATGAACACACTGGGTGCATTGGACAACCCAAAAGGCATAACCACAAACTCGTAATGGCCATATCGTGTTTGAAAAGCTGTTTTTGGAATGTCCTCACTCTTTACTCTCAACTGGTGGTAACCCAACCTTAAGTCAATTTTGGAAAAGACTCGAGCAGACTTCAACTGGTCAAACATGTCATCTATTCTGGGTAAAGGGTATTTGTTCTTAATGGTAGCTTGGTTGATCATCTGATAGTCGATACACATATGGAGTGAGCCATCCTTTTTCTTTACAAAAAGGACTGGAGCTCCCCATGGTGATGTACTAGGACGGATAAAACCCTTGTCTAGCAATTCCTGCAATTCTTTCTTCAACTCGAGCAACTCTGCAGGGGCCATTCTATAAGGTGCACGTGAAATAGGGCTTGTTCCTGGAGCTAGCTCTATGGAAAAATCCACCTCTCTCTCGGGAGGAATCCCAGGTAGATCATCTGGAAAAACATCTGCATAGCTCTTGACTACCTCTATTTCCTCTAAGGGTTGCAATTTGGTTTCAGGCTCGGTAACAACTGCTAGGAAAGCTTGACAACCTTTACTCATCATTCTTTCTGCCTTCAAGGACGACACATACAAGCTGGTGGTGGCATCTTTCCTACCTCTAATGACAAAGGGGGGTGGCCTGGTTCCCTAATGATCACCTTCTTTTCCCTACAGTCGATTTGGGCCCTATAGGTATAAAGAGAATCCATTCTAATGATCACATCAAAATCATTCATGTCAAGAAGGATAAAGTCTGTAGGAAACTCATGATCTCGATATTTCACAGGTATCACTGGAGTTTTCAAAAGAGAGGTAAAGATTCGACCACTCGGGGTTGTAACATCTAAGACATATCCTAAATCCTTGATATCCAAACAAAGCATAGTTGCAAGATTCCTCGAAATGAAAGTATTAGTAGATCCATAATCAAATAATGCTTGTACATTATGTCCCATGACTTCAAGCATGCCCTCAATCAACCAAGTAGAATTAGCTTGAGCTTCTTCATTGTCAATAGTGAACACTCGAGCTTGTCTTCTTTCTCCAGCAGGTGGGGCCACAGCTACCGGTGGGGCTACTATTGGTGGGGCTGCCACTGGACCTGGTCCCTTTGGTGCTGGTAGGGGACAAGCAGACAGGATATGCCCCTCTTGCTGACAATGAAAACATACCTTCTTCTTGTGGCGACACTCACCAGGATGCCATTTTCCACAAGAGCGGCATCGCGGTTAGTTGTGTTCTGGATGGGGTCTTCCTTTTCCTTCATGTCTCCCCTTGGCTTGATGACGACCTGGACCCTTCTTATGATGATTCTTCTGACCTCAGGTTCCTTCAGTGAAACCCAAATACCCCTTGGGTGGAAGCTGTGCAGGCATCACGGTTCTTTCCATGTCTAAGGCAGTGTTTTAGGCTTATGCGAAGGTTTTAGGTTTGCTTGCCATCACATGAGGCTTCAGGGCAGGGTGAAGACGCTCTATGAAGTGATCCAGCCTCCTTTCCTCATCCATCTTGTACCCAAAATGTTCCAGGATCTGAAACTTGCGCCCAAAGTCTGCCACAGAGGAATTTCCTTGAGTCATGTTAGTGAATTCCCTTTCCTTTTCTTTCTTAGCTGCAACCGGGATGAATCTGGAAGTGAAGATGGTTTTGAAATCAGCCCATGCCATTGGTTCCTCAGTTAGATATCGGCCTGTGATGTGAGTCTCCCACCATATCTTAGCTGCTCCTTCCAGAAGGTGAGCAGCAAAGAGGACCTTCTTGCTCGGATGCACTTCAATCATGCGGAAACCATTCTCTATTGCAAGTATCCAGGCTTCTGCTTTATCAACCACCTCAGTGTTATCTTCTCCCCAGAACTTTTCTATGTTCAGCTTGACAAAGTCTAGGATGGTGGCTCCCACACGTGGACGAATAGGGTGTGGTTCACCATTCTCAGCTCTAGCTATGTCTCGAAGGGCCAAAGCATTAATAGCTTCTGTCAACTTCCTCTGTTGCTCTATACACAAGGTATCAGGGGTGTGAAAGGTCAGTTCTGGTTCCTCAGCCTGGTCCTCTTCTATCTTGGCTTCTTCCTCATACATATGTTGCTCTTCATATCCTTGATCTTCTTCTTGGTTCAGGTTACTAAATGGTACCGGGTTAGGGTTAGGGACCTCTTGAGTGACTTCTTCAGGCCTCTTCCTCTTCTTAGAGGATCCACCATCATGGTTCCTATTCCTCTTTTCAGATGACTCCTTTCCTTTTCGGGGAGGCCAAACACTCCTAGACGGATTCCCCGAGCCCTCAAGAATAACAACAGTCTTGGTTCGTGCCATCTACATAAGCATAACAAACAAACCTTTAGTTTATCATTTAAACTGGTTATACTTATGTTCAATGATATCTCATTACATATCTTTTATTAATTTGATGGAGGATTCTTAAACCCTTAACTTACTTGCCCATACCACATGAGTGTGGAGGAGAGAGAGAATCCTACTCTTAAAGCCTTAATAGAATATGTGATGAGAAGGGATGAATAAGATGAGAGAGTCCTAAAGGTATCTTATTTCGATTCATACCCTAAGACTTTGGCCAGGCCGTCACACGGGTTTGGGAGTCCTCGTATTCCGACTAGCGGTGCAGAGGAAAATCTTGCCAGCCCCCAGTCGTGATCCCTTTCTAGACACCTCCTCTAATAACTCCCTTGGGTTCTGTGGAGTTTGTAAAATTTAATAATTACTAATGGTTACATGAAGAACCCAGGATCTGATACCAAATGTTACGACCTCACCTCTCAGTAACCCCCAATTAAGGGAGACCAAGGGGTTGAAGCCGCAACCATTAATTCCGGATCAAAGGTTCAACATATAACCATAAACAATTATTAAATTCTAACAGACTATACTGAAAAATGGTAATAAATTTTTTCTTTGCATACCTTTGAAAAGTTGGGAATAAATTAACTTCTAACCTCAACTGATCTATTCTAACTAATTCCTCCTTGTTCTTTAATTCTTGAATTCACAAGGTGTCGCTTTACTGTTTGTTCTTTTGAGATTTGTACCTAAATCGCTGACAAACAAAACGACGATCAGCCGAAGCTGGTGTGTGGAGGAAGCAGATAACGTTCAACTAGGTTAACAATATAATCACACAATTAGTCATTTAATCATCAAGATTATGTTTTAAACCATACATCTCAATCCATACATATTCTCAAACTCTGGGTTGTCCTTGCAGTGGACATGGATATGACCTCTCTTTTAGGTAACAGAGTCGCATGGCACTATCCGAAGATAGCCCAATATCTAACTCATTATGACTTGATGGTCCTACCTCCATGGTAGCCATGTACTAAGTCAACCATAGACCTGATGGACCTACCCAATAGGTATCGATGTACTAGGTCATCCATAGACCTGATGGACCTACCCAATAGGTAGCCATGTACTAGGTCATCCATAGACCTGATGGACCTACCCAATAGGCAGCCATGCACTAGGTTAGCTATTATGCCAATAGGTATCCATATATTGGCTTCTCTATTTGGAAGCCTATATTGGCTTCTCTATTTGGAAGTATACCCCTTGCTCTTAATCATCAATATAAGGAAACAATATTATTACCTTGAATACATGGAATCTTGAATCATTGTTGCTCTCTTTTGATAAATGATCATTGATCTCATGTCATTGTGATATACAAATCGATAAATGATGCCCTTCCTATTTGATAGACTTGACACTTAATGACCACTTTCTATATTAGGGTGGTAGTTTGTTTCATAACTCCCCTAACCTAGGCCACATTCCTATTATGGCTGCCTCTAAATTTTCATCTTGTTGATTATTTAGAGTTTAGAAAGTTAACCCCTTTTAGGCAATTTTAATCTCTTGACCTAAGTCTATAATTGATCAGATCTTATGATGATTTTGAAAATTGATATTTAATCTTGATTTGATGGTGATCTTGTAATATGATGATGTTGACTATAGCTTGTGGTTAAGTTCCTATATAGACCTAGGTCTAGATCATTCGTCAACCTTAAATACCATGATAATGAAATTGATATTGATATCATGAAATGTTGCTCAGTTGTTGCTCGATTGTTGATTATGGATCAATGATCCCACCTATTGTCTAATTAGGAATCTTATATCCTAGCTTCAAAATTTGAACATATGACTTTTGTTGTACAAAATCATGACTCTTGATATTAATTTGCAAAATCTTGACTAATTATGACTCATCTGGATTTTGATTTGACTCATATTATCACCTTATTTGGATCTTGAGATCACACTCGATTTATGATTGATGACTTTTGTGTTCCCAAATCTCAAAATTTGAAATGATGATTATGTTTATTTGATTGATTTATGACATAGGGATAAGCTCTCATGTGGACTAGGGTGGGACCTTAAATTTATTTTGAGGATGAAACCATGATGTTTGTCTTGATTGTTGAAATACAAAATCTTAATCAAGGATGTATAACCCCACCTATGTCCAATGTAGAAGCTAAAACCCTAATATGTGGGATTGAAAGTCATGCTTTACTCTTGAATCAATGATCCTCATTCATTTGACCTGATTGGCGATCTCTCCAAATTTGTGATCTTTTGATGATCTTTTATATCAGAGTACGGCAATGGAAGCGTGGCTATATTTGGATTTTTATGTTTGGTATCTTGATGTTGGAAAATTTTTGATGGTTAACATATTATGTTGTTGTATGTGGATTATTATGATTTAAATTATATGGAATAAAAAGTCCCAATGTCATTTGAGGATTTTCTTTAATTTTGGGGACAAATTTCCTTTTGAAGTGGGGAGGATGTTCTCCCTCCTCCAACTAGGCACACCTTGACTTATAATATACTCAATTTAATTAAATGACCTCCCTCATCCTTTTGAACTGACATGTTGGTCAATTGATGAGGTGTTGATGGCTAAATTGCGATCTTGAAATAAATTGTATAATGTTGAGTGACTTAATACCATTCATTAAGTTTTGAATTTTTGAGAGGACTAAACATGAATATCTTGATATTTCCCCGTCCATCAGATATAGGGTGAAATTTGTGATCCAATGGTGAAGATTTCACTCAAATAGGACCATCGAGGTGAAAGATATGGCCTCTTCAAGTTTTCCTCTTTTATAGCCTTTTTAACCACTTTTCCCTCCTTTTCTTTTTGCATCATATGGTTTTTGAGCCTTGGCCTTTGCCTCTCATGGTCCAGCCTCCCGCACATCCATCAGGGATGTGAGGCTCCTACGATGGCAAGCGACCCCCAATCGCTAGGTCATGTTTGACGAACGTGTGGTTGGGAGTCACCCCAAGCTCACAGGACAGCAGGCTAGGGCTAGCCGCCAACCCACACCCAAAATATTGACTTCCTTGACCCATTTTCTTATCCCATCCTCCTAACCATGATTCAAAATGAGATTTGTTATATATCAAAATTGATCTACTCAACGAGATATATCCAATGAAAAAAGTTTAAGTGACTACTTACTTCAATAGATTCAGATATGTTGAAAATGGCATCAAATGCTTCTCTTTTACATGATTAATGATGTTCAATGTCCATCCATGATCATATCTTAACTTTACTTGATTTTGATGACCCATATTTGTAACATATTCTATATTGTTCTGTGTGAATTGAACTTGCTCATGACATGCTATATTAATGACTTCATGATGTTGAATGAACCATGAAATTTATGTAATATCAACTTTGATGCTAATGATTATTATCTTGATTGTCAACTTGATTATATGAACTCTGAATTGTCATGTTTGATCTTGGTCAACAAATATACATGCTGTGCTAGTGTTCTTTGATGATGTGTTGGTCTACTCCGAATTTGAAGAACAACATCATGAACATCTGCACATTGTTCTGAATACACTGAGAGAAAATTAACAGTATGTTAAATTCACAAAGTGTGATCTCTGGATTAAGGAAGTGATGTTCTTACGTCATGTGATTTCTATCAGACATATTGTTGTTTATACTGTAAAGATAGACGTGGTGACCAAGTGGAAAGCTCTAAAGGCCCCATCTGAGATCTATTGTTTCCTCAGTTTAGCATGTTACTATCAGAGGTTTATCAAAGAGTTTTTCTGAGTTGGCTCTTTTTATGACAAAGTTGACAAGAAAAGAAGTCAGGTTTGTGTGGACACCTGAGTGTGAGGACAAGAAGCTAAAATGTTGTTTGAAGTCTACTCATGTTCTTGTTGTACCTGTTGAAGGTAAACCCTTCATGATTTTCAAAGATGCTTCTACGCAAGGATTAGGGTGTGTCTTGATGCAAGAAGATTGAGTGATCTCCTATGCTTCTCTCTAGTTGAAACCGAAAGAAGAGAACTGACATACCCATGTTTTAGAGCTAGCATCTATCGTGCATGCATTAAAGATCTAGCAACACTATCTGCATGGAGTGAAGTTTGAATTTTTCTAAGATCACAAAAGTTTGAGGTATCTATTGACACAAAAGGATCTGAATATGAGAAAGCAAAAATGGATGGAGTGTCTCAAGGACTACAACTTTACCATCACCTATCATCCTGGTAAAGTGAATGTAGTCATCGATTCTTTGAGACGGAAGAAGAATGTAGTATGTGCTACCATGAACCTAGAGTATGTTTCCTGTTGACAGCTGCAGCCTAATGATGATGAAGATGTTGAGAAGTTGTGTGTTCACATGGCTAGTTTGTCCATTTCACCTTCTTGGATCTCAGAATTTGTTGCTGCACAACTTGAAGGTTTTGAGCTTGAAGATGAAAGCCTTAGATGAGAAGCCACAGTCTGACTTTTCAGTTGGAGTTGAATGAGTTGTTCGTTTCTGACAAAGGTTGTGGATACATGTAGTTGGGAACCTACAACACAAGGCTTTGAATGAAGCCCATGGGTCTAAGTACACCATACACCCTGATACTACCAAGATGTACAAGGACCTACATTGAAGTTTTTGGTGGAAGAACATGAAGAAGGATATCACTCTATTCATCACTAAGTGTTTGACTAGTCAACAAGTCAAGATCAATCATCAATAACATGGTGGTCTTCTACACCTGCTTGAAATTATCAAATGGAAATGGGAGAAGATTACTATGGACTTTGTCACTGGTTTCCCTAAAACCAGGAAGGGCTTTGATGCTGTGTGGGTTGTGATTCATCGGCTTACTAAATTTTCCCATTTTTTTCCTTTCAAGTATGTACATACAAGGTTGATGAGATGGCTCAGTTGTACATGGATTGGATCATTCATCTGCATGGAGTTCATAAAGTGATAGTGTTTGATCATGACCCGAAGTTCACCTCTCGGTTGTGGAGTCAAATTCAAGCAGAGATGGGTACTGACTTGTGTTTCAGTATGACCTATTATCCTCAAATCGATAGTCAATTAGAAAGGATAATGAAAATTCTAGAAGATCTACTTTGTGACTGTGTTATGGATTGGGGAGGTGTAAGGGATAAGTTTCTTCTGTTAGTAGAGTTTGCTTATAATAATAGCTACCAAGCTAGTATTGATATCTTTAAAAAAGGATCCGACTAACCTAGATCTAACACCATGTTGTAAAGAAGTGAAATCACCTCTGCTTTACTAATTATAATGGTAAATAAAATCCAATGAATAGCAACGGAGGATTAAAATTTTGACTATATTCAATTTGAATAAAGTGTACATAAAATTTACCCCAATAAGTGTGTACATGATTTATACAAATAAAGGATATAAGTAGAGGAAAACTAGACTACAATAATATGTCTCCAATAAAAAATAACTTAACAAATAATTTCATGAGGGATGATCGACTCCTTTTCCTAGTCTTAGACTGGTTCACCATGCTCCTGTTGCACACTCTGATCATAACATGGGTGGTTGGGATCACCCAGCAAGAGGAGAGAAAATGTACGTGTCAAATAAAAAATAAGGAAAATTATAAACTAAAGTAGGAAACAATAAAGATTCACTATGTTAGAGGGTCAAGAATATGAGGTAAGTAAAACAAGTAAGAATTTCTGCCAAGTTAAACAACAATAAGTTGCATGCATGATTTAATTTGGCTACATTAAACTAATACAGGGCTGAGGCACCTACCAAATCTCAACCTCTAGGTGAGGGAGCGTAATACATTCCCAAACACTCGAGTATATATAAAGTGGGGAGAATTATCACATTCCTCTGGGGAGAGTGGTCACATTCCCCTGGGCTCATGCCCAAAACTATGGGTGGTTTGTACTCATGTACACTACATTAGTTAATTAGTCATTTTCATCATCATGCTAAAGTGAATCAATGGAAGATTTAAGAAATTTAATAACTTTGCAAGTGGGGTCCAGGACCCTATAAGAATTTATGCAATAATAAGAATTAATGAAAATAGGCTCATGCCTCATTGGGAAAATAGGATTGGATTTAAAACATGTCCAATGTATGGTTAGAATGCACATACCTCTTTTCACACATAAAGGTTAACTTGAATAGTATTCTTTAGTCCACAAAGTCAACTTTTCATCCAATAAACACATTATGTATATTAGCCAAGTCAAAGTGAACATATTCATTCCTATTATATTATTATATTATTCTTACCCAATTCTCGATCATCTAATCTCATGTTAGGGTTTATGATTTTAATCTTTGTTGCGATAACATGTGATGCTTTATATTTAAATCTTTGTTCCAATCACCCATCTTTAGTCACATAATTCTATAATGTAGATTCATATTGTTCCTAACATCATGCTTACCATGTATATTAGTGGAAGTATATTCCACATGAATATCCATCTATTCGGTTCCCTAATATACACATGATTTGATCTAACTAACATGTCATCTAGATATATGTTTATATAAATATATTCTTTTACACCTTATTATCTTTTTCACTATTTAATTCATAAGAAGACCAGATTGTTAGATGCATTTATATACATATTTGATGTTTCCATGGATCAATTTAGATGAGAGTGTTCCCTAGATCCATATGTATTTCTAGTTATCATGTAATGCACCTATATATATATATATATATATATATATATATGTATATATATATATACATATATATATATATACATATATATATTTAGTTTCTAATGTAAAGGATACATTAAAACAAGGATGCACTCACTAATGATTCTTAGAACTTGGTACATATACAATAAGCAATTAGGGTGATTCATTAATCATATTGGATATCAATCCACCTGGGTCTTATACAATATCTTCTACTTAGTATCAAGTCTCCAATTTAAGGTATCATCACAAGTTTCATTTCATGCAATCTAATATTTACATTTGTATACAACAAGGTTGATAGGTAAGTTAATTGACTAGTTCATGTGATGGTTTTAAATAACTAGATTATCCTTACTCCATACTTATCCCATCTTTATAATCTATTTTCTAAAAAAAACTATTGAATGTGAAATGAAGACTTACATGTCTAGGGTTACCATGGAGGTTGCATGTATGGTTGATTCACAATGAGATGGGGGCCCTAACACATCATCGGGGCATCGGGGCTAGAGACAGATGTTGACAGGCTAGAGACAGATGTTGACAGCATGAGGAGGTCGGGGCATCGGGGCGTCGTAGTGTCGGGGCATCGGTTGGGCAAGTCTTAGTGATGCTGACGCAATGTTGGGATGTCAGTTGGGTAGGGGTTAGTGATGCTGACACGACGTCGGGGGTAGCTGGCGTCGAGGGTCATATGGGCAGGTGTTAGCGACATCGATGCTGCATTAGGGTTGTTGGGCGTCGAGTTTTAGACATCAATGAGTGTCGAGCAAGGGCAAAGGCAGTGTCGGCACTGCAAACTACTAGATCTAGGCTACATGACATAGGAAGTCAAAGGCATTTCTTGGTGGATTGTGAGTGTCGTTGCCTTGGGGTTGTAGAAGGATGACATGGTTGGTTGTTTGATGGGCGTAGGGTAGGAGTATTTATGGCTAGGGTTAGATGAATAGGATGAAAGGAAAGAAATAACAGGGGAGGAGATGAAATAGGAGACAGAAAGGAAGGAGATGATTAGGCATTGCCCGTTTCGTAGGGTGAGAACGCAACATCGCTTTTGAGACAGAGAGAGAGTAACATAGCGTTGTGTTACGTTTGGTTTAGGAAATCTTTAATTTGCCTGATCAAATACCACTATTAAAGCCAATGGTAATTAATATTTGAAATATCAATTCAACTAGAAAAGCAATTTCTATTCAATGGTCAAATAAATTAAAGGGCAGACTAAATAGGAGTCAAGTGGGTTTCCTTTTTCCATGCAATAGGCATTTATATATATTAGAGTTTCATATTAATTTAATTAATTAAGACGGTAGATAAATACCAATTGACATGAAAATTCTTGGGTAATTATGTGTGAGGAGTTTAACTATACATTAATTTCTAATGCATTTTGTATTTGGTTATATGCCAATTGCCTAATAAATATATTTAGTACCTTTCCTTAATAAATTTTGATATAAAATTCTTATTTCACATTTCTTATCCCACAAAGCCATAAAATCCCCAAATTAATATATTGTACTAATTATCTCTCATTAATGGTCATTTTGCATTATTGGACTCTAATTAACACACTATTTGAGATATTTGTGCAAAAACCCATTCATTGAAATGAAAGCGAGTAGAAGTAGTTCAAAGCCATCAAGTATTCATCAATTGCAATATTAAGGACAAAGAGGGTAGTAAAGATTGTAAAAATTAGATAAAAGGAAAAAAGGATAAGAAACAAATAAAAAAGCTTGAAAATGGGTTAAATTGCAAATGAACCCGAGATTCAGTATGTTACAATACTCCACCCGTTAAAGAGGATTTCGTCCCCAAAATCTCAACAAGAAGGAAGGGTGAGTACATAACATCCCTACACATAGCACCGAAGTGGTTACCTCAAATATATGGTACTTCACATGCTCTACTCATGAGTCAGGTTTTTATGGTTTGCTAAGTGTTCCATTATTCACATTACTTTTTATTGAATATATCAAAATATACAGTTTTCCTTATTAGCATTATCTTTCCTTTGGAAATACATCATCCTTATTAGTTGTGTCATGTTGTGTTCACATTGTTGTACAAAGAATTACATCTCAACATTATGTACAAATCATATGTAACTCTCATTTACTAAATAAGAATTTTAAGCATAATTTGGGTTTGCTAAATCATCTCCATATTTATTAATATGTTAGATCACAATGCTTAATAACTTGTATTTAATGTCCATTATCCTCATGTTACTATCATGTAGAATTTTCACAGATTATTTTGTAACGAATAGATAATATTATACAACAAGTTATTAAGTTTAAATAATGTCATATTAATTTCTTACACCTATATTACACATTGTCACATTACCATTCATACTCGCATTAATGTCATTACTACCCATATTCTCCTCTTTACAATTCATATTATAAATTATACATTTAACATCACATTAGGCATTTGGAATTATAGACTTAATAATCATGCTTATGCAAATCCAATTATCCTTTGAGTCATTATATGTATTTTAGTGAATAAGGCAGAACACATTGCATTTTAATGAATTGATAAATTAATGATTAGGTGATTATATTCCATCAAGGTATATTATATGATGATGTCACCTAATGTCACTAATGTATCATGAAGGTATTAAGGATATATGTGTATTAGATGATTACATCTTAAGGTTTAGGTCAACATGACCATTATATGTTATGCATTCTTAGCATGCATTAGTTTCATTTATTATATCATCAGGTTGACATGTTCCACATTAAGCATATACATAATTAGTGAGTTACTCATATTATGTGCCTTAAATATTTGTTGGGGCTCAAGTATATGACTTATTATATATTCGATAGTGTATAAACAAACAAGTTAAATTATAATTATAATTTGTTTTAGTCATTACTAATCATATAAGCTCACTAATCTCTTGTTTATGGAGATAGGGTTTTCAAAAATTTGAGTAGTTAGATTTCAATGTATTGTAGGACACCATCCCCTTTAAAGGATTTCATCCTCGAAATCAACAAATGCAAAATCTATCAAGGTACTACTACCACCACTACTCCACCCCTTAAAAGGGTTGACCTATTAAGTCAAACTAAGCTAGAGGTAATAGATGAGTCTAATTAAGAATGTATAAGACCCAATCCCTTAATTGTTTTACTATTCACTATTACTAAACTTGAAAGTCTAGCATAGAGTACACTAACCCTAAACATGGAAATCTAAGTCGCATATAAGGAACTTATGGGTCACAAGGTGATTTTGTTTGGGTAACCAAATCATTATATTAGGTTTTCTAATGATACTCAACATTGAGGTTACTTGCCTAAAGGTATGCTATTTTGAGCATTCTGTATTAGATCAGGCCAGGCCGGTGTCATATGAACTCGGGAGTCCCCGTAAACCAAGCTAGTCACGCGGAGGAAAATATTTCCATCCCCCAAGTTCTGACCCTTTCTAGCCACCATCACTTTCAACTTCATGCCATAGTAGCTACCTAATACTCTAATCCCCTAAAAGTTGATTAAAGATGTGCCTAATATGAAACTATAATGGTTCAAGATCAACCTTTCCCCATAGGTAAATTCTAAGGTGTAATAGATGTGAAACTATATGAGGTAAGGTTTTCTAACTAATGAGACAAATTGAATTAGTCAAGGATCCAACTAACCTAGCTCTGATACCATGTTTTAAAGAAGTGAAATCACCTCCTCTTTACAAATTACAATGGTAAACAAAATCCAACGAATAGCAGTGGAAGATTAAAATTTTGACTATATTCAATTTAAATAAAGTGTACATAAATTTTCCCCAATAAGGGTGTACATGATTTATACAAATAAAGGATCTAAGTAGAGGGAAGTTAGACTACAACAATATGTCTCCAATAAAAATAACTTAATAGATAATTTCATGAGGGAGGATTGACTCCTTTTCCTAGTCTTAGACTGGTTCACCATGCTCCTGTTGCACACTCTGATATGAACCTGGGTGGTTGGGATCACTCAACAAGAAGAAAGAAAATGTATGTGTCAAATAAAGAATAAGGAAAATTATAAACTAAAGAAGGAAATAATAAAGATTCACTATGCTAAGAGGGTCAAGAATATGAGGCAAGTAAAAGAAGTAAGAATTTCTACCAAGTTAAACAATAACAAGTTGCATGCATGATTTAATTTGACTACATTAAACTAATATAGGGTTGAGGAACCTATCGGACCTCAACCTCTGGGTGAGGGAGAGTAACACATTCTCAAACACTCAAGTATATATAAAGTGGGGAGAATTATCACATTCCCCTAGGCTGATGCCAAAAACTATGGGTGGTTTGTACTCATGTACACTACATTAGTTAATTAGTCAATTCATCATGATAAAGTTAACCATGGCAGATTTAAGAAATTTAATAACTTTGCAAGTGGGGTCCAAGTCCCTAGAACAATTTATGCAATAATAATAATTAATGAAAATAGGCTCATGCCTCATTGGGAAAATAGGATTGGATTTAAAACATGTCCATCTTAGGGTTAGAATGCACATACCTCTTTTCACACATAAATGTTAACTTGAATAGTATACTTTGGTCCACAAAGTCAAGTTTTCATCCTATAAATACATTATGTATATTAGCCAAGTCAATGTGAACATATTCATTCCTATTATAGTTTTATATTATTCTTACCCAATTCCCGATCATCTAATGTCATGTTAAGGTTTATTATTTTAATCTTTGTTGAAAAAATATGTGATACTTTATATATAAATCTTTGTTCTAATTACCTATCTTTAGCCACATAATTCTTTGTAACTCATATATATATATATATACATATATATATATATACATATATATATATATGCACATAAATGTATATATTATTCCAATAGGTTTAAAGATGTCATTCTTTTCTCTATAAAGTGGATCCATATTGTTCCTAACATCATGCTTACCATGTATATTATTGTAAGTATATTCTACATGAATATCCATCTATTCAGTCCCCTAATATACACATTCTTTGATCTAACTAACATGTCATCTAGATATATGTTTATATAAATATATTCTATTATAGCTTATTATCTTTTTCACCATTTAATTCATAAGAAGACCAAATAGTTAGATGCATTTTTATACAGATTTCAAGTCCCCTTGGTTCAATTTAGATGAGAGTGTTCCCTAGATCCATATGTATTTCTAGTTATCATGTAATGCACCTATATATATATGGTTTCTAATGTAAACGATACATTAAATCAAGGATACACTCACTAATGATTCTTAGGGCTTGGTAAGTATAAAATAAGCAATTAGGGTGATTCATTAATCGTATTGAATATCAATCTACCTGGATCTTATACTATACCTTCTATTTAATATCAAGTCTCTACTTTAATGTATCATTAAAAGTTTGATTTCATGCAATCTAATATTTACATTTGTATACAGAAAAGTTGATAGGTAAGCTAATTGACTAGTTCATGTTATGGTTTTAAATAACTAGATTATCCTTAATCCATACTTATCCCATCTTTATAATCTATTTTCTAATTTACAAAACTATTGAATGTGAAATGAAGAGTTACATGTCTAGGGTTACCATGGAGGTTGCATGTCTGGTTGATTCCCAATGAGATGGGGGACGAAACACATCATCATGTTCTCTATGATCATGTGACCCAGGAAGGAGCAACATGTAATGAGTCACCATCGTTAGGTTCAATGGAGATGTTTTCATACGTCGTGGTGGTTTTTCGGTGTCGGGTTGTAGCAACCTGATGATGGGGATGATGTGGAATTGTGATGGTGGAGGAGTTGCAACATTATGTTGTAGGTGGGGGGTCGAGAGGCGATGTTCACTGTCGGACATTGTGTTACAGGCTGGAGACAGATGTTGACAACATTAGGAGGTTGGGCTGTCACAATTTTGGGGCATAGGTTGGGCAAGTGTTAGTGATGCCGACGTAGCATTGGGGCATCGATTGGGAAAGGGTTAGTGAAGCCAACGCTGCATCGAGGGTTGCTGGCATCGAGGGTCCGATGGGCAGGTGTTAGCAATGTCGACACATCATCAGGGTTGTTGGTTATTGAGTTTCAGGCATCGCTGAGCATCGAGTAAGGGGAGAGGCAGTGTCGGCGTTGCAAGCTACTAGATCCAGGCTACATGACACTATAAGTTGAAGGTGTTTCTTGGTGGTTTGTCGGCATTGCTGCCTTGGGGTTGTAGAAGGACGACATGGTTGGCTATTGGATGGGTGCAAGGTAGGAGTATTGATAGCTAGGGTTAGATGAATAGGATGAGAGGAAAGAAAGAAAGGGGGAGGAGATGAAATAGGAGATGGAGAGGAAGGAGATGATGGTGCGTCGCCCGTTTCGTAGGGTGAGAATGCAACATTGTGTTTGAGACGGAGGGAGACTAATGCAGCACTGTGTTACATTTGGTTTAGGAAATCTTTAATTTTCTTAATCAAATACAACTATTAAAACAAATGGTAATTAAAATTTGAAATACCAATTCAACTAGAAATAAATTGCTATTCAATGGTCAAACAAATTAAAGGGCTGACTAAATAAGAGTCAAGGGGGTTTCCTTTTTCCATGCAATACAAATTTATATATATTGGAGTTGCATATTCATTTAATTAATTAAGAGGGTAGAGAAATACCAATTGACATGAAAATTCGTGGGTTTCCTAATTAAAGTATGAGTAATTTAACTTTACATTACTTTCTAACACATTTTGTATTTGGTTGTTTGCTAAGTGCCTAATAAATATATTTAGTACCTTCCATAATAAATTTTGATATAAAAATTCTTATTTCTCATTTCTTATCCTACAAAGCACTAAAATCTCCAAATTAATATAATCTACTAATTATCTATCATTAATGGTCATTTTGTATTATTAGACTCTAATTAACACACTATTTGAGATATTTGTGCAAAAACCCATTCATTGAAATGAATGTGAGTAGAAGTAGTTCAAAGCTATCAAGTATTCATCAATTGCAATATTGAGGAAAAAGAGGGTAGAAAAGATAGAAAAAATTAGAGAAAAGGACAAAATGATAAGAAAGAAATAAAAAGCTTGAAAATGGGTTAAATTGCAAATGAACCCGAGATTCAGTATGTTACAACTCAGTTGTATATGGATTGGATCACTTGTTTGCATGGAGTTCCTAAAGTGATAGTGTTTGATCATGATCCAAAGTTCACCTCTCGATTATGGAGTCAGATTCAAGCAGAGATGGGTACTGACTTGCGTTTCAGTACGACCTATCATCCTCAAACTGATGGTCAATCTGAAAGGATAAATAAAATTCTGGAAGATATGCTTCGTGTCTGTGTTATGGATTGGGGAGGTGTATGTGATAAGTTTCTTCTGATAGCAGAGTCTGCTTATAAAAATAGCTAGTATAAGTATGCAACCTTATTAAGCTTTGTATGGAATACCTTGTCGTTCTCCATTACAATTGGATGATGTGGGGGAACGTGCTCTAGTGAAGTCTGATGATATGTAGTTGATGATAGAGAAGGTTCAATTGATCAAGAAGTGAATGAAAGTTGTTCAATATCGACAAAAGATGTATGCTGATAAGAAAAGGTCTGACATGAGTTTCTTAGTATGTGACTATGCCTTGTTGAAGATCAAGCCTATATATTTTATTACAAGATCTAAAGTTAAAGGCAAGCTTAGTCCCCTCTATGTTAGACCATTTGATATCTTGGATAAGGTTGGATATTGTGCATACCATTTAGCTTTTCCTCCTGCCTATGACAAGATCCATAATGTGTTTCATGTCTTTTTTTTTGGTCGCACAAAAATCCTATTTCTAATTAACCAAAACTTAAGGTACAAAAAAGTGCCCCTAGATAAAACTACTGGGTCTCATCCCCACACAGGGGGAAATAAAGGACCCAAAAACAGAATTTTTGTGAAGTATGTGAAGGGCTCTTCTAATGTACTCTCAATTGAACCTCTGGAGATTTAAGAGAATCTAACTTATCAAGAGTTACCTGTGAAGATTCTTGACTCCCGAGTTAAGTAGTTGAAGAACAAGGAGATCAAGTTGGTGAAGGTTTTATGGCAGTATCATGGTTTGGAAGAAACCACTTGGGAGCTTAGAGGTGAGATGTTACGTACTCAGCCTTCTCTTTTTGTATGAGATTTTAGGGAAGAATTCCTTTTTATGGGTGAAGTTCTGTAATGAATTGAAATTCATGTATAATATTAGTTTCTGACTTTTTTTCTAAGCTTTTATTTCCTTTATGCCCTTGATGTTGAACTAGTGGAAATTATAAAGGTTTGGTGTACATTTGTTCCCAATATTTTATTTTATAAGGAGTTAAGAAGAAATACCTCAGTGAAAGTTTACTAATGGGTAAATTTGCAAAATGTCCACTTAAGAGAGATAAGAATAAAATATAATCGATCTAGTTGTTTGTATGGCTTTTGTGTGGGAAAAACAAAAAAAAACCTAAACATGAAGATTATGTGACAATAAATGAATTTATTTTCCCATTAAGTGAATATAAGAATAAATTGCCTAAAAATCATAACAGTGGAACTCAACAGATAATTCTACAACCAAATTTATTTCCTTTGAGTATAAGTTTTCTTGGGTGATAAGTTTTACAACTTTTGGAAAATCGGTAATTATAATTGTATTTATTGAAAAGGGAAAAAGGAGATAAATTAAAAATACAAAATAAAATATTTAATGACTCCAAAAGTAATAATGGATGCCAAATTCATGTTCTACACATTAAAATATACTTTTGTGTGAATTTACACTTGATTTGAAGAATATTTGATTAAAGGGTGAAATTAGGAGAGAGAAAGTATGTAGAACCTATAATATGTCAAATAAATAAACAAATAGCCCCAACATGTGAAATTAATGGAGAATTCGTATCCAAGGAGCTTAATGTGACTTGTGGGTGAAGTTTTATAAAATTTGGAGAATCTTACCACCATTAATGTAGTAGGAAAGAGAAAATAAGTTTTGATTTATTGAACACATTAAAAGTTCCCAAAAGGTTAAACTATTTGCATATTCAGATTCCTCATATCAAAATTAGGCTTGGTGTCAATTTTAATTTAATTTTGAACAATTTTCCCCCTTAAAATGGGGAGAGATCGAAAGGGAAATTAATACATCCACACTTTAGTCCTATTTGGTTTTGGATTCCATTTATTTTGTGACGCAATATTTTTCCTTTATTTTTCTTTTTTATGCGCCAGTGAACAGACCATATTGGTCGCCCGATCGATCGGATGGCTAGGAACTCGTCTCCTAGATCACGACTAACAAGGAAAGTGGAAAGTTCAGATAGGAATTTTGATTAGAGATTTCATAATCATTTCTCAATGAAATCGAGCGATTTCTTCTCCTATGGTTTCCGAATTTTATTCTGCACCAATTGAACCTAATATTTTGATGTTTTGTCAATGTTTTGAGAAAGCCGCAAACCTTTCTCTACAAGTAAGTTTGGACAACTACCTTTTCGCCTCCCTACACAACCTTACCTATAAATACCCCTACCCGAGGCTTGTTGGGTTCCCTTGCAACTCATCTATCCTCTCAATTTCTCTCGTGCTCGTGTGGTTGATCACTGGTGGTCGATTTTTGATCCAAATTTTGCAGCACACTCCTCTTTCTACATGCCACCTTCGTACAAATAAAAGATATGTCTGAGTTCGTATTCTCTCCAACTTTCTTTTGGTATGCTGATCTTTGAGTTTGGTAGAGAAATGTGAAAATGCCCAAAAATCCAACCTTGCTCCTCGCCGACCATGGCGCGAGAAGTTGGGGAAGATACCCCATGGCAATTTTATGATTTTACCCATGCCATCATTCTCTTTCTTTCTCCAGCACAATTTAGGCACGGACCGCTGACTTGTACACCTCCCATTTGGCCAAGTCACAGGCTTGGTTGCTCGTTCTCCCCCTCTTTACTATCGTTTTGCCTAAGTGGCATGTTTCTATTGGTTGATTTTGATAAAATCATAACTAAATATTCTAATGTCCAAAACTAAAAATAAAATATGTCTAAACTTGTAAAAAACATGATATTTTCAATAAAAATAATTCTAAAGGATGATTTTGAGTTTTATAAAAAGGGATTTTTAGAAAATGAATTACATAACTAAAAATCACCAAAAATACACCTAAATATTCATAACTCCAAAATATACAAAATTATAAGTTTTCTTAATCTAAAGAACTTAACTAAGTTAATGGTCATAGTTTTAGAGTCAAAATCAAGGTTTTGTTTGAAATGTCCAAAAGTTAGGGTTTCCTTGCCTTTATACATGAGTAAACCCTAATTCATATTTAAACATTGGAAATAGGAAAATAATATTTGGAATCGATTATGGTAGTGAAGAAGAAGTAATTGGATATCTTAAGAAAATGTATGTGCTTTACTTACACCTTAGTTGGGAAATTTTTTAACCCTAACCTAGTTTCCCTAATGAGGCTTCTATAAAACTCTAATTTTCCTTTTGATAATTCCTTAGATATATTTTCCTCAAAATTATTGTTAATATCTATTTCTTGGGTCATGTACCCCACTGTCATGTTTATATTTACTTGAAGCTTATACTTGCCATAATTCATAGCATGTTGATTTCATTAGACTATTGAACTAGTGTAGTGGTACTTTTGTACAACCACCCATAGATAGGGCATGTGTAAATTCACCCAGGGGAATATGTTACTCTCCCCAACTTAGAATATTTATATTTGATTGGAAATTTGTTACTCTCCCACACCTATTGGTTGAGGTTAGGTAGGTGCCTCAACCCTATGTAGTTTAGGTAGTAAATATAAATCATGCATGCAACCTTTTTACTATTTTTATTATGGCAAGCATCTATTTATTTTTTCCTCATTTTTTTTACTATCTTCATCTAATGATGAAATCTTAGCCTTATTTCCTTATAGTTTTCTTATCTATTGTCCTTGTTCATTTTCTCTGACACATACCTTGTTTTCTTTCCTTTTTTGTTGGGTGCTTTCCCAACCACCCAGGGTTAGATCAAGGTGTTAAATAAGGCCAAGGTGACCAAGTTTAGGAGTAGCAGATTCATGTTTTTCTATCAAGGATGACTAGGTTGCCTATTGCTAGATCCTATAGCTTCTTTTCTGTTCTTTTCCTTTTCAAAGAAACTCATTTAGTGAATAGGAGTTCAAAAGCAATGTAATAACTTAGTTTCTTTCCGCTACTATTGACATTTATATTTATTTGAATCATGCATATTTACTTGGAATATTATACGTACATTCCGCATTGTCTATTTTTCATGGAAAAAGTGGGTTTTTTTATTTCCTTTAAATTTTAGTAAGGAGGTGGTCTCGCCTCTTTACATCTTTGGTTGTGGAGTTGGGTATTTTTCTAGATTGGGTTTGCCCCACTACTATCCACTTCTCGTGGTGAAGTAGAGGAGAAATAGTAGTACATCTCGCAATAATCTTTTAAGAAGAAGATGTCTCCAGTCTCTGTTGCTGAAGACTTGCATAGCCACCAAGACTCAAGTTATGGTTGTGCACATTCTTTGCACACATTACTTTTAGAGCTTCGTGTAAAGCCTAACAATCCAAAAAATATGCTAAATACATAATATAATGAATTCATAAGAATGTATTCTAAATTAGGAGGCTTAATACCTTGAATTCATCAATTTTTCTTGAATAAAAAACACATCCCACACCTTCGGGTCAATATAGGACCTTTTCCTGGAGGTAAACTTCTTCTTCTTCTTATTCATTATGTATTGTCTTATTAGACTTTTCCTATACTTCCTTAGTATCCTACCACATTGTTGCAACACCTTTTTAGGATGTAGTTTTTCATCAACGTCAAATATGCTCTATAAAAGTTCATATACTTAATGGAATACTCTTAAAAATAAAATCATAAATATCTTTAAAAATATAATATCTCATAGGTAGGTCCTTCCATATGTAGTCTTTCGTGGATTAATTGAGTTTATACCAAGATTCTATTATTATATCCCTTTTCTATGAGTAAGAATCCCTGGATATTGTGTGAAAGAACTATGGTTCTTCCCAATAAGATTCTCACCTCATCAAACTCAATGACCAACTTTAGTCCTTTATCCCTTTTTTCTACTAACTTGTTCATCATGGTGATGTCTCTTTTTCATGCATGCTCACGATGCTCCTCAACAAGCTCAACAAGATCCACAGGGCCCACATTCTCAGGATGTTATAATTGACATGAAACACATATAAGTCACAAAAAATATAACTTAGAAATGTAATAGACATTGTAAAATGCATATCTATGTAATAAAACTATACAATGTACACCAATCTCATCCACATGGTGCACATCATCATGGTTCTCACCCTTAATGTAATCATCCTCATGGCCAGACTGCATATAAAAAATGTGATATCAAAATAGTCAAATAATGAAATATAAGTGATACAGAATGTAAAATGTACATGTAGCATATGAAACATATATAACTACAATAAACATGTAAAATACATTTCTAAATTTAAAAAATGAAATGCAAGCCTCTAGTATTGGTTGGATTTTTTATCAATTAACATTCCTTCTATATGATCTCCATGCATATATAAGTCATTACTAGCGTCAACATTTGGTGTTGTTAAGCCAACTAAGATTAGAATAGAGTCATCATACATGTCATAGTACTCTTCTTCATCTATAGAATCTGCACTAAATTGCCTTCTACCATGAAGAACAACTGACCATATTTCATTTTTAGGATCATAAATAGAAAATCCATTCATCGCCTGGGATGCCATTATGAATGGTTCACCCTTCTTGATAATTTTTCCAAATTTAACAAATGTGAATCGCAATTCATCCACTTCAACTCCTTTGTTGTTATCATCCCAATCACACCCAATGAGTAGAATTTTGAAATCTATGTAGTGAAACTCCCATATGTCTTCAATGGCACAGTAATAAGTCATTTTAGCTTCACATGGACTTTTATCCTTTGCACTAGATAAATATAATGAAAATGCTTGAAGAGAAACTACACTATTTTGGATGTCACTCTTAACATCTAGACATTTCTTATAATGTGAAAATTCATTTATGTCAAACCCTTTGTATTACATAACATTCATTTTTGGTTTAAAGGCTAATTACTTGATATTTTTAGCAACATTATTTGGTGTTTGAGATAGTTGATGTAAGACTTCATCTTCAAACCACCTAATAAATATCCTATTATGCTCTATAGCAAGTCACATTGAACTGGCTTGAGGATATTTTGCCTTGATTAAATTAGTATGTTCAGTGATATAAATACATCCTTCATCAATGTTGTGTAAAATATACAAGTTTGCTTATTCCAATAGCTCACGAGTGATTAATTTTACTTGTGCTCCTCAAGTCCATTTTTCAAAATAGAGATCAATATTATTTTCATCGCTAGGAGCTTTTTTACAACTCACAAAGTCATCACAAATGTCCATAACCTCCCTAGCCACATAACCCTCGATAATACTCCCTTTAGGCCATTAACAGCTTCAAACAACACCTTTTAAAATATTCATGAACTATTCAAAAGGATACATCCAATGCAAGAAAAATGGTCCCGAAATTTTCACTTCCCCAATCAAATGGACAACAAGATGTACCATGATATCAAAGCATGAGGCGAGAAATTCATTTCAACCTTGCATAGGATAGTGAGCACTTTTCTTTGCAACTTATTGAGATTCTCATCATCAATAACTTTGTTGCATAAGTGTTGAAGAAGAAACAAAGCTTGGTTATTAAAAACCTTACATGCTTCGATAGTATAGACCAAATAGCCACATACATTAATTGCTACATTAGAGTGTGACAATCATGAGATTTAGGACCTATAAGATTTAGATCCTTCATTAATACCAATCTATAAATATTGGAAAAGTATCTTTGTGGTACCTTAACATTAAGCAATAACTCCTAAAATGTATTCTTCTCCTATCTAGACAACGTGCAACAAGTAGGGTGTATATATATTTTTCAATCACTACTAACTTATGTTGTTAATTCTTTCCTTATGCCCATTTCACTTAGGACTAATATGGATTTGATGCCATCTTTAGTCTTACATGGTATGTTTAATACAATATCAATGACGTTATCTCAAACATTTTTCTCAACATGCATGACATTGATACATTCCCTGATAACCAAAGAACTCTAATAAGGAAGATCTCATAATATTGACCTCTTCTTGAATAAAGATTTGTCACTCTATGTGGGAATACTACATTGTGATCTCCTAGCAAATGCATTTACAAAGTCTTTTACTCTTTCATAAGCAACCTTCCCTGATATAGGTTTAGGGGAACTCTGTTCATCAGTTGATCCATTGAATTCTCTATTCAACCTTTGGTAAGGATACACTTTTGGAAGAAACTTTTGATGACCAAGATATATAGTCTTGCCACCATGTTTTAATCATAATGAGTTATTGTTCTCGTCACATATAGGGCATGCTTTGGATCCTTTTACACTATATCTAGACAAATTCCCATATGTTAGAAGATAGTGCAGAACAACATAGCATGTAAATGAAATATCCCTCAATGTAAAGCATGATGTGTTGGGTTTTATGGCCTTAGTGTAGGAAGCGGAAACAAAAATTTTACAGGCCATTAACCCATAACATGAGATCGCATAAATGACTATGTAATGGGAAGGATGGTTTTAGCAAGATGTACTTGGTCATGGGGCTTGCCCAACGACAATACCTTGCAGCCATGTGTGGTCTTCAATGCCATGTCTTGGACGGTGTTTGTGTAGCTCCTGTTCTTTACCATAGACTCTGGCCTCCACCACCGACTACAGCTGATGTGTCCTCCTGAGCGACAGACATCTCCCGCCTCTACAGATAGTCCACACGGACAACTTGGAACCCCTGCCATTGTAGAAGAACTGGCAGGAAGGAGACGACCCTACTATTGTTGTACTAGAACCAACCTACTCACCCAAACACAGTCTGCTTTTCTATAGTTGTCATTTCTTTGTTGTGCCTCCCTAGTCGGGTAGCACTTTCTCGGACTCTCTCGGTTACCAAAACCATAGAGGACAATAACTTTGCAGATCAACTGATGTTCTGAGTTGTGTGTTTTGAGAAGCCTCTAGTACCCCTCTATTTATAGTAGAGGTTAGGGTCAGGGTTCCCAATCTGTTCAGGAATAGAAGGATCCTGAAATTCTAGGAATAGTTTCAACTACAGATGGCGAACCGGTCATTTCATAAATGAACCAGTCATTTGTCAAGGTGAGCTGACCGGTTCATCACTAGTGAACCAATCGATTGGGGGTGTGAATCGTTTGGTTCACTTAGTAAACCAGTCATTTCACTTCCCAGATTTTCCTGCAACTGACATTCCTTAATCGTCTCCAATTAATGCAAAGATTAATCCTAATTACAATCGAATTGAACAAGTGAAATTCCTCGAACCAGGAAAATCCCAATTTCCTCGATTGGCAGGACTACAAGCCGCCCGATTCCCCAAGTGAACCAGTCGGTTGGCTCATACCATTCGATCATCTCACAAGGGTGAACCGGTCGGTTGGCAATCCTGCCATTGCCAATGCATTCTCCAATCGACTTGACACTCTAACCATCTAGTTCAACACTTGAACTTGATAGTTCCGAGTCCAGTCAGTCAATTATATGTTTAATTGAGTTCCTAAACACCTTTAGCATCAATCTAAACATCATTCATGGACAATCTCCTCTTCTAGGGGTATCCTATGTTTGTGACCCTACATGTTCCAATTTACGTTGGTAGTGAATCTTCATAACAACTTATCACATCACAAACAATGATCGGAATCTAGTAACTCATCGTTGCTACCTAAGTAACTCAAAAAGTTGGAGAACAACTTCAACCTACAATCTGTTATTAGTGTTACGATGATCATATAGTTCCTTTGTCTCTGACATCCAAATTGAACTTGAAGCATGGAATGTCATCCTCTTCAACTTTTAATTCATGTTCCTTGAACTTGAGAAGACTGTCTGAGATGCATGTGAGTTCACATTTCATATATTGAATCACATGACTATGTCCATACAATTCTCAATCTCACATATCAAGGGGCCCTATATATCATACTCCTTATAGGAGGGACAAATCCCATATCTATCACTCACAGTCAAGTCCCCATGTGTCAAAGTCACCCAATCATCACCGTTATAACAACCCATGTTTTAGAACTGTGTCTGATGATGTCAAAGTGTACCCAAACAACATGTGATGAGTGTAGTGATTTCATGTCTGAGAACCACAATCACCACCATCACTATGAGATATGATTGAGACTACCATTCCATTGTATCCATGTATCACTCTCATGGTGGGTCTGTCCGAGATACTATTCTCTAACATATACCTGTGTGCTTGACTTGATATTCACATATCATGACTAATGAGACTATTTCATCAGTCAACACACACTCTAGTCTTATGTATTACTGTTGTCTATTTTTCTTCCACAGTAATATCTGACTAGGGACATAATAAGAATGTATGTACTCTTAACATTCATATGGTCTCATTTTTTAGGTCCTTAACCTAAAGGCATATGTCATTGAGTCACATCATTATTTAGATATCTATCATCTATGTGTCATCATCTCATGATCGAGACAAACATAATACATGGAATAACCTTCATTTTATCAAATCAGGTATCTAATTCCTCATCACAATCATCATATGATTGGCTCTCTGGCCATACCATACCAACAAACTCCCACTTGTACTTGGAGCCAATCACACACGAATCATATTCTAAGTGATCTTAATGTGTCCATCATGTTTCTACTGCACAAGTACTTTTAGTGGGCAAGCAACATTTGTTTCAAGTCGGTATATTGCATGTTTCACATCCCCTCATTTTACAACAACTCATATGAGATGGAAGTGTTGTAGTATGCTATCTAAAATTCCTTTACTTAGCCAGTAGCTCCATTGTTGTCACATTATTACTACTGAGTCACCAATGGTCAGAACCTAATAAGTTCATCCATATGAACTTTTAGATCCAATACGTATCCTTTACAATGGTCGTAACACTAAGGTACTTAGATTCTTATTTTAGATTTAATCAATTGTCTTATGTTGGTACATTTTCAACTAACAATTCTTATTCCAAGGTCAAACACAATTTTTTCATTTCATAAGCTTGCATCGGTGTAACTCTTTACACCCAATTCTTCCTTGTTACCATAACTAAAGAACTAATCCTTTTAGTACTTCACAAGTACACAAAGATATCCTTCATGATATTCCAATAACTCTTACTAGAGTTCGACAGATATCCATTTGTCATGTCCAATACATACAAGATAAGTAGATATTTATATCATCTAATTATACAAGATGATGATTTCATATCTTCTTGTCATGTCCAATACACACAAGATGATGAGTTTGTATATTCTTTTCATGTCAAATACATACAATATAATTATTTCACATTTTCTTGTCATGTCCAATACATACAAGATAATGAGATGAGTTCATACATGATAGATCCAATTACGAATGCATATGGCATCTATCCATGTTTTCCTTATAAATCATAAGAATTGGGACACTTGGCTCTTGAGAGACTAACTCCATGTAACATGGACATGTTTTCTCTCATCATGTTGAACCCTTTCAGCATTTTGCTGATGCATGTTCTCTTTCTCAGGTCAAGAAGCCCTCTTGATCTGTCTGTATAGATCTCGATTCCTATCACATAGGATGCTTCTCCAAAAAACCTTTTAGAATGCACTTCATTGTCATATTTTGTACTATAAGGATGATACTCCCCATCAATATGTGGAATATATATATGCTCCCACTGAATTCTTATAATAACACATTACATCTTCATTCTGACACAAGTCAAACTCTTTGACTATATTGTCAAATTGAAGATCTAGTTCTGAAGTGCTTGCTTCAATATAAAGATTGATCGATGCATCTTTATAGAATTTATTTTCATTATTGGATTTATAAAACCTTTAGGATGTGTTACATACACATCCTACACAATATTCCATTTAAGGAATGCAGTTTTAACATCCATATGCCAAATCTCATAGTCATATTAAGCTACAATGGCAAGAATTATCCAGATGGTAAC
Organism: Alisma plantago-aquatica; assembly: GCA_963693085.1. Lineage (NCBI taxonomy): Eukaryota > Viridiplantae > Streptophyta > Magnoliopsida > Alismatales > Alismataceae > Alisma > Alisma plantago-aquatica. The sequence continues at coordinate 1,151,103,852 of OY856412.1, forward strand.
TGCTGAAAAGATTTCACCATGTTTAATACCTTGGATTTGTTAGAAACTCTTTTCAACCAACTTATCCTCCATGTCAGTCTTCTTACAGAAGACCCAAAAAGTACCCTGTGGGTTTTACCCCTTCAGGTGGATCAACCAAGGTCATACTTTATTGATGTACATGGAGTCCATCTTGGATTTCATGGATTCAAGCCATATCTTAGTTTTTGGATCTCATTAACTTCTAGGTAGACTATTGATTCATCATATGATCAACTCACCGCCTTCTTGTCCATAAGATATCATATATCATTCAAGTTGTAGGCGTGTTCTACCAGAACCATGAGTTCTATGTGTTACTTATGGAACTTTGAGATTCCACAACATTTTGTGATTCTCTTTATTCCCAGTGTTAAGCATGTTCCCAAAAGGAACTTTGAGGTTTAGATAGTAATCGCACTTTGACTTATCAAGGTGTGATTCTTTCTTTGTGATACACTTCTCATGATATAGTGTCATTGTGTTTCAGGTGGAGTCCATCATGATACATTGTCATGATCTTCCAGAAGGTTCTCAAACTCTTGGTTCAAAGTATTTCCATATCGATCATATCAAAATTTAATACTTATACCAAGTTTGTTATGTACTTCATTTATGATCTCCTTGACCATCTCAAGAGATTCATGTTTGTATTTCACTAAATACAAACTATCATATCTACTGAGGTCATCAGTAAATACATTGAATTACTAGTAATTACATTTAGCATTTATTCTAATAGGTCTATATACATCAATATGTATAATCCTTAATAGAATAATCATCCTCCCACTACATCTAGTGAAGAACCTACTACATCTAGTAAAGAACCTTTGTCATATTGCACAATGAATGAGATTAGCATGTCTCTATTGGTTCAACAACCAAAACATTCTAGATAACCATCATATGGATTTCTAGAAATGCAATTATCATTTATGCACTACAGATGACTATGCTATAGTCATTCAAGTTTGAGTTATTTATGCCATTCACTACATGTGTCATACAAATTTGTCTCTTCAACTATCAAGTATAGTTAGTGAGACATAGGCATTGCCATCAAAGATCATATCTTTAAAATGAAACATCAGTCCATAACACTCTTGCCCATACAAGATGTATGATGTTTTCATTGATGGCAAGTATAGCAATTCACTAAATTTATTACATGCCCATGAATGTCATAATATAACTGTAATGGTAGCAACTCTTGCTCCGCAAAATTTCTAGCTTACTTCTTCTTAGGTCCTGAAGTAGAGATCTTTATCTCTTTCATCTTCCAAAGATCCTCTATAAAGAGGTTATTTCCCTTTCCAATGTGAAATAGGTGACAATGGTGGCACATCCTTTCCTTATCTTTATAAGTGAAAAAGGACATATTCCATTTTCTACTTACCCCTCTCCATATCTTGAGTGATGAAGACTTGGACCTAAGCTTGGATTCAGAATACGTCTAGACCTTCCTTTAGACTATGAACTTTACTATGTTGATCATTATCACAGGTTTTGTCCTTTCTTCATTCATGCTTTGGCATCAACATGCCAAGCACTTCAGACAATGGTTTGGCCAAGTTTCTCAACATTTGATAAACTGACTATATGATTCACACAATGATTTATAGAATCATATGTTTGGTCAACTCTTTACATATCATAGTTAATCTATATGCACAATCATATTGAGCATATGAGATTATAATTGATCTCCATCTGTCTGATTATATTCAAACATCACTTTGAAGACATTATACCTTTCATGCTTTACATGATACTTAAGATGTATAACCATCTCAAGAATGTACATGCTTCAAGATATTTATGCAACTCATAGTTCATATAGCTCAGCATAAGGTTCTTGATGTCTTAGGCATCATTGGCATACTTCAAGTAACCATCAAGTTTTAGCCTTAGGCGCATTTGGAGTGGTTCAACTGGCTCTCGTCTTTCAAGGACTTTAGAGTTTACACTAACCATTGCGAACACTTCTCAAAGGTCCCAAACCAGATTTGAAGTTTATCCCGTTTATGAACTAATCACAACGATAATGTATTTGTGTTTGTCATTTGGATTATACAAAAGAATTTCACAACTTTGTCAAAATATTTTTGATTTGTTTGATTTGATAATTTTGACGATATTAATTAGGCCTTTAATTAATTATCACTCCCACTATTTTGATTAAATTGATAACCCTCACTATCAATTTGGAAGATTGCAGTGTACAATCTTTTAGTGAGCAAGATCCAGACTTCCTCTAAGTTATGGACCAGCTAGCATTGTCACCCACAACTAGATTATTTCAGGTAGGAAACTTTTTCCAATTGCATCTTATGCAACTCTTGATAGATGTCATGCACAACTCTTTGTCATGTACATCTCCATGACTCAAGGTGCTTCATTCGATCATGGTTACCTAGTTAAGTCCAACCCAAATGCCAACACAATGAATATGCACCCTGCTAGGGCAAACCCACATATTCACCATCACAATTCCACGACAAAGACTGTGCACCATGCTAAGGCGTGCCCACACTTAGTGAATCAAGCTTTTCATTTTGTTTATTTTTGTAAGGCATCTTAAACTTGATATTTATATTGAGGGGTTTGATATTTATATGCATATACATATCCAATTACCACATATATAGTATGTATCATATAAATGCTATAACCACAACAAGAAAACATGCAATAATGATAAAAGTGATGATTATGGACATCCTATTGTAGTTCCTTGGAGCCACAAGGAATTACGATCATCTAAGGTCTATGTCATATGCAACATATTGTTGATGAAGATCTTTATGCTTGAACCATACAGGGTTGATCGGCTCATCCTATGACACGATCGACTCGCCTCCTAGTTGGTTGGTTGGTCAGACTGGCCTTCGATGTCTAGACACCTCCAATAAGCGGTTGAGCCATCATCCGGTCGATCCGGCTCCATCATATCAATCCTCCTCAGGCAGTCGGCTCGCCTGGTGATCATCATATTCTTCTTCAATGTAACAGAAAATAAACTATCCTACTTTTATATAATCTTTGGGAAACCTCGAGTTACATTCGAGGGGAGAAAAGGTAGAAGAGAAAGGATCTCGAGTTATCTCACATTACATATGGAATAGAAGAAAGGACTCAATATGTAGACCGAGATGCAAACAATCATAACCAACCAAGCACGCATAGGGTTTATAGATCATAATCATGCTACACATCCACCATCAAAACCGTTTTTAGGGTCACGTGTATCAATTGCATATATACCATATCATATATGTATATTAGTTTGTGGTTGCATGTGGTATTTAGTCAGATATGCACATTAGTCATTTTAAATATTCACATCGTATGTAATAAATAAATGATGATGAAACCAAAATCCAATCATATCAATTTATCCCAAAATACATAACGTTGACAAGGCTCTGATACCATTGTTTGGTTTTATGGCTTTAGAGTAGGCAACAGAAACAAAAAATGTAATGGCCATTAACCCATAACAGGAAATCACATCAATGACTATGTAATGAGAAGGATGGTTTTAGCAAGATAGACCTGGTCATGGGGCTTACCCAGTGAAAATACCTCACATCCATGTGCATTCTTCAACGCCATGTATTGGACGGTGTCTATGCAGCTCCTGGTCTTCGCCATGGACTTTGGCCTCCACCACATACTGCTATTGATGTGTCCTCCTGAGCGGTAGACATCTCCCTCCTCTACATATTGTCCACACGGACCACTTGGAACTCATATTTTTATAGAAGAACTGGCAGGAAGGAGACTGCCCACCGGTTGGTGTACTAGCACCAACTTGCTCTCCTGAACTCAGACTTCTTTTCTACAGTTGACTTTCCCTCGATGTATCTCCCTATTTATGTAGCACTTGCTTGGGCTCTCTTAGTTACCAGAATTAGAGAGGACAAAAAATTTGCAGAGAAATTGATGTTCTGAGTTGTCTGTTCTGAGAAGGCCCCAGTACCCCTCTATTTATAGTAGAGGGCAGGGTTAGGGTTCCCAGTTTGTTCAGGAGTAGAAGGTTCTAGAAATTCCATAAATAGTTTGTATTGTGGTAGGAAAACTAGCTGTTTCATAAATGAACCGGTCATTTGGCAAGGTGATTCGATCAGTTCACTAGTGAACTGGTCAGTTGGGAGTGTGAACCAATCAGTTCACCCAGTGAACCGGTCATTTCACTTCCCAGACTTGCCTGCAATTGACTTTCCTTAATCGTTTCCAATTAATGCAAATATTAATCCTTATTCCAATCGAATTGAACAAGTGAAATGTGAAAGTTTTCCTCCAACTAGGAAAATCCCAATTTCCTCGGTTGGTAGGACTATGAGCTGCCTGATTCACCAAGTGAACCGGTCGGTTGGCTCACACTAGCCAATCGGCTCACAAGGGTGAATCGGTCAGTTGGCAGTCTTGATGTTGCAATTGTAGTCTATAATCGATCTGACACTCTAACCAGCTAGTTCAACACTTAAACTTGATAATTCTGAGTCTAGTCCCTCAATTGTATGTTTAATTGAATACCTAAACACCGTTAACATCAATCTAAACATCATTCATGGACAATCTCCTCTTCTAGGGGTATCCTATGTGTGTGACCCTATAGGTTCCAATTTACGTTGGTAGTGAATGTTCATAACAACTTATGACATTACAAGCAATGAGTGGAATCTACTAACTCTTTATTGCTACCCAAGTAACTCAAAAATTTGGAGAACAACTTCAACCTACCATCTGTGAATAGTGTTACTATGATCGTATAGTTCCTTTGTCTCTGACATCCAGATTGAACTCGAGGCATGGAACATCATCCTCTTCAACATTTAATCCATGTTCCTTGAACTAGAGCAGACTGTCTGAGATGCATGTGAGTTCACATATCATATATTGAATCACATGAGTATGGACATACAATTCTCAGTCTCGCTTATCAAGGGGCCCTAGAAGTCATACTCCTTGTAGGAGTCACAAATCCTGTATCAATCACAAAGAGTCAAGTCTCCCTATGTCAAAGTCACCCAATCATCACTGTCATAACAACCCATGTTTCAAGACTGCGTTTGATGATGTCAAAGTGTACCCAACGACATGTGACAAGTACAATGATTTCAGGTCTAAGAACCACAATCAAAACCATCACTATGAGATATGATTGTGACTACCATTCCATGGTATCCATGTATCACTCTCATGGTGGGTCTGTCTGATATACTATTATCTAACATATATCTGTGTGCTTGACTTGATATCACATATCATGACTAATGAGACTATGTCATCAGTAAACACACACTCTAGTCTTATGTATTACTGTTGTCTATTTTGCTACCACAGTAATATCTGACCAGGGACATAAAAAGAATTTATGTACTCTTAACATCCATATGGTTTCGTTTTTCAGGTCCTTAACCTAAAGACATATGTCATCGAGTCACGTCGTTCTTTAGACATCTATAATGTTATGACCCACTCCATGATTAACTAGTAACTATCATGATTAGTGCCTAATCAAGTTAATTAAGCTAAATAGCATGATTTCTTGCACTGAGGGTGTAGAGGATCTCACGCTTCAAAAGTTGCAAAAGAAATCACCTCAATCGGACACTCGAGGCGAGAGTTATAGCATTTTCTTGAACTAGGGTTTGGTTTTTGCAATTTTTTCCAGTTTTCTTCTAGCCTTTTATTTAACCTTTTCCTTTTCTCGCTTATCCCTTCTCCTTCACCCGATAGAACAACTGCCTAAGCTAGCGCACAGAGTGGCGATCGACCTGTAGTAGAGGGAGGAAATACGGAGCGGATTTAGGGCTCCTTTGAGCTGAGGTGATGGGTGCCTTGCTTCCTTCTTCTTCCTCCTCCACTTTCCTCACCTTATCACGCCCTAGTTGTTGTAGTTGCCAAACCAATAGAACTAACACTCGCGGATATTGTGGAACTGATTGAACGATTAAACACAACAGAAAAAATCAAGAAGAGATTTGTGATGTGAATCGATACAACTTTAGGGTTTGTGCTCCTCTTATTTATAGGATCAGATGTGGTCATTTTACTGAAAAACAAACCACAGCTAAAATTAAGCTAAGACCGATTCCACCGCGCCATCACATGGCTACACGATCTCCTCGTGTCATCCCACGAGCGATCAAAGCGGCGTCAGCTAAGCTACCTGAAGAATCGATAAACAGCTATGACGTGGACATCACACGTTGCAAAGTTGTTTCTTATTCTACTGAGTAAAGATAACAGAGCAACGAGATTATAGCTTTGCTAACAATTCACCCCCTAATCCTATTGCCCGATCTTAACCTCCATAATGCCAAGCTGTTGTCTCATTTTGAAAAACTTAATTCGCCCTATCGCTTTGGTCAGTATGTCTGCAAGTTGTCCGTTGGTGCCGACGTGATCCACATCTACCTTTCCTTCCTCAATGCATTCTCGAATAAAATGAAAGTGAGTATCAATGTGCTTACTCCTCTCATGATGCACTGGATTCTTGCAGAGTGCTATTGCTGACTTGTTATCCACCCGAAGCTTTACCCTTGATGGATTCTTCCCCAATATCTCGGCTAAGAGACGACTGAGCCACACACCCTGACAAGTTGCTATTGCGGCGGCGATGTATTCTGCCTCATAGAAAGATAGAGCCACAATCTTTTGCTTTTGTGAAGTCCACGAGATGATGCTTGAACCAAGGAAATATACCACCCCAGAGGTGCTTTTTCGATCATCAATGTCCCCGGCAAGATCACTATCATTGTAGCCGATCAATGCTGGTGTTGTTGCGTCGGGCAGATAGAAACATCCATAACTCAGTCTTCCTTTGTGTAACACAATATCTGCTTTACTTCTGCCCAATGTTGTGCGCATGGTGAGTCCATGAAATGGCTAGTGATCCCCACTACAAATGCAATGTCAGGCCGCGTATTCACCAAGTACCGCAGACCTCCGATCACGCTGCGATACTTTGTTGTGTCCACGGCGTCGCCGCTGTTCAGCTTCCCAAGCTTGAGCCTATTTTCCATAGGTGTGTGACACGGGTTGCAATTTTGCATGCTGGCAATCTCCAGAATTTTTCTTGCATAGCTAGCTTGGCAAAGTGAGATTCCGTCTTCACCCTGTGTCACCTCAAATCCCAAATAGTAGCTAAGCAAACCCAGATCACTCTTTTGAAACATCTCATGCATCTGTGTCTTGAATACGCCTATATCCTCAACACTGGTCTCGGTGAACACCAGGTCATCGACGTATACGCCAACCAACAAGAAAGAGTCAAAGTCTCCTCTCTGGTACAATGCACGTTCCATCACACACCGATTGAACCCGAGTGAAGTAAGCGACACGTCTAGTTTTGTGTTCCAGGCACACGGTGCTTGTCGTAGCGCATACAACGCCTTCCGCAGTCTGAGTACCTTGTGGTTATTGTCTATGTCAACAAAACCAGCTGGTTGTTGCACGTAAACCTCTTCCACGAGCTCTCCATTCAGGAATGCAGACTTTACGTCCATGTGATGAACTTGCCATCTCCTTTGTGCGGCCAGTGTGAGCAGCAGTTGCACCGTGTCCTTCTCGCGACTAGAGCAAAAAATTCGTCGAAGTCGACCCCTTGCCGCTACGTGTAGCCTTTAGCTACCAACAGTGCCTTGTGCTTGATCACATTTCCGGCGGGATCCTTTTTTACCTTAAAGACCCATTTCAGTCCTATGGCTTTATGTCTGGCTGGGAGTTCAATGAGCTCCCAAGTGTCGTTATTGCAGATTGATGCCATCTCATCCTCCATGGCACACCTCATGGCGTCTTGGATAGTGCCTCTTCCACAGTCGCGAGCTACTCTGCAGCACGAAGGAAAAGCCCACTGTATTTGTTGTCGCATGCTGGTGCTGTGTCGTACACATCAACAATGCTCTTGTAGCAGAGGCGCACCCCATCAGTGTCACATGTTTCACCAGTGGGTGGAGTCACCCAGCCAGCTCCTCTGAGTGTTGCCGATGCTGGTGTAGTCATAGTAGCGGGTCCCTCCGTCCGTGGCTCTCCTGGACTCACGTCGCTAGGCTCTTATGCAGGGACCTGCTCAGTGCTGTAGATCACTGTGAAATGATCATGCCAAGCAGCTGCGTCTCTGCCCGTCGCTTCCCAATTCCAGCGCCGGTCCTCCACAAATATCATGTCCCACGTGACGTGGAGCCTGCTCGTGACTGGATTATACACCCAATAGGCCTTTGCGCCATCTTCATATCCAACAAACAGCATTGGTGTCGACCTGTCCGCCAGCTTTTTTGTGTTGGGAATGACGTTCTTGACATGTGCAACACAACCAAACATGTGTAGATAGTGCACATTTGTCTTTCTCTTCTTCCATGCCACGTATGGGGTGATCCCTTGAAGACTCCATGTTGGAGACCGGTTTAGGATATGTACTGTCGTCTTGACGGCCTCACCCCATAACTCAGTCGGCACACACATGCCCTTCAACAAGTTGTGAGCCATCTCGACCACAGTCTGGTTCCGCCTCTCCACAACCCCGTTCTGTTGTGGGGAATAGGGTGTGGTGGTCAAGCACTTGATGCCTTTCTCGTCACAGAAGTTGGTGAACTCAGTTGAGTTGAATTCACCCCCTCGATCTGTACGAAGCACCTTCAGCTTCAGGACACTCTCATTCTCGGTTAGTGCCTTGATTTTCTTGAAGAAGCAAAATGCCTCATCCTTAGATCTGATTAGTTCTAACCACATATGCTTGCTGCAATCATCGAAAATTAATAGAAAGTACTTTTTACCTCCCTGAGTTGACGGTGTGATAGGGCCACAGAGATCTCCATGGACAAGTTCAAGTCGATGCTTAGATCGGTATGCTGATGCTCGTGGGAAGGGAGCCTGGTGTTGTTTTGCTAGCGAGAACCCTTCACAAAATTGCTCAACACGATCAATGGTGGGCATTCCCTCGAACATCTTCTTGGTAGTGAGGTCATACAACGCACGAAAATGGAGATGCCCATAGCGTCCGTGCCACCGCCAGGTTGCATCTCCCACCTTTACCAACAGGGATACCGGTGTGGCCAAGTTTAGAGCCATGATGTACAATATGTTCCTCGTCCGCTGCACTCGTGCCAGCAGTAGATACTGCCGATCAAACACACACATCTCCCCTCCTTCAATGGTGGTCTTCAATCCTCCCTCATCGAGCTAGCCCAGACTCACTATGTTGGTGTGCATTCGAGGAATGTAGTACACCTCAGTGAGTGCACGCTGCTCACCATTTCGGCAAGTGAACAGCACCGCTCCGCACCCATGGATCTCTACAATAGACCCATCTCCGAACTTGACCGAACCCTTCACAGTTTCGTCGATGGAGGTTAGCAATGCCTTCGACACAGTCATGTTATTGTTGGCCCCCGTACCTAGGTACCAACGATCATCGTCAGTCACCACTGGAATCACGTGCTCTTCATTCAGAAACACACGTTGGACCCTGGTGCTTGCTATGTCACGTGTGTCGGGTACAACCTCTTCTGTGTGTGTTTTGTCAGTGGTTTCTATGACATCTCTGGTCACGGCCATGAGCAACGCCAGCTGCTCCTCCTCGGCTTGCGCAACATGTGCCTCCTCCAGCTTCTCACAATCTCTCTTTGCCTTACGACATTCCTTTGCCCAGTGACCAGGGATGCCACAATAGCGGAAATTTCCTTTCTTTCTCTCGCCAGAAACCGGTCGTAGCTGCCACTATTGGATGACGTCTTGTCTTTACCAGGTGACTTCTGTTTGGACTTGGCCTTCCCTTTCTTATCACCGTCGGACGTGCCTCCGCCCCGTTCACGTTCGCGTTGTTTCTGTCACGCCGACCACTCTTCCTCGGTTAAGAGCAAACGACCGCCGATAAGGGTGGATTACTCCATCTCGTTGCACTCCTCAACAACTAGCAGACGGCCAGTAAGTTCTCCCAGCGACATGTTCTTCAGATCCGCCAATGATTCAATGGCTAGTGCCATTGACTTGTACTGACGAGGCACACTGCGGAGGAGCTTGAGGACTACCTTGTGCTCATCCACGGGGTCGCCAAGTAGGTCAAAATCATTGACGATAGTGGTAAGACGCATCGCAAATGACTCGATGTCCTCACCGTCTTTGAAAGCAAGCCTATCGAATTCGGTCCACCGAGTCTGAGCCTACACTCACGATGTGAAGCTTTTGTCACTCCATCTATTGTTAGCCTTCAGAATATACAATCTCAACACAATGATCAACTTCATAAACTTACTACAACCTAAGTATAATGGTCTCTTACCTTCATGCACAATGTTTCTAAATAAGGAAGGTAAATCAATATGATTTACCCCAAAACTATCTAGCATTGTATCAACCATGTCTATCAAAATCGGTTCATTCACATCTACATCATCATCGACAATTTCTTCTTTAATACAAGTACTGCTATTGACATTTACTAATTTCATAGTAGGAATCTTTCCATTGCAGTACCATTCATTATATCCCTATACAATCACATTGCATATTACATGACTTTTGCTTTTGTTAACAGTGTCAACTTTCAAGTTGTTATCGCAATTCCTATATGGGAAATAGAACCTATCTCCAGGTTGCTTCCTATGTTCTTCTACAAATCTTACAAAGTGACCAAGACTATTAATAAACTCCAAAGTGAACTAATTTATAATGGACATCCATGATCAAGGGTTTAGAGATTAGGGTTTACAGATAAGGGTTTCAGGTTTACAAATTAGGATAGACGGTTTATGGTTTACAAATTAGGGTTTAGGGTTCAGTAATGAGCATGTTCATCACATATCCATTTATTGGACACCTGATCTCACTAGTAAGTGTAAAGTGTGTGTTTGGTTTTCAAGAAAACTTTAGTAACATTTCCCTACAGTTCCCCAAGTACACCAGTGTAGATGGGAAAATATCCACCTACATATGTACATAGAGAACAAACAGGGAAGTACTGATGAAAGATCTTGAAAATTGAATACACATTATACAATACATACTAAGTGAGGCTAAATATTCAAGAATAGTCCCAAATAAGGGACTATCCAAGATTTTCTCCTAATTAGTAAATCTAAGATGAGTTTCTAGACCTACAGATAATGTTTCCACTTATAGACCTATGATCTTAGTGTCATCATTCATTTCATAGATGCTAAAAATATAAATTGAGATAGGCTTAAAAATAGTTCATGCATTTTCAAGAAAGTTTGGTCCATGTTCCATGTAAATTTGATGTTTTATCTTCTTTATATTATTATTACAATATTTATGTCAGTTATGCACAAGAAAGGTTAAGGTTCAACAAGACATGAGAATTAGACTAGTTATGAGTGGATAATAGCCACAAACCTCATTATCTCAAGGTTAAGGTTTTATACATACATATATGCATATAGATATACACAAAGAGAACCAAAATATTAAAAGAAAGTAATTTTTTTAATTGAAAATAAATAGACAACTAGACATCCAAATAGAGTGAATTCATTTCCTAATTTAAACAAGAAGTCCAAATGAATACCACAATCACACATAACTAGATTTTATCTCATCATGAATTATAAAATCTAGACAAATAAAAAAAGTAGTTATACAAAATGTTCAATTCTAATTACATAAAATAAGAAATTCTACATAAGATCTAATTGGGTAAAAATTAAATATAAAAAATAAAGTAAAAAGAAGATGGGGGAAAGAGGCTCACCTCAGTGGAGGTGGCAGTGGTGGAGCATAAGTGGTAGTGGCATCCAACACAACAGTCGTAGTGGCAGACGATGCAACAGTGGATAGTATTAGCAACTAGTCCAACAATGGCTGGCAGAGAGGCGATGGTGGAGTCAGAGTAGCAAAGAGCTTCAGTGGAGGTAAAGAGAAAGTCGAGCACCACATGAGATTCAAAGAGGCAAAACATCAAAGGGTGATAGAAGAGGTGGAGCAGGTCAATGACATCTGTAGCTCGAGTGGAAACAACAGTGGTGTCAACACAACTACAAGTAGCAGAATGACAAAATTGCCAGAGTTGGGTATTAGGGAAGTGATGAAATAGAGAATGGGGGGAAGAAATTTTATAAGTTATATTAAGTGGAACATAGTCATCGATTGTTAGCTAAAACTGGCGACTAAGTATTTAGTCGTCGATTTAGAAATGGGAAACTGACGACAAAGGCCCTTATCCAAATAAAAAATACCATTTCTAGTAATAACTTATAAATCAATTTTGTTGAATACTACGACGGCGTAGGTCCTTATCCTAATTAAAAAATATCAAACTTAATAAGGACTTTGTCATCGATTTCAAATAGGGAAACCAATGGCAGAGGCCCTCGTCTAAATAAAAAATTTCCAGCCACAGTAAGAACATATACGTTAGTTTTAGTGAAAACAATGATGGCATAGACCCTTATACTAATAAAAAATTATTAGCCTCAATAAGGTCTTCGTTGTTGGTTTGGTCACTTAAATCAACGACGTAGACCAATTTGGGGGAAATGTATTTCTATAGTGTAATGGTGAGAATCCCCTGACGTCAGTTTCTGACAAGGAGCAGACACTATAAGAATTTTGGAGGTAAATTTTTCGAAGTGAAAAAGACGTAAAATGTTTGTTTTTCTACAGTTAAACTGACAAAATAGGTATTTTGGAGGCAAAATTTTAATTTACATGAAGGGGTATGTTGTTGTTTTGTTCACAATCAAGGCTGACCTAAAATATCTTTGGAGGCAAATTTTTCCCTAAAAATTTGAATTTTGTGTGTTATCTCGAATGTTGGTTTCTTGAAGACATAACTTATGTTATTGGAAAAGTGGTAACCATGTTTTTTCTTAATCGATAGGACATGACAGATAGTGATGTTTGTTCCCTACCATCTGAAGATGTAGGTCTTCAGTGTAAATTTTCTTATGAAACTGATGTTAAGAAAAGTGACATTAGAGTTCAGAAATGTAGGTTTTAAACCTTTTAAACCAAATGGAGAAAAAAATTCATCATAGTCAATACCTTGACTTGTTCTAAATTGTTTGCAACCAATCGACCTTTTTAGGTTTGTACATTACCATACATTTCAGTCTTCTTCATCAAGACCCATATGCACCCTATGTTTTATCCCTTTCGGTTGTACAACCTAGATCCATACCTAGTTGGTATACATGGAGTCCATCTCAAATCTTATGTCTTGAAACATTTTTGAGAATCTGGTCCCTCAATTTATTGACAAGAAATCCATATCTCTCGAATGCCATACTAGACCTTTGAGGTTCTTGTGTTATAGGAGGAAGTCGAGATTTCACAAAGGTTTTTGATTTGTCTTGATTGTTGTTGACCGACATAGGAATTCTATCTTGTTGGTCTCAAACTTTTTTGTGTACCATTTTACTCCACTAGTTCCTCTGGAAATGAATTAATTTTTGAGGAATCTAGAAGTTTTGTCAACTAACACTTTGTTGTTAGATGGAATATAGAAATAAAATGACTTGGTTTCATTATGATATCCAAAAAAATGAAGCTTTTCATATTTGTGTCCAAGATTTTTAGAAAATTTTTCTAACATAAGATTCACATCCATGAATCTTCAAGAAATGCATATCGGGACATTTCCAAATCCATATCTCAAATGGAGTCTCATGAACTAATATAGAAGGTACGCAACTAAGTGCAAAAGATGTAGTTTCTAGATCATATCCCCTTGGTTCTTTATTTTGACACACCATTATGGTGTGGTGTTCTTAGTATAGTCCATTGTAATACAATAACACAATCCCTCAAACAGACTCAAACTCTTGGATTAAGTATTCCCTAAGTCAATCTTATCGAATTTTTTTAATACACTTACCATGTTGATTTTGTAATTCATTTATGAATTCATGAAACTTTAGAAGGGACTCTGAAGTAGGTTCCATTAGTTACACATAGCCATAAATATATCATCAGTAAATGTGATGGGAGTATTGAAACAACATCTCCTTTGTGCTAAAAGGTTCACATTCATTAGTATTTATGAGTCCTAATAAGTCACTTGCCCTTTAACTATTTTTAGTAAAGAGTGCTTTTGTCATTTTTCCTAATAAAAATATTCACATGTCTCAGTTGATTCAATATAAAAATACTAACCATTCATCATTATGGATTCTAAAAATGCACTTCTCATTTATGTGTCCTAGACAACAATTTCACAGATAAAATTTATTTGATTCATCAAGTTTAAGCTTCATAGTGTTTATGTCATAGATATTTGTATCAAGATATAATATATAATGATCATAAGACATTAGGGAACTTCTATCAAAGATATCATCTTTAGAAATAGAACATCGACCATTCTTGATCTAAATTCAAAACCATTCTTGTCCAAACATGAAATACAAATGATGTCCTTATTTATTGTAGGTACGTAATAGAAGCTCTCCAACTCTATCACAATCCCATTGGTCATAGATAAATGGTGGGTTCCTATAGTAGTGGAATCACCTCTTGCTCCATTTTCAATATGTAGCTCCACCTTCCCATTCTTTAAGGGTCTAAATCGTTTTAGATCTAGCATATTTGAACATATGTGAGAACCACATCTGGTTTCAAATACTTATGTAGACAAAGTAGATAAAGTTACCTCAATAAAATATATACGTTAAGTGGATTTCTCGATCCCCTGCTTCTTGTTCTTTGGTTCCTCTTGGAATGGAGGGAAATATCTCTTCCAATGCCTAACTTGGTGACAATTGCCTTTTTACCCACTCCTTTTCCCCCTTGTGTTTTAGACTTTTGGTTAGCCTTAGAACCTTTCTTGTCTTTTATTTTGTGCTTGAACATCCTTTTACTCTATTTACCATCAACACAAATTATGTCTTGTATTTTATTTTCCCCTCAGCTGTTCTCAACATGCTAAGTTTCTCTTTTAGTGATTTAAAAAATTGTTCGTGTTGTAACTCAGTGAAAATGTTTATATAATTCCATCTGTGTTTATGGGATCACATTCATAGCCAACTATTGTCCTAAAGGAAATCCCAATATAGATAGACTTTGACATACCCAATTGGGTTGAGTACATATGGTCCAACTTTATCACATGATGTGATTTTACACTTAAACAATGACACTGAGACATCGTACTTTTCTTGCCTTGCTTTTTATTAGCACATGTTTCTAAGATCTGTTATCATCTCAACAACTCTGATATTCTTATATTATTTCTTAATGTCATGATTCATGGACCACAGAACAAGGCACTTGACGTTGATGTCATCATGAGAATGCTTCTTATAAGCTTCTCTTTTCTCCCTTAGTGAATTCAAAATTGGTTCATTTGGTACTGGTGTATCCAGTACATAGAGTCTATAGTTGTTTATGGGAACAACTCTCAGTGTCCCAACCAGTCATTGATGTTATAATGATAGAGTTTTTCCTAGTCATGAACTGATTGTAGTGAAACGTTGTTGCTGTTGGTTGCTATTTTATCTACAAGAAGTATTTGTAGAGTTAATGTTTGATTTGAAAAATTTTCACTGATATTACTTTGATCTTTAAATAAATATAACTCTCATTCTTTTCAAATTAATATCCCTCACTTTTAATTTGGAGAATCACATTATAGAATCTTCTAGTGAGAGAAAATATGTATCTCATCAAATCATGAACCATCTTTAGTTGATCACCAACAACTTGACTATTTAGGTAGGAGACATTTGCTAGCTGCATCTAATGCAAATCTTGATAGATGGTTGAACAACCCTTTTTCATAACCATCTCTACGCTTTTAAGTTCTTAATCTTATTAGGATCACCTAGGTTCGATCCAAAGGCCAATACAATAGAATATGCACCCTAATTTGGTAGACCAACATATCTATTCTCACACTTCCCCAAGATAG